>JAHVYC010000050.1:199396-368201 GCA_020623665.1 Calonectria multiphialidica | reverse complement strand
AAACAGAGAAATGACGTTGACCGGCAAAACATTGCCACTTGTACTATGGCGACTTTTGCTGCCACCAAAAAAAGCGGGCAAAAGAAGTACCTCAGCCTGTTTATTTTTTTATTGGCTTGTCCCCCTGTTCGTTACCTAATTGCAGCTATCGCACACTCAATGGGATACTGTGTCAATAGCCATCTGCATGCTAACTCAAGACAGACGATTTGATGATTTGCAGCTTTCGGTGCCAGCTCTCACCCGTGATATTTCAAAAGAGCCGCACCTAAGAACAAGCAGTGATGTTGAATTTCAGTTGTTGATAGGCAAAACCCGGAATGCTGCCGTCAAAGTTTTCAGCATAGTTTTGCATCTAGCTGTCAGCTTCTGGGCGCCTTGAACAAAGTAATATTGAAAATACCTATGCTTAAATCAGGGCAATAATACCATGATTCCAACGTCATTCCTGGCGATATATGTTGTATTTGGTATCTAATTATCTTAGAATTCTCATTGAATATGCCCTTGAAAATGATTGTTTGTAGGTGCTCACCTATGACGTAAAGCAAACGCGCGGGGGAATCTACATGCACTCACGTAAAGGCGTTCTTGACGCTAATGGGACGGCGCTAACAATAATGCCGCTGTGTTTTGCCGGATGGCGGCGAGCCACTCAGGCCTCATCTTTTCCTCGGTGCGGGGCCCTGGAGGAACCATCTCGTTCGGACCTTATCCCCGGATTTCTGGTCGATCGGCAGTTTGCAATACAAGTCTTGTTAATGGGGGAGTTTTGGGGACATTTTTGTTCGCTTCGTCTGGGACTATAAAGGCATCAGATGCTGCACATTCTGATGAAAGTGAAACAAGCAGCACCTTGTGTGGACATCAATCAGACGGCCTGTGCTTGACCCCGCCAACTTCAACCCCACAGCTACTCCAAACAAAAGACCGTGGCAACTCAACCAAAGATGGCAGTCGAAGAGGTTGATGTTCTAATTTGTGGAGGGGGCTCTGCCGGACTCATGGCGGCCATCTGGTTGGCTCGTTTTGATGTCAAATTCAAAATTCTTGAACGACGTTCAGGGCCACTCGAGATCGGCCAAGCAGATGGCGTTCAGTGCCGAACTGTTGAGATTTTTGAGAGTCTGGGAATCTCTGAACCACTTCTTGAAGAATCATACCACGTCATGGAGCTTGCTTTCTGGTCTTCTGATGGGAAAGGGGGCATCAAGAGAACCAACACTGCACCAGACACGGAGCCGGGCCTCAGCCACCAGCCTCACGTTATCCTGAACCAAGCCAGAATGAATGAGATTATGACCGACGAGATCAAACGTCTCAAAGGAGGCTCAGATACTGGTATAGAGTATGGGTGTCAGGTCCAAAGCTTGACAGTTTTGGAATCAAGCCCGGAGAATGGGGATATTTACCCAGTCGAGGTGAAGGTTCTGAAAGGCGATTTGACGCACACCTACAAGGCCAAATATGTTATTGTAAGGCGCTCGTACATCAAATATGAGAAATGGGTTCTGACAAAGTTTTTAGGGTAGCGACGGCGCACACAGTACTGTGCGCAAATCTCTTGGCTTTAACATGGTTGGTGACAGCACTGATGCTGTCTGGGGTGTGATGGACATTTTTCTTGACACGGACTTTCCCGACATTCGAAAGAAGTGTCCCATAAACAGCGAGAACGGAAACCTTCTCATTATTCCCCGAGAAGGCGACGAAATGGTCCGGTTCTATATCGAGCTTCCCGGAAAGGCAGCGCGGGACGTCACAAAAGATTACCTGCATGAACGCGCCCGTCAAATCTTCCATCCCTACAAGCTTGACATTGTGGATACTGCTTGGTGGTCTGCCTACAGTATAGGACAAAGACAAGCAGATAATTTCACTCAGGACTGCCGGGTGTTTCTCACCGGAGACGCTTGCCACACGCATTCCCCAAAAGCCGGGCAGGGGATGAATGTGAGCCTCCAGGACGGATACAACATTGGCTGGAAACTGGGCCACCTCCTCCGGGGTCGGGCATCACCGGAAATTCTGAAGACCTATGTCACCGAGCGCCAAAAGACTGCAAAGAATCTCATCGACTTTGATCGCTATTTTACCAAGCTATTCTCGACCACGTACCGCAATGAAAATGGCATCACCGCGGAAGATTTCAAGAACGAATTTGTAAAGGCTGGTCGCTATACTGCCGGCCTCGCCACCAAGTATGAGCCATCGATGCTCACAAAATTGCGAGGAGATGAATCGAAGCTAGCGTCAAAGCTTGTGGTTGGGATGCGATTCCCGAGTTCCCAAGTGCTTCGCCATTGTGATTCCCGTCCCATGCACCTTGGTTGCGTTTTGCCATCGGACGGGCGGTGGCGCTTGGTCGTGTTTGCTGGCTACGACAAAATAGAGGGTGCCTCTTCAGAATTACACCAGGTATGTTTATAGGCCCAGTATTGAGACATTTACTGACGGCGTGATATGCAAAGTTTGCCGCAAATTTAGCCAAGACCATTGGCACACATACACCAAGTGCATCTTCATCCGACAGCATCATCGCTTCGACACTGATCATGCACCGCCGGGGACAGAGCATAGAGCCAGGCAAAATTCCCGAACTGTTCACGCCAGTAGCTGGCAAGTACAATCTTAAAGGTAGGGAGCTCCGTAGTTTCAGTGATGAATCAACTGACGCTGAATCAACAGATCGCAACAATGTCTTCGTTGACAGCGAATGCTACTACAATTCCGATTGTGGACATTCCTTCGAATCTTACGGAATTGACCCGGCCAACGGTGCGGTGGTCATCGTGAGGCCAGATCTATGTGAGAACGGCTCCCTTTGGCAACTTTTACATGTTACGCTGACACTCTTGCACCAGATATTTCCCAAATCAGCGCTTTTGGTGACGTCGGCTCGATTGCAGACTTCTTCCGAGGTTGCTTACAGGTTCAAGAGTAGCACTTGAGTGGAACTAGATAAAAGCTGATACAAATTATCATCTCAACAACTCATCTGTATTATCCCGATCCTGCGAGCTGATTATTGTTTTTCTGACCGAGGTTTTCTGTCAGTGCAGTAAGCACGGATGAATAAAGGTCCTTCTCATGTGAGCCCCGCCTCTAGCTTCTGACTGTCTATCAGCCAAATCACGAATAGATGACGGGGGAAATAAGTATATGGAACAACCCTTTCTTTATTTTTCAAAAAACTGTCTTACAATAAATAAACTTTGTCCTTAATTCGAACCCAATAATACGCGCCTATCATTTTATCGCGGCAATGCCGTTCCCTTACAAGACCGTCCTTATCACGGGTGCCACATCGGGCATCGGTCAAGCCCTCGCCGAGCGGATGATTAGCGCCGGCATCTTCGTAATTGCCGTTGGCCGACGTCGTGAGCGGCTTGATGATTTGGTCACTAAATATGGTCTAGACAAAGTTGCTGCCGAGGCCTTTGATGTGTCATACTTGGATGCCTTGCCAGGATGGGTAGAAAGGTCAGTACCGAGCAGTTCAACAATTTTCCACGCCCAATTTCTTCGGGTCTAAGAATAATTCGTGTATAGGATAACAAAAACATATCCGTCTCTCTCAAGCATTGTGCTCAATGCCGGCTTTCAACGTACCGTAGACTTTACCCATCCAGAAGCCATTTGCCTATCGTCATTGACCTCAGAAGTCCGCACCAATTATCTCTCTCCTTTACATACGGTATCCCTTTTTCTCCCTCATCTCATCTCTCTTCGGAAGTCAAGCTCCGAGCCAATCGCTGCCTCTATCGTCCTCATCTCTTCAGGTCTCGGCCTGATCCCTGTTGCGCGTTGTCCGAACTACTGTGCCACCAAAGCTGCGACACATTCTCTTGCATGGGCGTTGCGATCCCAGCTGTCGGATCCTTCAAGCCCTGATACTCAACACATTCGCGTCATTGAAATTATCCCACCAGCCGTGCAAACAGAACTACATTCTTCTCAGCCGGATCTGGTGGAGGCTGGACATGCACAGATGGGGCTTCCGTTGATGGATTTTGCGGATGAAGCCTGGGATCTCATGACTGCAGAAGAAGGTACACCTAGCGACGAGATCATTGTGAAGTTAGTGCGGGAGCGATGGACAGCTTTCGAGACTCCAAGAAGGGAGACATTTCATGTGATGGAGTCGATGTTTAGGAAGATGGCATCTGGGGGCAAGAGCATTGTTTAATGTCATTAGCGAAACCCTATCCCGGGATTCTGTTAGCTTCTATCCTGGTTGTCTGGGGTAAACGAACATCGCCGATCTCTCCCGCAATTTTGGGTGCATCAGCGGCGAGGGAATCTTTGCCCCGCGAGCCCGCTGCTCGGTTTCGGGATATTTTCCACGCTACAGGGTTTAACCCCGGCTGGAGAATTATTAATCCTGTCTAATAGGAATTGTTGGTGCCATCAACAAACATGACGACGACCTGTGGCTGTGATGGTGCGGACCCCTGCTCGGGATACTGTGCAACCTTGGCCGCTTTGTCAGCGGTCAAGATAAACCACCCGAGTAATTGCAAGTGGCACCAGGTTGGTTGGATTTGGGTTCCATTAGACGTTTTCGCCTGCATTTCCCACTTTAGTGCAAGCTAATCAAAAGTTATGTTGTGAGGTAGCTTTGTCGGTGTCAATTAAGGCCCCGATACCCGGTGTATTTATTAATCGCTGTCGCCATGGGGGTAGTTGGCAGTATGACGGCAAAAGTCTCCAGTTCTTTGACCATTCCATCTGATTGTCGGGTGCTCAAAGAAATTATAAGCACCGACTAAGAGGTCTTGGACCCGTGACTTTCGTGCTCATGTCGAACATTCAAGATGCTGAACAACATGCCGACACAGAGAAATCCCTAGCCAAGCGGGGCGAAACCGACAATGATGACTCTTCACGAACCCAAACCTCGAGCTTCGATAATGCGCAAAGGATCAACGAGGATGAGTTGGAGGAAGAGCGAAGATCAAGCCTTGTGCAAGATCTAGCAAGGGTTTACACGTCCCGGAGCCAGCCTGGCCCAGACTCTCATGGCAATACCAATGCATTCACGGCGCAATCCGACCCGAATTCCCCTTTGAACCCCAATGGCTCAAAGTTTGAAGCCCGCGCCTGGGCAAAATCCATCGTCGCTATGGCCGAGAACCAAGGCAATTCCTTCCAAACCAGCGGTGTATGCTTTCAAAACCTGGACGTTTTCGGGTACGGCACTCCCACCGACTACCAAAAGGATGTTGGCAACGTGTGGCTTGAGCTGCTCGGTTTGGCACGCAAGGCTCTTGGCTCCAGCAACAGCCGTATTGACATCCTGCGCAACTTTGACGGCATTCTCCATAGCGGCGAAATGCTTGTTGTTTTAGGTCCGCCTGGATCTGGCTGCAGTACTTTTCTCAAAACTATTGCTGGTGAGACCAACGGTATTTACGTTAACGAAGACGCGTATCTCAACTACCAGGGAATCTCGTCCAAAGAGATGCACACGCAGCACCGAGGCGAAGCCATTTATACTGCCGAAGTCGATGTCCATTTCCCTATGCTTACGGTCGACGAAACCCTTACATTTGCCGCGCACGCGCGCATTCCTCGAAGTCTACCGGATGGGGTCAGCAAGTCGATGTATGCAGACCATCTCAGAGACGTCATCTTGGCCATGTTTGGTATCAGCCATACCAAGAACACCAGAGTTGGCAATGAATATGTCAGAGGTGTCTCAGGTGGTGAGAGAAAGCGTGTTACGATTTCCGAAGCCGCATTGTCTGGTGCCCCCCTTCAGTGCTGGGACAATTCAACCAGAGGTTTGGATAGCGCCAACGCCATCGAGTTTTGCAAGACGTTGCGGCTTCAAACAGAGCTATTCAATACGGCGTGTGCTGTTTCGATTTATCAATCCCCTCAGAGTGCTTACGACCTCTTTGACAAGACACTTCTCATCTATGAAGGCCGCCAAATCTTCTTTGGTCGAGCTGATGCAGCAAGGCAATATTTTATTGACTTGGGATTCGAGTGTCCTGCTCGCCAAACCACTCCTGACTTTTTGACCTCGATCACGAGCCCCAAAGAACGCATCGTTCGCTCTGGCCATGAAGACCGAGTGCCTAGGACTCCGGATGACTTTGCTCTCGCTTGGAGGAATAGCTCGGCCTACAGAGCATTGCAGCAAGAGATCGAAGAGTACAAACTTGCCCACCCAATTGATGGTCCGGATGCAGAGGCATTTAGAGCTCACAGACGCGCCCAACAGGCCCATGGACAGCGACCTAAATCCCCATACACATTGTCCTATGTGCAACAGGTTCTTCTTTGCTTGTGGCGTGCGTATAGACGTCTCATTGGTAGCCCAGATATCACAATTGGCCAACTCGTTGGCAATGTGGCCATGGGCTTGATCATATCTTCTGTATTTTACAACCTTCCGGAAACCTCTTCAAGTTTCTATCGACGAGCTGCCGTGCTGTTCTTCTCTATTTTGATGAACGCTTTCAGCTCTGCTTTGGAAATTCTTACTCTCTATGCGCAAAGACCTATTGTTGAAAAGCATGACCGCTACGCATTCTATCACCCATCAGCGGAGGCTTTTGCTTCTATGCTCATGGACATGCCGTACAAGTTATCGAATGCAATTCTATTTAATACAATCATCTGTAAGTCACTAATAATTTTATATGGCTGCACACAGTTATTCTTCTCAGATACAAGTGGTGCTGACTTCCAACGATAGATTTTATGACCAATTTGCGTCGCGATGCTGGACCTTACTTTTTCTTCCTATTTACCTCATTCCTGGCGGTTTTGGTCATGTCTGGTATCTTCCGGTCCATCGCATCTGCTTCTCGAACCCTCTCACAAGCCATGGTCCCAGCGGCACTTTTGATCTTGGGTCTGGTAATGTTTACTGGATTTGTCATCCCCATAGACTATATGCTTGGGTGGTGTAGGTGGATGAATTATATTGATCCAGTGGCCTATGCTTTCGAGTCACTTATGATTAATGAGGTGAGTTGCTTTCGGCCCTTCCGCGCTTGGCTTATTTTCTGATGGTATGCTAGTTTTCTGGCCGAGACTACCGGTGCACAGAGTACATTCCTCGCTCCGATGTGGAAGGTTACGCAAATGTTGGTAGTCAAAATCGCGTATGTTCTTCTGTTGGATCCGTTACAGGAAACGACTTCGTCGCCGGAACCGATTACATCACCTCGGCTTTCAAATATTACCCAAGCCACAAATGGCGAAATATTGGAATCCTGTTTGGTTTTGTTTTGTAGGTCTACTTGGCTGCCTCCCCAATTTAAATCTAACTAGTTTTAGGTTCTTGAACGGGCTCTACATCGTGTTGACCGAGCTGGTGACGGAAAAGAAGTCCAAGGGCGAGGTCCTCGTCTTCCGCCGGGGGCACAAGCCCAGCCAATTCAAGGATAGCAAGAATGACACTGAGGCCACGGGAGGTTCCGCAAGACCGTCGATTCCAATTAATCAAGGCCACTCGGAAAAGGGCTCTGAAGGAAATGTGTCTACACCGCAGAATGTCAATGTGTTTCACTGGAAGTATGTTTGCAAATACCCCGCTTGATGATGTCGCTGACAGGTTATAATAGTAATGTCTGCTATGACGTAAAGATCAAGACCGAAACAAGGCGCATCCTGAACAACGTCGACGGTTGGGTCAAGCCAGGCACTCTCACGGCACTGATGGGTGTTTCCGGAGCTGGAAAGACTACGCTTCTTGATTGTTTAGCAGAGAGAACATCTGTCGGAGTTCTTACCGGAGAAATGCTTGTAAACGGAAAAATGCGCGATAAATCATTCCAGCGAAATATTGGATATGTACAGCAGCAAGACTTGCATCTAAGCACAACAACTGTCCGCGAAGCACTCAACTTCAGCGCCCTCCTGAGACAACCGAAACGAATTCCAAGGGCTGAGAAGCTCGCATATGTGGATGAAGTTATTGACCTTTTGGATATGCAAGAATATGCCGATGCCGTTGTTGGTGTGCTTGGTGAAGGTCTCAATGTCGAACAGCGGAAGCGATTGACTATTGGCGTCGAGCTCGCAGCGAAGCCACCATTATTGCTGTTTGTGGACGAACCAACATCAGGTCTTGACAGCCAAACCTCTTGGGCTATTTTGGACCTCCTGGAAAAGCTAGCTAAAAACGGACAGGCTATTCTTTGTACTATTCATCAGCCGTCGGCAATGCTTTTCCAACGCTTTGATCGGTTGCTTTTCCTCGCGAGGGGAGGTAGAACAGTGTATTTTGGGGACATTGGCCAGAACTCTGAGACGCTTGTTTCTTATTTCCAACGCCATGGAGCCTTTGCTTGTCCCCCGGATGCCAACCCCGCTGAGTGGATGCTTGAAGCTATTGGCGCAGCCCCAGGATCAACCAGCGATGTTGACTGGCATCAGGCTTGGAAGGACAGCCCGGAGTATACAGCTACGCAGAGAGAGTTGCAGCGGCTCAAGGACGAACCCCCGGTCAGCCATTCAGACGCCACAGATCCTGCCGACTTTGATGAGTTTGCAGTTCCTTTCCACGAACAACTTTTCGAAGTCGCTCACCGTGTGTTCCAACAATACTGGCGTACTCCAACATACATTTACGCGAAGACTGCACTTTGTGTCGGTATATCTGCATTTATCGGTAAGCTTGGTGCCTTGTTCACTCCGATTGCATTGCTAACCAATCTCAAGGATTTGCCTTTTTCAAAGCTCCAAACACCATTCAAGGACTCCAGAACCAGACCTTTGCCGTATTCAACCTTCTAACTGTTTTCGGCCAGCTCGTCCAGCAAACTATGCCTTACTTTGTTGTCCAGAGAGATTTGTACGAGGTCCGCGAGCGCCCTTCTAAGGTTTACTCTTGGAAGGTATTCATGTGCTCACAAATCATGGTTGAGATTCCTTGGAATACTCTGATGTCGGCCCTGATGTTCTTCTGTTTCTACTATCCGATTGGACTGTATAAAAACGCTGAGCCAGATGATCAGGTCACTGAGAGAGGTGCTCTGATGTTTCTCCTTCTTTGGGGGTTCCTCATGTTTACCTCTACGTTCTGTGACTTTATCATCGCCGGCTTCGAGACAGCCGAGGCCGGTGGCAACGTGGCGAACATCTTATTCATGCTCTGTCTTGTATTCTGCGGTATCTTGGCCAGCCCAGATTCCATGCCCAGATTCTGGATATTCATGTATCGGGTTTCTCCATTTACCTACATGACATCATCTATGCTGGCAGCCGCCGTGGCAAATACAAACGTGGTATGTGCTTCGAATGAATATCTGCAGTTTGCCCCGCCGTCGGGTCAGACCTGTGGGGAATACCTGAGCAAGTACATCGATAAGGTTGGAGGATACCTGCAAAACCCCAGTGCAACTGACATGTGTTCGTTCTGTCGAATCGGAGAGACGAATGTCTATCTCGCGAGCTCCAAGGTTCACTACGACGAGCGTTGGAGGAATTACGGCATCTTTCTGGTGTACTCGTTTGTTAATATCGCAGGCGCGCTCTTTGTTTATTGGCTTGCGCGAGTGCCCAAGAAAGCCAGCAAGGCCAAGAAGGACTAGATTTGCATCGAGACAAGAGGTGGCAATGGTACCTACATTTGTCGACTTGTATTTCGCCTATTCTCAGGGTAACTTCTCTCTAGAGCTGGGACCAAACCACATCTCAATACTTCCAAAAATATGTACCCTTCTAAGAATTTGACAAACTGTAGCTTTTAGGTATATTTATATTAATTTTTATTGCATTCGTGAGCGCCCAGTGACGATTCAGTGCTTGCACTGGACAGTTTTCAGAGATACAGAAGATTGCGCTTGGCCCCCTTGAAATTTAGGTCAGCTGGTCATGCCGTCGCTAAGACGATGGCTACTAATCAAGTGCTCACCCAGACTTTGTCGTGAGGTATGCGGTGAGTGAGGAAAACGGGCGCAAGAAAGTGCTCGTGAATTATAGAGGGGTAAACAGAGGGGTAAACAGATTGCCCAACGGATAATTTCGTTTCGTCATCCAACGTGTAATCTGATCTGCGTCTCGTTATCGTCCTTTGAGATCGCCTCATAACAGCTACGCTTTAGGAGAATAACCTGCAGAAACCGATCACGAGCACCCACGCTTCTCTGTCCCCCTGGTCAAGTCCAGATCCCAAAAACTGAGAAGGGTTCAAAATCACATCCTTAACCATGTCTCGTGGTGACGTCAAGCAGGCCGCAACTAGTCACGATACGACGCTCAACATGCACACCAAGTAAAATCACTCGCATCTCCCGCACCAACCCCCCAAGTCGGAGCTTAATATTTGCCCTAGAGAGGGAACGGTGTACGGGGATCAGATTGGAGGCCGCCACCTGTAACGCCCGCAAGGGTTCCAGGATAATTCGTGCGCCTGATTGAACGAGGCAGTGCTAAGCTTCTCGCTAAATTAGCACCGTGATCCACTACCACCACATTGCATGCGGGGGACGTCTAGTCTCCGGCTGTCTTGCAACACCAAATTTCCTCATCAATCTGCGGGCCGCCAGTTAGCACGATACAATCCACCGCTTGCAGGGTCCGTCGTTGCCATCCCAATCCAGGACAGCCAAGAACCACAATGCACAAAATGCCTCACCAATTTGACGTTTGGGTCCATCATGGCCTCTTGCTTATCGCAAGCCAGCAGGCAAGAGCGGTAAAGTTGGGGATTCACAAGCGCAGATGTAGCCCGGCGCCATGTCTCAACCATATTCAAAAGGACGCCAGATCGCCCACAGCCTCGCTCTAGATTCCATCCCTACTAACTCTAATACTTTTATTTCTGATATCCCTCTTCGTCAAATGGAACCTGGCCCTACCGGCTCTCATGGCTATCAAGCAACCGACGAGTTGTCTCTGGCTGCAGCAGACAGCGATGAGCCTCCCGAAGGCATACACGCGACCAGCGTGCCCATCATCAACATCAATGACCACCCCAATGCCGTGAAGTTCAGCGGGGGCGGTGCCATCCAAGGTATGTCGTCACACCGGACGAAAATCCACCTTATTTCCCTCTAGTTATAGCCTTGCTGATCAACGCCACTCCGCGTTTAGGAACTTTCCAAAATATTCTCCGCGTGTTCCCTTCGATACGCGGTCGCTTTCGAAGTAAATCCGAGGGTCACTTCCCAGAGGGACGAGACTCGTACTCCACTACGAAGTCTACATTTATGGGACAGCTTTGGTCCATGATCTTCTCGTCATGGATTAATATTCTGCTTGTGTTCGTCCCGATGGGCGCCATAACGTACATGGCGAAAATGAACCCGTTGTTGGTATTCACGTGTAATGCGATTGCTATTGTGCCTCTGTCTGCCCTCCTCACCGAAGCAACAGAGCGCATTGCTGCCACGGCTGGAGACACCATTGGTGCTCTTCTGAACATCAGCTTCGGCAACCTTGTAGAGTTGATTCTATTGTGAGTAACCCCATCAACGTTCTTCTATATCCAATAATTAACATCAGTATAGTGTGTAAGTACCAAATGCCCATATTGATCCCGACAACTAAATTTTAACAAATACAGCATTGCTCTCGCAAACAACCAAGTGCGCATAGTCCAAGCCTCGATCTTAGGTTCCATTTTGGTCAACCTACTCCTGATCCTTGGTTCCGCTCTTGTGGGCTGCAGCATGGCCAATCTTGAACCTGTGTACAACACAGTGGAAGCTCAGCTACTTGCTTGTCTTTTGTTTGTCTCTGTGTTTGTCATTATTATGCCGGTAGGTCATATATAATATTTTCTATCTGGTACGGGCGCTAAACTCTTCAGACCGCATTCGCACAAACACTCAGCATTCCGGAGCAGAGCCAAGGCGTTGCTCTCAAGATGGGCCGCATATCATCTCTGATGATTCTACTTATTTACATCATCTATTTTACCCACGAGATTCGATCACGCCAATCTCACCAATCTCACGCCCAATCAGAAGGGCTGGATGTTGAGATTGGCCAATACAGCCAGCCCGAAACATCCTTCCATACTTACTCCCATCTACAGACTCCATCTGGCTCCCAAAACTTGCCTCCCCGCACGATTCGATTTGCTGATGAAGGTGACAAAGACCAAAGCAAGTCACATTCTGCATACAAGTCACCTGGTAGGGATGACACGGACGTAGCCGAGTCAGTTGTGGCAGAGAGCGAATACGATTATCGAGGGCGGCGCAGTGGAGACACCTCGATGGGAGGCGCTCTCCCAAATCCTTACCGGCCACTCCTGTGGTCACGTAGACACTCCCGTTCCATGTCACTTGGTTCCAGTCGCGGCTTCCGCAGTAGAGATTCATCTCTGAGTGGGAGACGTAGCGTCACTTCCGCATTCCATGTGCTGCGAGACAACCGGGCCGATATGGATCAGCTGGTACATCGTCACTCTGATGCAGATGGCTCTGCAGCAGACAAGGCGGCTTCCATAGCCATGCTCGTTCTTTCATCAGCCGTGATGTCTGTTTGTGCCGAGTTCCTTGTCAGCACCATTGACGACGTTACCCATAAAGGTGGCTTGTCAGAGTCACTTATTGGTCTCATCATTTTGCCCATTGTGGGGAATGTTGCTGAATATGCGACTGTTATGGCGGTAGCACTGAAGGACAAAATGGACCTTGCCATTGCCGTGTCTGTCGGCTCAGCCATCCAAATTGCGCTCTGCGTCACGCCCTTGACTGTCCTCGCAGGCTGGGTTATGAACAAAGACATGTCACTCACATTCAACTCGTTCGAAATGGCAACCCTGCTGGGTTCAGTCCTTATGGCGAACTTGCTTATCCTGACGGAGGGAAGTTCAAGTCTTCGCACAGGTGGTTTGAAAGGAGCATTGATGTGCCTCTGCTATGCCATCATCGGGTAAGCTTACCTTTTTGACCCGATCTTTGAAGTTCCTGCTGACAAGGGTATAGTCTAGGTGCCTGGTTGGAGCCATCTCACTAAGGTTAGCCTCGGCAACACAGCCTTGGCCGGGAGGAATAGGGGGGGCTTTCTTCCGTCGCTACCGCAAAGTGGGTGGTTTGCCTACTTTATTATGAATATGATGAGGCTTTATATTGATTCGCATTCTCTACATTCGTGTCATAAAATAACAGTGAATTCCCCGACCCTTCTGTGACGGGGTACAACAAGTAGCAGGCCGCGCAAGCAATGGGAGCTTTGGCCTTGTAGCACCGCAACACCATCACCAAAAGACTCCATAAATAGTGCAGACATGCACGAAGACGACCTCACTTCCTTGATTGGGCACTGAATTATTCGGCTCAGGCACCTAATGGCCACGAGAGTGGATGCCATGACAACAAAAGGATCCGGTTTCTCATTCTTCCGCTCCGTCAGCAGGGTTAGTTGCCTAGCGCCGACACATGGCACAGCACTATTTAGCACTATTTGGGCCGGGGTTGGCGTCTGGAGTATCATCCTGGTAGCTGAGTGAGAGCAGCGGGGACCCTTTAATTACCACTGTGGCCGCTCCACCACGGACGGACGGGAGTCTTCAGGCAAACAAGCAGTTTTGGTCGATATGACGGCTTCAGCCATCAAACCCGTTGGCGGTTTGCGGAATGAGTTTGCCTTTCTCAAATACCGCGCCGTCGAGCAGCCCAACAAGGAGCCCGAAATAACGGTGAAGCACGACGCTTACTGGACATACTGCGGCCCTCTTCTCCCCTCGTCTGGCCAGACGGCCAGTCTCCCGGACAACTTCTATGAATTCGCAGAAGAAACATTTACAGGATCGATTTTGCCCAGTCTCGTACCTTTTCTAGGGTTTCTCAATACACTGCTGCTTGCGAGCGGTCTTAGCCACTATCTTATCACCATCCGCGCCACCACACCAACCAACGAGTTTGACCGCCCCCGGTGGCACACGGATGAACTCTTCTTCGCCGATCGCACCAAGGGGAACCTTCCCGGAATCGGTATAGGCCTCAACACGCATTACAAGAAAAATAAAAAGGCTTCCAAGCCATCAGGGACCAACTGGAAAATCTGCACCACACTTCTTGGCCCGTCTACGCTCTTCATTCCCCAAAAGCACCAATATGTAGCCCGACGCAAGCAAGAGGCTGCGCGAATAGCTGCCAGCACAGACCATACGTGCATCTCAATTCGATGCGTTGGGTGTGCCTCTGCGGCGGACTCTGTACGGGAGGAGCTCGACGCAAAGTTGGCATCATTTGGCGCCGAAGCAGCATCGCCGGAAGAGTGTGTGCTGTTCCGGGTAGGAAGAGACCACGGCGCTATGCACTCCGAACCCTGCATGAGCACTGACGACCGGGGGAGGATTTTTGTCAATGTTGTGCCGGGAACCGAAGAAGAGCTTCGGGATTTTATGGAGAAATGGGGGATGGAGTTTCCCAGGCAGTGGTGGATTGGAAGTTATGTTTCCCAGCCTCAGAAATGAGATGATTGGAAACCTAAATTGGACAGTATTGATGGGTTCTTTGAGAGGTGGGAAGAAATTTTGCTAGCGGGCGTTGCATATGTTGTATAGCATCATGATGAGGTTGCCTGGGCGTCAAATTCCTGGAGCAACTGAGATGACGGATGGGAACTTGAGCGATGCATTTCATGAGATGATAGATTAAGCGTACATCATTATTTGCTGTTTGATTGGAAATTTAGGTCGGAAATATACCAAGTCTGCCCTTCCAGTCTGTGTACGAATAAGGGTTGTTGACTACCTAGCCACAATGATATACGGGTTGTCCGATACGGTCGAAATGATCATCCATAGATTAGTTGCCAATGTGAATCCAAACATACCCAAGGCTACTCCGTGACATGATCATCATGCAAATCATCAACCAGGCCAGGGTGATCTTGGTGGAGTGCATCCGATGTGTCATTTTACCGACCTCGCAAGCCTCATTGCGTATTCAGAAAACCACCCTCCCAGGATCAAATCAATCAGATAATCGCAGAATCTTGAACTTAATGACTCAACGAGGCTGAGCATGGCACCAATGATGGCCGCTCCCGTCCAACCAGTTCGTCTCCAACGGATGCACTGGCTAGCGGGATTAGTGCCCGCCAGCCGCATGTGATGCGAACAGGGAGCATGGACCCTGGAACCCCCCTGGTCACGATTGGCCCTGGGATGCTATCAATCCATAAAAAACCTGGTGAACTTTTTTTTATTTATCCTTCTCTTTTAACCCGGTACCAAGCTTAAAAGAGCCCAAAGGGTAATGATTCAACGCCAGCTAAATTTTCTTCCTCTTCCTCCCGAATGCAGCGATCACAGGTACATGAAAATCGAAACTGCTCTTCAACCCACGCCTTCCTGTCCCTGATGTTATCTCGTTGTGTCAAGTCAAAATATGTGATGAAGCACTCTTCGTCCTGTGAGATGTCTCGGGCAGCAGTGTAGACCATCCGGCCCTGGCTGTCAGGCTTGTGCGTGATCTAGGCAGGGTTGGGTTAATTCCATTCTCCCTGGCGGTAATGGGTCCCGGGGAATTACTTACATTGGGTTCGCATGAGTGGTTGAACATGGCAGCTCTGGGGTACACACTGACTCCATAGCATTCCCCTCTAGCGACGGGACGGTCGATCATGTAGAGGGGGCCCGTGAGCTTAGGATATAGGCCGAAAGTGTTGGTCTCTTCCTGACATAGGATAGTAAGAACCTCGTCGGGGCTTGGCAGGTCATGTAGCACAGAGCTGTCGCTGAGGTACGACGCGATCAATCTTTTCCAATGCACAAGTTGTGGCTCTGGCCATGAATCAAGGTAGGCACAGCATCCCCCAAAGGCTTCCCAATGGCGCTTGAATTTGTTTTCCCACGGGTATTTTGAAGATGGTTTTGGTTCCTTGTTGTGAAGCTCCAGACTCCGTCCGGCAAGGATGCGAACAACGTGCCACAGGGTGAGGAAGTCGTACTGGGTCTCTTGGCGGAGCATAGTCTCGCCATGCTTCTTCAGCCACATGCATTCAAATTCATGTCGAGGTTGGTCGGCGATGCGACAGCCTTCGTTGCACCATATGACTTGCTCGAAGCAATTGCTGTGGCAGCGTTGACCCTGAGCTCGTTCTACCTGTCGCGAGCAGGTAAGGTTGCTACAGATGAGTGCATGGCTACTGTTTGGTTCCACGGCCGGTACAATGGCGTAGGAGGTGTCCACAAGGAGTACCGTGCCCGCCGGTACTGGTTTTGACACACGCAAGAGCCTTCCCTTGACCGGGTCTTGGCCGGGGGTTAGGTGAGGATGGCAGTAAAAGTCAGAATCATGGGGATTCAGGTCATTTGGGGCCCCCAGCTTGAGCTTGGGGGGCTGGGGTGTGATAAGCAGCTGTTGGGACAGCATTGTTGCAGCGAGTCTAGTGACGGGAGAAAAATGGAAAAAGCGAGAGAAGGGATGCGGAAAATGAACGGCCATGTCCTCAGGGCGAACCACTGGGGACTTCGATTCTCGGGGCTCCCCCCAATTCGGTTAGCTGAAGCTCAAGACAATGGAGAAGCGGTGATGTCGTGGCTGAGGTAACCGCTTCCGGCTTAAGCCCATCTCTGAGGCAAAGTTAGAATGTCTTGTTCTTGGGTCTAGAACGTCCCAAGAAGGCTTAGTGAGGGTATCACAAGCATGCACATGAAGCCCGCGTTTGTTGGTCGATAAGGTCGTGGCTTGTGATTTGCCCACCGACATCTTATCGGTTGCACAAATCTATGCATTGCCCTGGTGCTATGCAATAATGCCACCTTTGGTAGGTCAATTGACTGTCTCAATTGCAAAACACCGGCTCGGACGGGTCAGTCTGCTCCACTGTGAATGGCGGCGGCCCTGGGTGGAGCAATACGACGCGTGGTGAGGCTAACGCTAATGATTCGATAAGCTGGACCCTTTCGCTCTGTGGCCAATGAAAGTGGGCACCCCGCCTCACCTCTGCAGGGTATCAGGTCGCAACAACAAAAAATCACAATTGGGGACAAGGAACTAGTTAATGAGAAGATCTGAGGAGACCATCGTAAAGTTCGAAGAGGATATAAGAAAGGATACAAATCTATTAAATAAAATTAAGGCAGTTCCACCAATCTATCCATCTACAATACACTGGGAATGTTAGCTGAAAATGCCATAATTATTACCCTCCTTAATTGGCAACCAATTGCAATGGCAGACCCGCATAGAGTGGAACAGGACGCATGATAGTCTGCCGGCAACAAAATGAGCTCTTTTCCATTCAATGTAACTCAGGAGCGATTCATACTAAGACCATAGCCGCTACCATTACCAGGTCTGGTAAAATATGAAGGTTTGTTTTTGCCAATCGCTACTTAAGTTTTCAAGGTCACAAGAAGGATTTATAATTAACTATAGTCCTGATACATTCTAGTACGTAAGGAGGACTCAGAGATACATTTCACTAACTTTGGACATATTGCGATCACAGCATGTTACTGAGGCTGAGATTGACAAGGCTTCACATTTGCCAGTACCGGAACCGGATAAATTCGAGGGCGTACACTATACCTCCTCTGAAGGCCAGCACGTCAGAAGTGACGTAGATGTAATTCCGTCATGTTTTCAACTACAGCGTTGTGATTAGGGGAAGGCCGTGCAATATGACGATCATCTACAGAAATAAAGGCATTAAAATTCTTGTTCCGTTGCTGCTGCCAATGGACAAAAGGCCTTCATTTTATTCTAGAAAACGAATCAAATTCATTTGAGTTGTAGCACCTGGACTTTTACTGATAATTAACACTAAATAATGTTATGCATGGCCCGGTCCAGGATGAATCAACTTTCTTGGCAGCGAGAATACCAACCTTTCTGCAACCACCGTTGCACCGTGATTAAAAAAGAGCCACCCCAAAGCCAGTCATCCACTAAGCAAAGCCCCTGATTATACTGGTGGAAATCCCCTTCGCTTAACATTTCCACAACGACATTTTGATCAGCCAAGGAAATTCCTCCCACGTGACAGGCTGAGGTTACACCAGACATGACACCAATATCACCGGCCATAATTCAGATGCATATCACACAAAAACAAACAACCCCGCGCCATGTCTGTGAGCATCAGCTGTTCGGTTGGTAATCTCCTAGAGACCTTTGAACTCATCGGCACCGTCATTGACGCGGTTCGAGAATCTTCAGAGTCACGCACGACCTTTCGCGACTTGCTCAATGAACTGCTCGCCCTAGAAACCGCCCTCCTGCGCGTCAAGCGCCTCGATCTTGAGAGCGGCCAACGCACTGAGAAAATGGCTCTCCGCCAGGCTGCCACACAATGACAGGCCACTATTGATGCGTTTTTGCAAAAGGTACACAAGTATCAGCCCCATCTCCGAGTTGGCGGGACCGGGCACCCTACCAAAGACAGCTGGGCTAGGATCAAGTGGTCTCTCTGCAAGAAGAATGATTTAGAAAAGTTCAGAGCAGATCTGAGAGGTCATACCGGTGCCATTGAGGTCCTCTTACTAGCCGTACAGATGGAAGACATGGCAATCCAAGCGAAAAAGCAGGACGAGGCGCACAAGACTCTGGCTTCCAGAATACAGGATCTTTCTTCCCAATGGATGGGCAGACTTTCTGTCATTGCTAATGGTGTAAACGAAGGGCTCCGCCAGGGACGATCCATTCTCGGAGCGACGGCCAAGATTGCACACACCAACTTGCAAGTCTTCCAAATGATTTTGGACATCCATCGGGTTCTTCTCCGAGTTCCCTGTCAAGTCAATCGTCAGCAGCCTGTCTACATGATAGACGCTTTCGGCAGAGAATCTCCATTTCATCTGGAGTTTGTTCGCTCAGCTGAGGCCTTGGTTGCGATACTCAAAGTAAACTTCAAATCAACAGAATCTGGACCTCGAATGATTGAGAGGGGTGACTTCGTGCTGGAGGATGATGGCACCCAACGAGATATCGATCTTCGCAAAGACTGGGATACCTGCTTCTTTCCTGGGCAGCGTGTTTCAATGAGCATGGTATTTAATAGACAGAGGACCTGTGGGTCCTCGTGCCCTGGCTGTGGATTCCTATCCAATTTTGCCTCTGACCAAGAGGTATCGTGGTATGTGATGTCCCATTACTCAGGGTTCAAGGTGATACATGAGATCCTTTTTTCACACTCATCCAATTGCAGCGAAAAGTGTGGTCTCGCCTTCCGTCGAGTGACCGAAATATCTGATACGATGATGCTCCCATTTTCCCCACCCACACGGTCCGAAATGTTTCAATCTTTTCGCCATTTACGTACTATAACGCCACGGCCGCTGAAGATAAAGAAATCCATCAATGGCGAGGAAAATATTCGAGAATTCCGACGTGTGCGTGTGCTTGAGGATATCAGTCGTTGCAACTTGTATTCAACTCATGACCGCGGCTGGAATAGCATAGGCATAGGACATGCCAGAACTCATATGATAAAGGCGAGTTTCATCCCCATCTATTCACGTTCTCATGTCATGATTTTTTCTTATTTCTTTTATTGTAATATACATACGGACAGATCCACGATGTTGACTTGATTGAAAGATAACAGGGACAAGTATGGATTGAGGTAGAATCAGAAGAGGAGCCCGGCCACATATTACTGATGGAGAAACTGGGGACAACGCATTCAAGGCTTCAGAAAAAAAGAGGGTAAGTAGCTTGGGTTCTTCTTCCACGATGCCAAAGTTTGATTTAAAAAAATATCCAGATACGCTTATTATTTTGGGTGATGCCAACTTTGTGAGTCTAACACTTAGCTTTCAATATACAGAGGGATGTCTAAGCGTGTGGTATGTTTGCAGCTGTTCATAAATACACCCTTAAAGGCTTGTCTAACCCAGCTTAGGCGGACAATCCAAAATTACCACATGTCTCAGCGGACCCCGCATATGGAGAGCGATGTTTAATAGTTGCTCAGAATTGCTAGATTCGATTGGTTTACATCGGTAGATGGGATCAAAAATTGCGATGTGTTGGAACAGGGGAGCACACGACTCAAAATACGACGGAATTGATATCAGTATTCATTAAAAAAACTCTATTTTGAATAGATGAAACTTTGAAAACACGGACATGTACTACTTTTTGAGAACAACATCTGCATCAGGCTTCCTTTAAATGGGGGGCTTGCAATTACGTATTATTTCGCTAAGGCGGTGTAAAAGTACAAATTAAAACCAGCCAGGGTAGAAGATTAGACCCCTTTGTATAGACGTTCCCGTACATCACCGGGACGGCTCCAGAACTCTGGAGGCTTCTCGCACCTTTCCTTGTTTTGTTTTTTTATCATGGGTGCGGGGCAGTTTTCGAGATGAAGGTGGCCTCGGTCCACAGTTGGCCATCCTCGACGACTTCCTGGCCGTCAATTTTGAGCTTGAGGGGGAGCTTGGGCGAGTACTGGTTAAGTCTTGTCAGCATGGGCCTTTTTTCCGCGTATTTCATGGCAATAGACACGAACCTGGTAGATGTAAGGCTTGGTGCCCGCAGCCCCGGCAATGATGGTCTTGACAAACCCGGGCACCTCGGCCATGATGTCGATTCGGTCGGCGCGGTCTCCAAGGGCGCCCTCGATTTCTGCCTGGACGGGTTTCCCATCCTTGTCAGCGTTGGACCATGTGAACTTGACGGCCTTGGGCTCCGGCCACTTGTTCTCCGGGTCGTCCTGGCTCTCGGTGTGGGCGGCCGTGTTGTTGCAGCCCGCTGCAACGACCTCGCCGTCCTTGACGATGCAGCCGACGTTCACCACGGTGCTGCCGTACGAGGGCGGGGTGGTAAACTCCATCATGATGGCGGAGTAGGTGGGGCCCTGGAAGTTGACGAAATTCCAGGTGGCGGCGGCGTGGTGCGGCTTCATACCTTGCAGGGCATGGATGGCAAGGGCCTTGCCCTTGAAGTCGACGGGCTCCTTGTCGATGGTGATTGTGCCTTCGGAAACGCAGCGGGGCCAAAAGGCGTGTCGCATAGAACCCCAGGGATGCTCCGGGTCCGTTCCGAAATGGGTGACGCCAGTCGAGCCGATGTGCACAGCCGGGGCAGCGCGGGAGACCTTGAGGTTGATTACAGCACGCTCGTCGTTGATGCTCTTGATGGTGTAGGAGGTCCCGTCTTCGGACAGCTCGATGGCGCAGTCATCGGCGTAGAAGCTTGTCCGGTCCTCGCTGAGCTCGGTGTTGTTCAACGGCGTCGAGGACCAAAGGTGGGGTTTGGATGGGTCGGGATAAAAGACCTTGCAGGTAATCTGACATGTGGTGCGGATGCCACTTCCGGGGTAAAAAGACGGGGTCAGCATGGCTCTATCTGGCGTCGGTCGGGGGGGGAGGGGGAGAGAGGGGGGACATGTTTGCGTACGCGATGCTGTTGTATATCAGCTCGACAAAGGCCTTGTGGCCGTTGTCGGCGAAGAAGTAAAAGACCTGCGTCTCGAGCGATGTCGAGTCCATGGCCCGCCACACCTGGTCCTCGCGCTTCAGCTCGGTGAAGGGCGTCTTGTCCGCCTCCAGGGCGACGGAGCGGATGGCATCGGGGCCATAGATGGGCTCCTGTGTGCCGGCGACATTGGCCAGCCTAGAGGGAGAAATCGGACCATCATCAGCTGTCTGCCCGAGTCGAGGCTCATTGCCATGCGTGCTATATCTTACTGCTTCTTGGCCCAGTTGAACATGGTCTCGGGGAGGTTGAAATGAAAATGAAATGAAAATTCGACAAAATCCTCTCTCTATGCGCGCTCTCGCTGATGAAGCCGGAAAAGGTAAGCTGACAGACGGGTTTATTAAGAAGATAAGACGGAGAAAAAAAAATCCCAACCATTTTGGAGTCGACTCCTAATGGCAAATGGCATGACTCCTCGGATTCGGGAACAGGCGTGTCGACGTCACACCACCATCTTGGTCCCTGCACATCTCACCAGGCATCCACAATTTGTTCCCCTGTATTTGCTTCTTCAAGATTAGGCAGACGATCCCAAGAATCCCACCAAGGGAAAAAAAGAGGACACTGCTCCCAACAAGAGTGGGCTAAAAGCCTACCTCAGCGCCGATGGCGGGCCTCGGCAGTCTCCAGGCGCCAAGGGAACAACGCGCCTCTTACCTAAAGTCCAAAGATTGAAAATAATGCGCTCATGCCATCCCATCCGCCCACCAGGGCTGTCGGGATGGACAGACCGCCGGGCGCGGCCACGATGCGACGATTGGCAGGCTGGCAAATGACTAGTGGAGGCGCGTGGGCTGCAGGGGGGCGGACCTCTTCCGTCCTACACCCGGGGACCCGGGCGCTAATGCAAACCACCCGCGTACACAATCGACAGCCATGATAAACAAGGTTCAATACCGAGCGTGTGTTTTTTTCTCCCCCCGTCCGATGGCAGTTGTTTAATCTGATTTAATCTACCGGAAGGTTGGGCCAGTGTGTTAATATACCCCGCGGGTTAGCATGGCAACCTCTCGTATAGTCGTATAGTTGAGGACGCAGACATATTGCGCCGGTCCAAATCATTGCGAAACAAGCACGACACTCAATTCGGGGACGAGAGGAAATGACGAGGGGCTTTCTTTGTCCAAGGCTTTGATTTCTATATACAAACATTCTATTTACAGGATGGGGTATCGTATCTTAGCTGAGAGATTTGGCAGCCCATCCCAGACGAGGGGTGCTGCTGCCGTCGAAGACGACAAAGGCAGCCTTGAGGGCAATGTCGCCAAAGATGTTGATGCCAATGTCGTCACTGGTCTGCAGACCGCCGAAGCACTGGCCCGAGCTGCTGCCAGAGGAGCCTCCGGACGAGCCTCCGGACGAACCTCCAGTGCTGCCGCCGTAGCTACCGCCTCCCGAGCTGCTTCCTGGCGTGGTGACAGGGGTGCTGACAGGGGTGCTGCCGGTAGGAGTGGTGCTGCCAAATGGATTTCCGGAGCCGCTTCCAGAGTTGCCTCCAAAGCCACCGTAGCTGCCGGAGCTGCTGCCGGAGCTGTCAGAGCCGCCGAACGGGTCGCTGGAGTCGCTTCCGAATCCGTCCAGGAGGTCGTTCAACTCGTCTTCGCTGATGTTGCCGCTGCTGCTGCTAGTGGTGGTGGTGGTGGTCTTGCCTCCGTAGCCCTCCTCCACAATCACTTCCGTGGTTTCGCCCTCGCTCCTCTTGCCGTAGCTCGATTCGCTCTCGAGGCTAGCGTAGTTCATGTACTCGGAGGGGATGGTGATGGTGGCGTCGCCCACGCCAAAGGTGAAGGCGGGGAGGTCGGCGCTGCAGTCGAAGACGTAGCCGCCGGCCGAGCTGTCATACTGCGCACCCGAGACTTGGGAGTAATAGGCCTTGACCACAGCCTGGGGCAGCATGAGCAGGGTAGTGCCGGTATCGGCAATGCCGGTGATGGACGTCGAGGTGAAGGAGCCGTTGCCAACCTTGTACCCGGTAGAGGTGAAGCCCCAGTAGCCCTGGGAGCTGTCGACGTCGGTGTAGGTGATGTCTCCGGTGTAAGCCGACTTGTCAATGTATCCAAAATTGTACTTTCCACCAGTGTCGGATCTGAGGTCGGCGGTAAAGACCTGGGAGCCGAGCTGAGAGGCGGCGCTGTCGAAGAAGGTCTTTTGCTGGGTGGGCTTGACGGTGTTGATAGAGCTGAAGCCCAGTCCCAGGAGGCCGTCGAGGTTGGACTCGCTCGAGAAGGTGTCGGAAACGGTGGTGGCGGCCTCGACAGCCTGGGCGGCAACGGTCAAGCCACCAATGGTGACCTTGTCGTGGTAGACATCGCCGGAGGAAGAGCTTCCGTCGCCGTAGGAGATAGACCACGAGGCGCCGGAGAGCTTCTTGGAGGTGCTGCTGTTGGAAGGGTTGTACTCGGTGTGGCCGTTGGAGCCGTAGGTGGCTTCGGTGCAGAAGACCCAGAGGTCCGAGGAGCCGGTATCAAAGTCCAGGTTGAGGGTCTGGGCGGGGGTCCCGATCTCGACGGGGGTCAGCCACTCGCTGTCGCCCTCTTCGGGGGTCGTGGTGGCGCTGCCGGTGGATCGGCGGTGGACGGCCTTGGCCCGGTTGGCGGCGGCGACCAGGGCCTGGGGAGGCTGGACGCCGTACTTTCGGTATACCTTGGCGACGGCTGCGGGGCCGTTGCGGGTGAATTTGGTGTTCTTGACCTGCTGGACCGAGTACGTCTTGGACGAGGAGGTGGGGGCTCCAGAGGCGAACGAGTTCAAGGCCAGACCAGCTGTGAGGAGGGAACGGATAGAGTGATGCATGGTTGCAAAAGTCTTTTTTTGTTTGAAAGGAAGGACAAGGAGTGAATAGGTGAGAATTGGATGAATTGGATGAATGGGAGGTGAAATCAACCAGCGAACGCAAGCGTCCGAGTGTGTTTACGAAAGAAAGAAGGAAGGACGTGAAGAGAAGAGAAAAAGAAACAGAAAGTTGAAGCCTGTCAACTGTCAACAGAAGGAGAAATGAATGAATTGGAAACGGTGCCTGTCATGGCGAGATGGAACAGCGGCAAGGCTGGCGGTATTAGTAGTAGCGGCGATTGCGGCGCCAGCGTCTGCGATTCATCTCAACCCGATGAGCAGGCCCCACGGCGACGAAACAGCAGCTCGGCACTGCAGATCCGTGCCACATGGCGGGAGAGGGCAGAGAGTTGCGCGTCTGATAGCGTGTCTGCGTGAGTCTGCGTGTGCCTGCGTCGCCTCTGCGTCGCCTCACGGCATAGTCTTCCAGGATCGACGGGGGTCGACAGGATCACGGCAGGGATGACGCCAGCAGGCCGGCCGTGAGAGGTGCGAAAAAGAAGGACGACAGACACAAGCACCCCGCTAAAACCCATTATGCCGCTTTCTCACCTTGGCGTTTGGTTGGCCAAGGAGCCAAGGCCGCAGGACATGAACTCATGGATTGGCACAGGAGCCGTTTCGCCTTCAGCCGGAGTCGGGAGATCGGCAGTCTGGCCATGATTGAGTGCGTGGCCAAAGCCGCCTATCAGCGTGGGCGCTGGCGGCAGAGCACCAGCCAACTGGAGCCCACAGGGAGCAACACTGGAGCACACTGGGGCCACTGGCCGCCGGGAAATCTGCAGGGAGCGCCAATCCACAGGGGGCAGCACCCTCTGCGACGACGCCTTAGCCAATCAATCTGGGCCACCTCGGTTTTCTCGGCTCGCACAGAAGGGGGGGGCCCTTTTGGAGCCCTAACTCCCCATCAAGCCCCAAGAGCCCCTAAAACCCGGGGGATTCGGCGCCACCCCAGTGGGAAGCCACCCTGAGCCCGCCCTGTTGCCCAGTAGTCAGGCACGCAGGCCAATCACTGAGCGCCTAATGAGACGGGCCGACGTTTCATGCCGCAGAGCGCCCCATTCCCGATTGGCATCCTCCTCCGTTGTTGGCTTGTCGCTGGTTTGTCGTCGTTGGCCCGTCGTTTGTCGTTGGCCTGCTGTCGTTGGCTTGTTGGCTTAATAGGTACCCCCGTTTTGCAAATCTCGTCGCGCACATCACACATCACACACTCACACTACCCACGGCCCAAAATGAAGGGACAAGCGCGCAAGGCCCAATCAGGCCGGCAATACACTCAAGAATCACAATACACTTCATTAATCCTTCCTTATGCCCTCTCTCCCCCGCAATCTACCCGTTACAGCACGTACCTAAAACTCCGGTTCTGAATGTCCGTCTCGTCCACTTGCAGCAAGCCCTCGTCCGACTCCAGGTTGACGTGCCGGATCTCCTCCGGGTCGATCTTGACACCCTGCTCCCGGTCCCTTCGGCCGTTTTCCCAAACCAGGTAGAACCGTAGCACCACCACCAGCACGATTGTGATGGCGAAGCACACCAAAATGGTAGTGTAGGCCGTCTGCCAAACGGAAAAAGCAAAGTCAGCTAATTTACTTGTAACATCGCCACTATGCGAGTCTAAGGGCCCTGGAAAAGGGGAGGGGGAAAGGGGGAGGGGAAAGAGAAGGGAAGACGGGGAAAGTGAGGACATACGTGATAGCCAGGCGCCTCCTTGGCAATGAAAAACTGCGGTCCACTCAGGTTGCCCGCGCAGTAGCCAAGGAATATCATCGCCATAACGGTCGACTTCTTGGTGAACCCGGCCACGTTGCTGGACGCCAGGGACAGCATCAGCGGGAACGCGGGGGAAACGGCCGTGATCAGCCAGAACCCTGCAAGCCGGGGCATCTTGTCCGCCGTGGGAAGAAGCTTAATCATGAGGATTCCGGCAACCGCCATCAGATAGATGAGCACCAGCGCCACCAGCCGAGACCTGCGGACGTAGGACGTGAAGACGGCCGCCAGCGCCACCGTGAGGAGCTGGAAGGCCGACGCGGGAAGCCCCATCAGGATCGTCTGAAACTCATCGTAGCCGAAGCTCTTGATGACCAACGTGTTGAACTGCGGCGCGCGCACGGTTAGCGGAACAGCCCTCTCTGCGCGTATACTTGCGACAAGCGGAGAAAGGAAAAATTAAAAACAAGAATAAGAAAGAAAAAAAGGTGCATACGCTAGTGGTTCCGCCGTTGGGCACGCAGATGACGAATGAGTAGAGGAAGAACCACCACGACTTGGGGTCCAGGAGGGCCTCGACAAACTGGTCCCGGTTCCACTGCTTGGTCTGTGACGTCTTTTGGTACTTTTGAGGCCGCAGCGCCACCAGCTCACGCTCGGCAGGGCTCAGGAATGATGCCGTCAACGGCGAGTCCGGCAGGTAGAACCAGGTCACGCCGGACCATGCAACCGTGATGAGACCAAACAGGAGGAAGAGGATCTAGTTCACGCCCAGCTCGGGTTAGCACACGTCGTTTTACATGTCGTTTCGAGACTGGGCTAATTTTCTCCCAGCTCCAAACAACGAGGATCGAATCGCCTTCGCCTACCTTCCATTGAGACATGTCCCCGGTGTAGTGCAGCAGCCCATATGCAATCATGGAGCCGATGATGCTGGCCGAGGCGTTTCCGGCAAACCAGATCGAGTGGCGCGAGACGTGCTCTCGGGGGGTATACCACATTCCGGTGATGAGGGAGAAGCCGGGGCTGATGGCACTTTCAAACACGCCCAGCAGCGTCCGCAGCACCATGAGGCTCGCATAGTTGGTGGTGACGGCATGCAGCGTGAGCACCACACCCCACAGAAAACTGGAGAATTGTGAGAAGGATGAACGACAGGGGTGGTCTTTTTTTTTTAATCCATGGTTCAAAAAAAGTGACGTAAAAATAAATGAGAAGAACGATGGAGTAAAAAGGCGGGGGGGAGGGGGAGAAGAAGGTTAAAATGTAATGCGAATGACAATGAGAAAATGAGGTGCAAGCAGGCAAAACTCACATCAACACGCTAAGATACTTTCCCAGAGGAAACTTGACAAAGCCCAGCGAAATAGGATACGACGCGACCAAGTAGCCGATGTAGAAGATGCTCGACGTCCAGCTGTACTGCTGACCATGGAGGCTCTATAAAAAGAAACATGGTTAACATCTGGCGTGTCAACGCTAAGTCTGCCTAGTTTGCATACCAAGTCACCTTGAAGCCCCAAGATGGCGCTATACGACAAGCTTGTTTCTGTCCTTAGTGAGCGACTATTGTTTTTTTTTCGGATTGGTGGGGTATAAGAACATACTGTCCAGGTACTGTAGACCGTAGCTGACGATTAGGATAGGCATCAGGCTGCGCATAGGTGTCAGCAAAGAGATGCGATTCGTCACGCCAACCAAAAAAAAAAAACACCAAGTCGCGCGGGTTGCTCACTGCCAATCAATCTTGCGCACCAACTTCCTCTCCTCCTCGGACGAGAGAGTCTCGGAGCTACCGCACTCCATGACGGGCGACTTGACGTCCTTGACATCCAGGTTGGCGTCGGAGCCCTTGTGGCTGATTTCCTTGTCTTCCATGATGACACACACGCAAGAGTCAGATTCGCATGAATTGAACAGTTTGGTAGTTGAGAGGACGTGGCGTTCAATCACACACAAATCAAGTGTGACGGACCGGGCAGACGCGCCCTATTATACCGCGAAAATAGGGAGAGCGAAGAAGGAGGAGAAGAACGAGCGAGACAAGGTCAGATAGCGTTTTCCTTTCTCCCCCGTGACCGTCAACGACAGTGATGGTTCGAAATGACCATTGATGACCATGACGCGCGCTTGCTCGAAAGGGGTGGCGTATCTCGCAGGCGGGAAAAAAAAAGCTGGGTCCGGGACACACTGACCCACCCGGCTTTTTTTTCCCCAGATAAACCAGTCGCTAGTGGTTGGCCAGATTAATCGACGAGGGGCGGGGAAACCTGGCCAGGGCAGCTCTGCAGAATAGCTGATACAGGAAAAGAAATGTCGGCAAATCGGGACACACACATGGGCCAGCGAGTTCCGGGGTCTGGAGAAGGGGAAGGGAACGCCGCTAGACCGTGAAGAGCAGCCCCGACGGCATCCCGAACCCTTGCGGAGCGTTCATCTACAGCCCGATGCCGAGGTTGTGCTTTCAGCCACATAGTATGTAATATAATGCCAGTAGTTGGCTGAAGAGGTTTAAATGAGAAAATCTTACGTTAATGATTGATTGATTGTTCATTATAGACTGTGTGTTGTTTACTGTTGTTATTGGTGTTGCCGTGCAAGGCGGGGAGTTGTAAGAGATCCAAAAAGCTGGGCTGAAACAGAGTGATGCGGGTGAGTTAAAGTCCAAACCAACAGAACAAAAACCAAAAGAAAAAAAAAAAGTAGATCTCTATATTTCAGATAGATACAAATTCTTGTATGACGATTGAATAATCACAGAATCGCTTCAGTTGGCTTCTAAAAGTTCCGTCCCTTTTTTTGCACCCAGGCTTACCCTGCACTCATATACCGCTCCATATATCGCCCTCCCGTCACCTGCTGCTGCTCCAGCGGCTGATAATCTGCCTCACCTCCTCCATGGTGACGCTCGTCACCATCTTGGCCTCCTGGACCAGGTCCAGCACGCTCTTCATGCCCGGGTCCGAGATGTTCTTGAGCACCCACTCGAGGTGCACCGGGTCGCGCGTCTCGATCCCCGCAATCAGGAGCGACCACTGAAACCGCTCCAGGAGCTGCACGGGCCCCGTCGCCATGGTGTAGTAGGCCGCCGCCACCAGCTCGTTCAGCGCCCGCTGCACCTGGAGCGGCAGCGGGAGCTCGCCAAACGCTGTGTGCCGGCTGCGGAAGAAGTAGATCTGCAGCGCGTGGTAGAAGGTGACGGTGACGAGCGCCATCAACGACGGCGCCGCCACCTGCCGCTCGCAGTCGGCAATCAGGTTCATCAGAAAAGGCTGCTCCTGTTTTTTTTATTTAATTCATGGTTAGCTAAGCCGCGCGGGGTTGTTGGTTGTTGGTTGGTTGGTTGGGAACTCGCTCACCTCTTGTATCCTGTCGAGGCTCCTCCTGATCTTGGCCTTTGACGCGAGCGACTGAGGCTCAGGGGCCTGGCTGTAGCAGTTAATGTCATGGTGAATAGAGATGAGGTCGAAATACACGCCCATGACTCTGGGCCCCGAGAACTCTGGGAACCCGGCGATGCCGAGCGCGCCCGTGGCCTGCTCGTCCGACCACGGATACCGCGTGCGTGACAGCTGCCATATCCTCCGCCGCTTGTCGTGGTTCTCGCTCACGTAGCTCGCAAAGGCGCCGCCGCAGCCGAAGAAGCCGCAGAAGCCGTCCCGGTCGTAGAGGTACGTGAGGATCCGCGACAGGAGCACCTGGTCCGGCATCGAGGCGCTCCCCAGCTCCGGCAGGCTGGCGCTTGCGCAGAACTCGTCCAGGCTGTACGTCTTGACGTACGCCAGCACCGTGGCGCTCACCTCCCGGAGCTTGGCGAAGTTGAGCGGGTTGTGCCGCATCCAGAACATGTACATGTAGAGCAGCGAGAGCATCATGGCCACATGGTCCGGCTGCGCCAGGGGCTCCAGCGCCTGGAGGAAGAGCTGCGACCCCCGCTGGAAGTGAGACCACGACTCCTGGGGGATGTGGAACCCGGAGCCCAGGTGGATGGCCAGCTCGCTGTGCGAGACGGCGAGCAGGAAGTGCAGCGCCATCGAGTTCTGCAGCGCGCGGTCCAGGAAGAGGGAGTGCGCCGACGAGGACGCGTTACGCGTCGACTTGAGCGGTGCAAAGACGACGCGGTGGAACGACACCGCCTGCAGGTCGCTGCTGCCGATCGAGGGCGCATATTCGGCCCCTACCGCGCTGGCGAAGAAGAGGGCCGTCGAGGCAGACGGGTAGTGAGCAGAGGTCAGCGAATGCAGCGGGAGGGACAGCGGGAACTGCAGGGCGTGGTTGATGGCTTGGTGTTGTTGGTGTTGGTGTTGGTGTTGGATGCCGACGTCGAGCACCAGGTCGCTGGTTTGAGACACGCGCGGGTGATAGACGTCAGGAGCATGTCCCATTGGCAGGATAGGGATCGCTGCCAAGCTCTCTGGAGTTGCCATAAAGTTTGGCGAGTCTGAAGCTTCCCCAACGTCCGCACTCGAGGTGGCTGAGGGCGTCGAACTTTGGCTCGGGGGCAGCACCTCGGGAACTATACGATGATGGTTCCTCCGCACCGGCGCCAGAGCCGTTCCTTCGGGGCTCGCTGACTGGAGAGGGCGTTGGCTGCTCTCTCCGGCCTCGATCTGTATGCCCCCCTGAATAGGGGGAGGAGTGGGAGCGGGAGCAATGGCAATGGCAGCAACACCACCGGCATTGGCTTTGGGCTGGATCGCCTGAGGGGTCCAGCCGTCTCGATCCTTGATGGGGCCCAGGCCGCGTCTCCTGGTTGCCAGCGACGGCCTCTGGGCTGCCCATTCGCACTGCAGCTGGAGGCGCACACAGCGGCCGCATCGCGGGTGCTGCTCGTCACACTTCACCCGCTTAGAGATGCAGGTGCGACAGCCTGCGAGACTCGGTGGTTAGCGGTTGATTGCGGAGGCCAGATGATGGCTCCGAGGGCACGACTCACCATCCTTGGATCGCTTCCCGCGCTCGACACGAGGCCGTGTACGTGTGGGAGCGAGGGTTGCATCTGCCTTGTCCATTGACACGCCCGTCAGCATCTGGACCGGCTGAGGGTGAGCAGCCGTCCTGGTCCTCTGGTGTGGGCCTTGTCAGTGGACCATGTGGGTGTGCTGGTGCTGGTGGTGGCTCGAAAGGAAGAGAGCCCCCGTCCCACTCTTATCGGAGCACCAGAGCCGTTGATACTCGTCGATTAATCTGGCCAATCACGCGACGCCGCCGTCTTCGCCTCGTCTGGCGCTCTCTGGGTCTGTCTGGGGCCCGTCTCTGGCAGTTCTCGGCCAGTTGGCTGTCGATTCCATCCGACCGGTCCGCAAAAGACGCAAAAAGGGCCTGATTGCTTGTGGAATGCCCGCCATGATAAGTCAATTGCTCTCCCCTCCTTCTTCCCTCTTTCATCTCTGCAAAGGGCGTGCGTGGGGTGAGTGTGCGCATCCTATCAGATCCTGCTCGTCATCCTAGCGCCGGTGCGACCTTACCAGAATGGGCAATTCCATCTCTTACACCACAACCGAGTGCCAGGTTGCCCTCCAGGGTGGCCGCGCTGGCAAAATTCGGGGGCTTCAATTCGACGCCAAGTCGCGGAGATTTGCAGGCGTACCGTATGCGAAGCCGCCCGTGGGCGACCTGAGATGGCGCAAGCCTCAGCCTCTGCCCCAAGCCCACAGCTACTCAGGCCCAGACGGGGCTCCGTTTGACGCCACCAAGTTTGGTCCAGTATGCCCTCAGGCAAACTACTCAAAGACTGTCAGCGAGCATGTGCCCAAGCATGCTTACGATGAAGACTGTCTTCGCCTGAACATCTGGACTCCCGTGCCGGACCCCAACGTCCCCAATCCAAAATGGCCCGTCATGGTTTGGTACCATGGCGGCTGGTTCCAAGTAGGCGACCCCAGTCAAGAGGAGAGCATGGATCCCACAGAGCTCATCTCCACGGGGAAGCTCCAGGCCGTATTTGTTGCCGTCGGATACAGACTCAACATCTTTGGCTTCTTGGCCGGCCGCGCCCTGCTTGACGAATCCAGCGGAACGGCAGTGGGCAACTATGGGCTTTGGGATCAGCGCCTGGCTATGGACTGGGTCTACCAGAACATTGAGGCTTTCGGTGGCGACCCCGAGAATATCGTCTTGTCGGGACGCAGCGCAGGTGCTTATTCTGTTCTCGCACAGGCTCTCCACGATTTTCGATCAGAGGAGCCCAGTGACCATTTCCGGTCCATGCTGATGATCTCGAATGCCATCCCCACGCAGCCCAAGACGCCGCAGGAATGCGAAGCGCAGTTTGAAGAAGTCTGCGAGTACTTCAAGGTGCCCGCTGAATTGAGCGGAATCGAAAAGCTGCAGATTTTGCGGGGCATCAGCGCCAAAGATCTCTGCTCAGGCATCATGAACCTCAATAGCCACACTTTCCGCCCCGTGACGGATGATTTGTTTATACACTCGGGCATATTCGATCATTACCGCGATGGTTCATTTGCAGCCGAATTCAAGAAACGCAAACTGAGACTTTACATTGGAGAAGTTCTCAATGAGGACACATTGTACGCGGTCACAAACGGACCCGAGGCAAATCTCCAGTCGCTTGAGCTTCAGATCTCCAACTATTACCCTACAGCAACAACGAAGCGTCTGTTAGAGCACTATGGGGTGCCGGATTCGGAAGAGAAGAAAGATTGGCAGACGTTGTTTGGCGGCATTGTCGCTGACGGTCAGGTTAGAGCGCCATCGCGTCATCTGGCCAAGAATCTGCTGGATAATGGTGTTGACGTTTCCAACGTCTGGCGTTATCTTATTGCATATCGTCTTTCTTTCATCACAAATGAGGTTGCTCCAGCGTCCTTTGGCGTGAGCCACGCGATGGATCGACCAATTTGGAAGTGAGTTCCCACCCAAAATGCGGTTTCTTCCTGTCTTATGTTATGCGGGCCTTTCTTTCATTCCTTTCTTTATCTTGATACTAATTTATGACGTAGTTACTCAATTACCCATGGACCGACACCAGAAGAGCAACAACTTATGGGCGATTGGATTTCTGATTTGAGAGCATTTGTCCATAATGAGCCAACTCACGTTTTTGGCACCTCCCAACCCGACGAGTACAAGGTCATGACGCCAGAAGGAGGCATCGAAATCCGCCAGGACCCCCGATGGATAGAGCTCTTGAAGGTGATGGATATTTTCTCAGGGTACCGAGAAGGTAGTAATCTGTAAGAGAATAGTGGAAGTGGGAAATGTTTTCTGGGCGCCATTTGTTTAATTATTGCACCCATTTGAGCGATGACATGCTTGAAATAGAGGTCTCCTACATCTAGCGCTAGAAGTCCCTTAGTACAGAGGTCAAGATGATAGACGTGTAATAAGAGCATCTGAGATGATATTGCATGCATCCCCACTGACAGCAGAGCCCAACAAGGTCGCTGGTTGAAAGGCTGGACGGCATTACGATCGGCAAAACATGACTGAAAACCACACATAGAAATACCCTCCACTTTCCGGTCTTGGCGAGCAAATTCATCACAACGCTTGGAGTTTTCAACCTTAATTCACCTGCACGTACGGAATAGAGCTTGGCGGATCGACGCCACGGGTATTAGATTACACTTGGCGCTTGGCATAATGCAACTCGGTTGCTGACTCGGCATTTGGCAAAGGAAAATGGGAAGAAGAAAAATATCAAAAGAGATAAAAAAGAAGACAAGAAAACAAGAAAAATATTCATGTGAGAGCAGAAAAGCGAAAACTGAAGAAGGGGAGGTGGATCTTTGTGGGGACTTGGTTTGTGGAATGTGACATGGGCGTCGCTCCATTAGGTCGACAACGTGCCTATGTATGGAAATACCCCTCGCATCTGCCCCTGACTAACGTAGCAGCGCATATGCTTACCCTAAAATCCCGGATGATATGCTCCATTCCCTCAGTCACATGAATTTGCTTCTACCTTGACTTTATACAGCCTTGCTATTGTTCAAAGTGGTGAAGAGTGAAAGTAGTAACGAGAGCAGAATTAGCTTGGCACATTAAAAAAACTTTACTATTCACAAATGCCTAGTGCCAAGTGATAAGGAAAATGCTCCCAAACAAAGCATTCAATTCATAGCCAAGTCGAGGCGGGCAATGGATCACTCTGGGCAACCTGGGACCACAACTTAGAAAATATTCCGAGTGTCCGATTGGATTGGTCTGGTGAGCCCGGTTATTTTTACATCATGTCCAAGCCCAAAGTCGTCCAGTAAGATCATCGGAGGCGTCCCGCGGATCCCTGGACCCCCGTTTGGGTGTCAAGAAATGGGGCCGGACGCTAGGAGCCCTGATCAATGCGCTGATGGACTGGAGGCAAAAAGGCGAAGCCGCGACCCCAAGCCACCCGTAGACAGCCTTCTAGCCTGCCCATTAGCTCGGCCACTCAGACTACGTCATTATACCGAGTGAAACAGGCAAGGGGATTGTCGATTGTCAGAGGCCTTCTGGCTGCTGGCAAGTCATACCCATGCAGCTTTAAATCTCCTGGCCTGTTGAGATGCTTTATTTAGGAATATGCCAAGACCATCCTGAACGCAAATACGAGACCGCAGCGGATGAAACCGAAGCAGGAGTTGTTAAAGGTGGGCATGGTGGTTTGCTTAAATTCAATTGTTTGGCCTCCTCCCATTCATCTGAACTTCTTTCTTCATCTCCAACAACACTCACTCTTACACATTCTCGTCCTTCGCTCACTCAACGCTTACGATCAAGTATTCCACCAAGATGTCTTCCACAGTTGCATCCGCCACTTCTACCGCCACTGCTGCCTGCAGCAACCTCTATGACCCTCCTACCAAGGATGCCTCCTGTGCCATGCCCTACAGCGAGGACAACGCTGCCCGCATGTTGAGCTGCTGCAAGGACGCCGAGGTCATCAGCTACTACGACGGATGCGGAATCTACTGCCTCGCCCAGGGCCAGAAGGTCTCCGAGCTCTCTGACTGCCTGTACAAGAAGGAGAAGCCCGACTGGCTTGACGTCTTTTGCAGGGGCAACGACTCTGCCACCGCCACAGGAACCGGCGGAGTTCCCGCCAGCGCCTCGGCCAGTGTCATCAAGACTGCCGACTCCACCGCGACCAAGAGCAGCAGCAAGAGCAGCGGCACCAGCTCCAGCAAATCCAGCTCGACCGCTTCAGACAGCGCTGCCCCAGGCACCAGACAGCCCGCCGGCGTTACCACCCTGGGAATCACCCTCGGAGCGCTCCTCTTCTCTTCCACCATCTTCGGAGCCGTCTTGCTGTAGATGGCGGCCCTCAACTGCACCGAGTTTGTTGTACGCTGCGATATCAGTTTCAGGCATCGTTGCCTCTTTGATTCAATTCTTGTCTGGTAGACTGGGCCGGGTATAATTTGATTGGAATTCTATTGTATTTAGACCAAAAACAACACCTTCTTTTGTGTGAATTAAATCTGCTTGTAATACTAAGCGGCTAGAAAAATGCTTTATTGGGGTGCATAAACGGTGGAGTGACTTTGGGTGTCTGGTTTGGACAAGGAGTGCCTAAGAATTAGATCAGCATAGCAAAGAGTTTCAGTTTCCACAATGATTCCTTTTCATTTTAACCTTCTCCGCCATTGAAGCTGTTATCCAATACCACGGGCCGCCATGAGCGCCTGATCATGTCTCATGCCTCGTATGAGACGTTGTCGCATCAAGGACGGAACGCGCGGATTCCGCCACATTTAGAGGTGGCGGTTGGATGAAATTGACTGCTCTGCAAACCAAAGCATAGACAACTATTCAACAGTAGAACTAAAAAATTTAAAACTAATATCACATGTAATCTCGGTTCAATTTGCCTCATCCTACCTGAAGTCATCGGCTACTCGTGGCGATGTCTTCCTGGAGCATCATGCTCATGGCCGCCTTTGCATCCATCTGCCTGATGTAGATCAGAAGTCAGGGGTGTCGGACCTCTCGATGATCAGTATAACATATGCTTTGAGACCCAATATTGATCATCGGTCATTTTCAGCCCCTCTGTACCCCTTGTTGGACATGAGTGTGATTCTTGGCGGCTTCTAATAATACATCCTTGCGAGCCTCGTGGCTGAAGGTTAAAATTGGGGCTGAGAGCAGATGAGCAGGCATATACTACGGTTCACCGCTTAGTCAGCGGGGATATGTTGAATGGTATTTAAGGCGTAGGCATTTGCTTTCATTTTGTTGAAAGGGTTGATGTTTTTTTTGAGAGATAAACTTTGAAGTGCCGAGTCGCGCCCAACAACATTTCTACTCTCTGTACGATTTGTTCGTACATAGCACGCGGAGGTGATCAAACCCAATGGTCTATGCAGCTAGGTCAAGTGATTGGGAACGATATAGTTTGGGAATCACGCCTTGAGTAATGTCCGCCTGGTGTCCTCAGAAGTTATATTTTAAAATAAGAAATCCTCGTCACATCGGTCCACCCTTACCGTTCGGACTGAACCTAACTAATATGCCTCGACACTTGCATGACGGTGTGGTTTAAAGTGACCTACCTTTCGGAATATTATTGTCCTCGACAGTCTAGATATAAATTACGACCTGGATATTTGCCAAAAGAAAAGAGGAAAATGGCCACTTCTCGAATCGAGTTGAGACATAAATATTCCCACGAAAGGTGATCTTTCAATCACATGAAATGAATTGTGTCTCATAATGGTTTGAATAATTAGGTGAAAATAAGTATATGATGAATTTCCCCCGTTAAATGCACTGGCCCAACACCGATTCGCTAATGATAATGCTGAATTTTGCTGCCAACTCCATTAAGGAAGCTCAATTGGCTTCCTTGTCTCTGCCAGCTCTGCGCGGACATTGTCCTTGGGCAAGCTTCCGAATACTTCGGAGGGAGGCTGAGGGGTATCTTTATATGCGAGCACAGCCTCGCTGCCATTGGTTCCAGGCGCTGGGGACTGAGCATCAGATTGCGGTACCAGTTCCCTCTTTCCCCTCCGCCGCCGAAGCAGTAGGGTCGCAACGACTGCTGCAAGGCCGAGCACGCCAACTCCGACACCGATACCGATTCCCGCCTTTGCACCCGTAGAGAGGCCTGTAGATCCTGTCGATCCGGCGTCGGATGTTGAAGTAGACCCGGTTGCAGTTTCCACGGCCGTTGTCGAGTCTCCTGATGTTGACGATTTTGGAAATAGCCAGCCGTTAAACTGAACCCCCCATATCATTGATGTTTCATTCATGGTCGTTGACGTGGCCATCGTCGTACCATTGTCCGTATCGACAGTTACGTATTTGATTACCTGCCCTTTTGTAATAGTTGAATAGCATTCGCCCGGTACACCGCGGTCATAGCTTGCCGAATAAGTATAGTCACTGGTTTGGATTAGTCGCGGGTAAGCAATGCAAGGTGCTTGGATTTGTTGCTTACCTGGGACAACAGGCGACCATGGTACTTTCCAGTCCGCCATCGCTGGGAGCATATCCAAACTGAGTTGCAGTGGTGTATGCTGCGGGACATACAATAGGGCCGATGCTTATCTTCGTCACACTGAGATCGATGTTGTTGTAGACCTCATTGGCATTCCACCATGATGTAAGTTGCGTAGGCTGACAGTTGAAATCGGTATCGACGGTGCGTCCATAGCCAGGATCCCAGGCTGCTATGGTGCCTTCAACTACCTGCCAAAATGAACTCTCACATCCGGAATTTGATGGATACACCGTCGTCAAGGGAACCCATATTGTAGTCGTGTCGCCATTTACGTTTGGACGCGTTGCCAGCCCAGTAACGGTTGTCACAGCGGACCCCGACATTTTAAATAGCCGTCTCTGCGGCTTTCAGAATCGTTTGTGGTTCTCGTGTGTATTGACTGGTACAGCTGGCTCGGGATCGGTAAACGGGTTTCGGAGTTGAAGCAACGTGTATTCGACGAGGGCCGGTAGGCAGATGGATGTTGGTAAAGGGCCAGACTCGGAAAATCTTTCCCAGTCAACAAAAATGGACCTGGTTTCTTGATAATAGAGCCATCGTGCAAAGTGCCATCAATAAATCGTTGTCATACGATGGGGCTGAGCTCCATGTACACCGTTGGTTGTTGGCTCCAACGCATCCAAAGTCCCCACTTGGTGATCTGGAGCCAGGATGCACGTTGATCCCGCGATTGTTTCAGCAGGGATGGCTCTTCAGCTCCTGTCGCTTACGGCCGCGGATTCGTGCTCTGTGAGGACTTTGGTAAATTATGGTCTACCGCAGCCAACCAAGCCATGTCTTCCTGGAACAGGGCGGTTGTGACGGCACATCCAGTATGAGAAACATGGCAAGCAAGTATAATAAATGGTTGGTGAGCCACGGCTGTGGACTAGCTTTTCTCTCGTTGTTTGCATCTCATCGGCATGATCCATAGTTGAGATTGAGGGTTTTCGGGATTTTTTCTGGGCGCTGTCCTGGTTAGGACCCTTGTGCTTGCGAGTGCCAAATTTGGGCCAATTAAAAGTTTTATTAAATCATGGCCCCGTTCTGATCTGGGTATGTCGCTAAATCTCAGCCTCAATCAGGCACTACGCGGCGCTGGCCAGGCTCGTGCCCCAGAGTAATTTTGCCCTCCTATCATGGTTGAGACCCTGCTTCGAGTTCGGCCGTTTCTTTGCGGGCCACCAATTGGAAATCTCAGTCCACGTGAAGAAGCGGAAACGAAGTGTGCAGAAGCGCCAGTCAAAGCCACACAGAATCAGCCTTACGAACAAGACTCAGCCCAATCCTTCAACCCTGGCCCCCAATCTTGACCTCTATCACATCGACCTTAGCCTCTGCTTTTTCTTCTTCATTAATTGACACGGGAAATATCTGATGGAGACAGGGTGCTATGACTGTGAATGCGCCCCAGCGTCACGAAGTCTATTGTGGCCAGGGCCGGTCTCCACCTGGGCCCCCGAATCAGGGTCTGAGCCAACAAACCCTTTTTGCCTTCTATTGGCCGTCTAAAAAAGCATCAAGACTTTTCTAATTGTATATAAGAGGTTTCGTGGCATTCGAGAATGTAACCTGAAAGAAGGTAGGAGACAGATGTGAAATGAAAGCAAACTATTTCCCTGTGCGTTGATGTTGAGACATCGTGCAGGAACGACGGCTATGACTCGAAGACACCGATTTGGCATGCATCGTTGACAAAGGAAAAGAAAGCTGAACACGTTAGAATGATAAATATAACATTAATGACAATGCTAAATACCTCGATAAACGCCCTCACAAACTGTGCAGAAATCTCTATATCTTCGGCATAGTGAGAGGCCGTTTTACCGAATCTAAAAGCATTGATAAAGTGGATTTGATGCATGACACATTTGATTCCCGTGCTAACTCTACTTGGATATGTAGAGAAGCATGCTGCTAGTTTGGGTATCCGATTTCCAGTCAAATATGGAACTGCCTGATTGGGAAGTAAGAAGGACCCCGCACGCAAGCCTGAAGCCCGTTGCCGGTTTATGATTCTGCGGGCAACTAGTGATTTCGATGGACTGCGAACGACCAAATGAGAGGTTTAATATATTTCCCGCTTCCAGTTTTTATGATTTGATCTGTACATTCAATCCTTTTTTGTGTTGAAGTTTGCCAGCGGCCGATACCACAGTGAGAAGCACAAATTTCGAGGCAGTATGGGTGAACTAGCGGAAACCCACATGGTCCAGACTGGATCGAGTGAACTCGGAGATTGGTGTATGTCTATCAATGTACCCCTAGACAAGAGTTACCCTGCACGATATTAAACTTGGAGACAGATAACCCGGATGCAATGCTGCTGCGTTAGTATCCCAAATGCACATTTATGAGTGCGATGCGACGTGTACTGATAGCCCTTTACGCAGGACATCCCAGTAGGCCGCATCTTCTTGGTTGGTTATGTAAATCCCGACGACTCTTTTCATGACTAACATTGTTAGATTTGAATGAATACCGTCGATGGTACACTCGATCTATCCAAAACCCTGAGGGATTCTGGGGCGATCTTGCACGAGATCTAGTGACATGGAGCTCTGATTTTCATACTGTCAAGCATGGCTCACTGGCCGAGGGCAATGTGGGCTGGTTTTTGGGCGGAAAGCTCAATGCTTCATTCAACTGTATTGACCGCCATGCACTCAGAGATTCGGAGAAAGTTGCTATTATTCACGAGACTGACGACGGCAACGGCGCACGTAATGTGACATACGGAGAGTTGCTGAAACAAGTGAGCAAAGTATCTTGGGTTCTCAAAGATATGGGAGTCCGAAAGGGCGACACTGTTGCAATTTACATGCCTATGATACCCGAAGCCCTGGTCGCTATTCTTGCTTGCACCCGCATCGGCGCTGTGCATTCGGTGGTCTTTGCAGGTTTCTCCTCTGGGTCCCTGAAAGATCGAATTGTTGACGCTGAGAGCAAAGTTATCATCACCACAGACGAAAGCTACCGAGGAGGAAAGACTATTGGAATTAAAAGGATTGTTGATGAAGCACTGCAACAATGTCCGGGTGTCCAAACTCTGGTATTCCGGAGAACAGGAGCTGAAGTTCCTTGGGTTCCTGGAAGAGACCGCTGGTGGCACGAAGAGACAGCCAAATGGCCCAGCTATATCCCACCTGAGCCAATGGATGCCGAAGACCCTCTGTTTCTGCTGTATACTTCTGGATCAACGGGTAAGCCAAAAGGTATCTTACATACGACTGGGGGATATTTGGTGGGTGCAGCTTCTACAGGCAAGTATGTGTTCGACATCCACGAAGGAGACCGATATTTCTGTGCTGGCGATATTGGGTGGATTACTGGGCATACATATGTCGTTTATGCACCCTTAATGCTCGGTGTGCCTACTGTCGTCTTTGAAGGCACTCCTACATACCCGGGCGCCACACGTTACTGGGACATTATCGAGCGACACAAAATTACACACTTCTATGTGGCGCCCACAGCGCTTAGGCTTTTGAAGCGAGCTGGATCATCGCCCTCAAACCACAACACAGATAGCCTCCGCGTGCTTGGGTCAGTCGGTGAACCAATCGCCCCCGAAATTTGGAAGTGGTATTTTGAAATAGTTGGGAAAAGCAAATGTCATGTAATTGATGTAAGTGAGGCTAAAATGTATTCTGGACAAAGTTAACCTCTCGAAGACTTACTGGCAAACCGAGACGGGTTCCCACGCTATTGCGCCCTTGGCCGGCATTACTCCAACCAAACCAGGATCCGCATGTTTACCCTTTTTTGGAATAGAAATTGCTCTGATAGACCCCGTGTCTGGCGAGGAGATGCTCGCAAATGGAGTCGAAGGTGTGCTCGCTTTCAAGTCAGCTTGGCCCAGCATGGCACGTACCATCTGGGGTGACCACCAACGGTTTGAGGAAACGTATTTGAATCTGTATAAGGGATATTACGTGAGTGCTTCTTAGCTCATTAATCACGCATAACGCATATACTAATGTCGATACCCAGTTTACTGGAGATGGAGCCAGCCGCGATCAAGACGGATTTTACTGGATTCGGGGCCGTGTTGACGACGTCATCAACGTAAGTGGCCACCGTTTGTCCACGGCGGAGATTGAAGCCTCTATGGTTGAGCATCAGGCAGTTGCGGAATCTGCTGTGGTTGGAATTTCTGACGAACTCACGGGGCAGTCTGTTGTTACGTTCGTATGCCTCAAAGAAGCCTTCAGAGAATCACAGAACACCATTCGTGATGAATTGATGCAGCAAGCCCGAAAGAGTATTGGCCCATTTGCAGTACCAAAAAGGATATTTGTGGTCAATGATCTGCCTAAGACGCGATCTGGAAAGATTATGCGTCGTGTCTTGCGCAAGATCGTCATGGGCGAGCAGGACCACCTGGGCGACATTACGACACTATCCGATCCGACCGTAGTCGGGAAGATAATTAACGTGGTGTGCAAGAATTAAAGTTCTCTTGATATAAGATAGATCAATAAACATGATTATTTAAATGAAGCATTTCCCACTCCCTAGTATTTCGGCTGAGAAAAGATACAGTTCGTGAAAGTAAACATATGTAACTTGAGTCATATCTGGACCATGTAAGGTAAGGCATATGCTGAAGAGTTGGGCAGTAATGAAGACCCTTGGGTTATGCTTCCCTAATAGTATGCCATATATTCAATGAGTTCATTCATTAATCTGCCTGTAATATGCGACGTCACCGACTATTTATGGATAAAGCCATATGCAAATGGAACTCTAATTGGAGAGATATAACATAGTGAGATTTCTGGACACAAAGTATGTGGAGGCCTGGATCCTAGATGTGACTTTTGTCACTTAACCAAGCAGCGGCAATGAAATCCAACCCAGCACGTAACCAAGGCTCTTGTATAGTGGCAGTGAAATCAAACCCATGATCCCCTGGTCGCAGCGATAAGTGTAGTTTTGTTTTTGGGTCCACCATTCGCAACAAGCTAACCAGTTTTGTTGTTCCCTCAACTGGCACTGCTGTGTCATTTTCGCCATGAAGTAGGTATAGAGGAGGAAAGAGTGTCTCACCGAGTCCCCTTGGAGGCAGATTACCCGTCTTGATGCGTTCGAGTACAAAAGTCTCGGGTTCCTCTCCAAAGACTTCCAAAAAGCGACCATTTTGAACGATTGCAAATGCAGTGTCTAGTCTCAAAGGCGGGTCTGCTTCCGTAATGGTTGGTCCATTCGTCGTGTCCGATATGAAATCATCAACTCTCGTGTTGGGAAAATTGGATACCCCGACAATGGTTTTCTGATACGCTTTTGTGTAGTGGGGTGTGTGCATATCTATCATGGGATAGAGTGCAATTATTGCTTTTGGCCGAATGAACTGTGACAAAACAGATTGCAATGCCAAATATCCTCCTGAGTATGTCATAAATTAGTGATAGGATTCGCCAAATTTCTGTGAATTTAGGCATGAGAGCTCACCGGCACTTTCACCAACGAGTAGTAATTGAGATAGATCCATCGACACATCAGATTGCCGGACGGACTTGAGGTGTCTTCCAGCCCCTCCATCACGTAGCCATGCCCAAAAGTTCGACATGTCTTCCACGATATCACTCCCTTTGACTTCGGGCAGCAGTCGATAATTAGGGCTGATAATGATGGCATCCTGCTCTTCCGCAAAATCTAGGATCCATTTTGAGAACCAGGCAGGGAATAAGCTCGACCCAGTAATCTTAAAACATTAGCCAAAGCTCACATGATAGGGTAAAGTTTATACTTACAAGGAAACCGCCATGTATTCTGACAATTACAGGGCGATTTCGTTTGACATTCCGCTTCGGCGTGAGAATATCCACACCAATTTCAATCCCTGCTGACTGATAATACGTCCGAGTTATCTCGAAGCCATTGAATATCTCGGGAGAGACGCTGTGAAGCAAACCGATAAGCGCCTGAAATTGCGCTGCCCGGCCCTTTGCTTCCGCCATGGCTTCAAGTGTAAAGTCTGGAGGTACTGATTGAGATTGAGTGACCAGATTGGGGAGAGAAAAAAAGTGGAAACTGATTTCCCCTCACTCTGGCTTTGCACCGGATGCGGCGTAGATATAGATGAAATGGAGGGTACCCCGCTTTCGATTTATTTCCCAAAATGGCTTATTGACGTTGCTAGTGTTTATTTGCCACATAAAAGAGACTATTAACGTGTAAGGGTTTAGCTGGGATGCCAGCTTCCGTGTCTGATTATTTGGAGATGCCCAGAAAGGCCACTGACCGAGAGACCCTGGTCGTAACAACTAGATTGATGGACACACACCCGGAACCTCTAAATCATTGCATGTACTAGGAGATAACGATCAAACCTTACACGACGAGAGACATTCTAATTAAACCTAGGCGATGACCTTATCCTAAGTTTATAAATTTCTCATGAGAAGCGTCCGCGGATGGATATAATTTTACTGGAGGAGATATTTATGAAGCTTCTATTCTGTTTGACATTTATGATTCTTGTTGCCTCATCTAGTGTGTGCCCTTTTCCTCTTGTAAAAAATTATAAATCTCTGTCTCTATGCGATCTGAGCATTCAAGAACTAGCCGATCTGTTGAAATAATTAGTTTGAGGGGACGACTTGGGTATCCTAGAGGTTGAAGTGACTCGCCTCCGTATGGAAGAATTTGGCTTGCGATGATGCCACCAATATTATTAGTCCGATCAGCAAACCAGTAGAGATTCGCGAGTCCCTCCCAGGATCCAACGCCAGCAGGGCGGCCGGTATCTGTTGGAAAATGACTTATTGAAAAGGACAAACCCCAACCCTCAGTGTGGTTATCAGGCATTGGAGTCAAGGGTGTAGGATTGGCCAATTCGGGTTTTGCGACTGGGACACATAAGTTGCTGAATCGTGGCTTATCGGGAATCTGATCCGTGAACATGTCTAACCATCAGGGAGAGTATATCAACAAATGCCCCGCAGTTTTATATATCGGAGCAGATTGGCTCATACCTTTGACAGTATCAGGATTCAGGAGCTTCACACCCGTGACATAATCTGTCCCATCATTTAATAGAAGAGAAATAAGTCCTGTTAAGCTGTTAGTTTAGATTAGGGCTTACATGTATAAACTGACTTTGAAACTCAGCTGGTTTGCCGAAACACCCATGACCTCCAGCACAAGATATACGCCCACTCCCCTCACCGTATTGGTTGAGCAGCGGTCGCCGATACAAGTGATTAGTATGCACGAGCCTTCCACTCGGTAACCTTCGGTGCATATAGGCAAGATTCGATTTGGACTCTTCTGAAGGATAGAAAGTTACACTATGCATACCGAGTGGGTTGAAAATTTCAGAACGGAAGTATTCTTCCAACGTTTTACCAGAGATACGTTCGATGATGACACCTACCCAGTCCATTGATGCTCCATACTGAAAGGTTTCGCCTGGTTGGTTGACAAGAGGAAGAGCGGCATCTTGGACAGCCTCCGCAGAAAAGTCGTCTACACCGACTGGCCCTCTATATTCCGCTAACTTCTCATCTTCAAAAGCATAACCGAAGCCAGCTGCACTACGTTAGAACTAACTCGCATTTGGTTATGGATACTTGCCGGTGTGAGTAAGGAGCATTCGTAGGGTTATTCCCCTGACCTTTTCGACCAGTTCGAACTTTCCTTCAGCTCCTCGAGTTAGGACTTTAATATCCCTTAACTCGGGACAAATGCTCTCCACTTGGTCAGAATCATCTAGCTTCAACAGCCCCCTTTCAACCATCTGCATGCAAGAGACAGAGGTTGCCAGCTTTGTAAACGACGCCACCCAGAATACTGTATCTAGGGACATTGACTCATTGGATCGGATTCCCGTTGTTCCGGATGAGTGCTGAAAAATCGCTTGGCCATCTCGCCCGAAGGCGGAGTAGACGAGACCAGGTATTTTTCGGTCCGCATTCCCGGATGTGTACTCATCGATGATGTTGCGAAGCTGCGCCTTGTGGTCTTCCGACAAAGAAAAAGTCATACTGTCCAGTAACAATGAAGGGAGAAGAAAAAAAACCCGTGCCTGCAGAACGTACTTTGATGATTCATCAAGCGGCACCCTAATCGAGTTGTTATCGGGCTTTGCTTAAATGGAGGCCGTGGAGGTTTATTGTCTTATCGAGTCGCCATTCTCACGGCCATCACGGCAGCAAGAGGAAGAGACAGTGCAAGATGACAAGTGAAATTACTTCAAAAGGCTAGTGGGAAATGATGAATTGGAGAAGGCGGGGTCGAGAAAAAAGTGAGGCTAGCATTTAATACCGGATTAGGAATTTATCACCAACTCCGAGTTGGCGAAAGGAGCTAAGATAAAACTTCAAATCGGATGACGAGAATGGCCACAATGGCTACCCCCTTATCAAAATATCATTTTCTTTCAAGCAAAATGTCTACACCCGTCAGATACCAATGGCTTCCCGGCCCTGTCGGGGAGATGCTGCGCTCTTCATCGCTGGCAACCACGGCAGCAGTCCCACTTAACGGTACACTCATAATTACCACTGGGCATGTTGGGGTAAACCTAAAGACCGGAGAGCTTGTCACTGGCTCCATTAATGACGAGTTTAACGCGGTCTTTGACTGCCTTGATGCCGCACTCCGAAACGCCGGAGTCAGCCATGGCTTGGCTTCGGCTCACAAGCTGGTGGCTTACTTTACTCGTGCCGAGGATGAAGCAACCATGTTGGCTATTTTCCGACAGCGTTACCCAGATAATACCCCAACTTGGACATCTGTGGTAGTTGCAGCCCTTGTCAATCCTGGAATGCATGCGGAGGTTCAGGCAGAAGCAATTGCCATGTAGGGGGCTAGTTAGAGCAGATACATGGTCCTGAATGCCGAGAGAACGGACCCAAAGAATGAAGTGGGAGGCATGATAGCGGAAGGATGGGAACAAACGATGAAAGCAAGAACTCAGGCTCCGCTTACTACAACCATGAGTTCAAGTCGTATTTATCTAGCCGAATTGAGACATTTGAAGAACATGATGAATCTTGGACGCGTAATGATGAAAAAATACAATCTTGGTTATTTGGATAATGGCTATCTCGGTTGGAATAGTGTAGACACTAGCAATCAATTCTAAGCTCTATCTGGCATGTTGCGGTAAATGTTGTTGGGGTCAGCGAGTTCTTCCTCAACCGAAGGAATGGTCTTGACCACCTTTGCAGGAGCACCCAAGGCGACTGAATAAGGTGGCAGGCTCTTAGTAACTACAGCACCGGCTCCAACCGTGCATCCTCGACCAATAGTAACCCCGGGCAAGATGATGACGTTGCCTCCGATCCAGCAATCATCCTCAATTCGAATGGGATGCCCGAATTCAACGAACTTTATGCGAGAAAGAACGCTTGTCTCATGGCCCGCGGTGTAAATATGAACATTAGGTCCCATCTGAACGCGGTCACCAATGATTACAAGGCTCGTGTCCAGAACAGTCAAGCTATCCGAGAATTTAGCAATGATTCAAAACGTAGTAATTTAGATACGGACCCGAAGTTCATGAAGCAGTTTTTGCCGATCAAGATGTTGTTGCCGTAGTCTGGCATGAAGGGCGTCTCGATAAATGTTCCTTCACCGACTTTCCCTAGCATGTCGGAGAGCATTTCGAATCTCTTTGCCGCAACCTCCTCATCATTTCCAATGCTGGGATCTAGGTTGTTAAACTTGAAGGCTCGGCAGCGAGCTTTATGGCGGCCCTCCAGAAGCTTTGGGTGGAGGGGGTTGTAGCTGCTTGAAGTTAGAAGACAGCCTCGGGAGTATGGCTCAGTACAGGCAAGTACTTACAGCATGCCAGATATCATGTTTTCATACTCATCACACCAAGGAGTGCCCTGAAGGGTCTTGGCAAGCTCAATTATCTCTGCATCTTTCTGTTGTTTGGCCATGATGATGGTTTGGAAGTAGTGCCCCTAGACACGCCTGAATACTGTCGACCAAGAAAGGTATCAATAACCGGTTGACGGAGCCTTCGGGAGAAAGCAACACGATGTATACTGTAGCTGATAACGCACAGATTATCCAGCGCGGACTTCGGAATTCACACGGCAAAGTTAGAGATGATCGTGGGCTTTAAGGTGCAAAGCCCTTTGAACGCCTTACCAAATCGGGTATTAAGAACTCTGTGGCTTTGCAGCGCCCGCAATTGCTGAGACGCTGCTCCGCACAGTGTTAGCATGCAACTTGGCGACACCCTACGGCAGAGATAGCCGGCCTTCCTTCCCCGCGTTCAGGGCCATCTAGCTGTGGGGGTGGATCTGGACTAGATGCTGCGGAGATACGACCCTTGGCATTGATAGCGATACTAAGTTGCCTGCAGAGCTCGGGGTGAAGCGAGATAGGCCGGCTGTGAGGTGCTGGCTTCTGGCCCTTCCATAAAGGGGGATCAAATCACCACAGCTTCGGCGTGAAAATCCCCTTTTAATCCAACCAACTCGCATCAAAGCAAATACCGGCCATCATCCATTTTCAACCCATAAACATGGCACAGATTACACCGAAAGAGGATATCACTAAGGTGAATACAAATGCAACAAATGAATCAGAAGTCGGTGTTGGCACCATCGGCAAGTTGGGAGATGTCGACGACAACATTCTGATGGCCCAGGGCCACGTTCCGGTCATGAGGCGCTCCTTCAACCTCCTGGGAACCCTGGGTCTTGGATTTAGGTATGGGGTTTTCGATCAATTCCAATGCCTTAGACAACCAAGCTCAACTTCTATAGCATTACCAACTCGTGGCTATCCTACGCCAGCTGTTTCGGACAGAGCATGCTCTACGGTGGGCCTCAGGCAACCGTCTTTGGGCTGATTGTGGCCTGCGCTGTGCAATGGCTGGTAGTGCTCGGGCTTGCTGAGCAAGCTTCAGCCTTTCCATCTTCAGGAGGCAAGTGAATCAACGGCTACAAAAGTATTTCGAAGCTAATTCTTTCCTTACTATAGGCCAGTACCATTTCACCTACATCCTCGCCCCCGAGAAACACCGCCGATTCGCCTCATTTTCCGTTGGTATAATCAGTGTACTTGGATGGTGGGTGATTACATGCTCTGGTATTTCAAACAACGTCCAATGCATCATTGGGATGATCGTCTTTGCGAATCCAGATTATGTCCCTCGACAATGGCACTCCTATTTACTATATGTAGGACTTATCCTACTTACGTGTAAGTCCGGCCTTGACAAACCCAAGCATCGATAGGTCGTGAAATCCCACTAATAGTAGATGAAGTGATACCTATTTTTACGATTCCTCAGCGCCATCTCGGCAAATGGACCCAAATGTGCTTGGCGCTTTCCGTGCTTGGTTTCATTGTGACGACTATTACCATTCTCGCCATGTGCGAAGAATTTAACCACCCAAGTATTATTATGCGCTTTGACGGTACCAGCGGGTGGCCTAAAGGGGTTGCGTGGGTCATGAGCGTTGGTAATGCTATGTACGCCTTCGCTAGCATGGATGCAGTAATCCATGTGGCCGAGGAAATGCATGACCCTGGCAAGGCCATCCCCAAAGCCATGTTTGTTTCCTCAAATTGAGAAATTCTTGTTCACCCAGCTAAATAAAAATTTCAGGAACCTCACACTACTTATCGGTCTGGTCACCTCCGTGCCATTCATTCTGGCGATGATGTTTGTGATTAAAGACATTGATGCAGTCCGGTCTGCCCACCTTCCGAGTCTCGAAGCCTTCTACCAAGCCACTGGCAGCAAGGGAGCTGCGCTCGGATTGCAAGCTATTTTGGTTGTACTTTTCTATAGTAGGCAAAAAAACAATGCCCATCTTCCCAGACGACGCTAACTCCTAAAAAGCTTGCATGCCAAGTCAGTGGATTACCTGCGGTCGCCTCACTTGGGCTTTTTCGCGAGACGTAAGTCTTATCTGTGCCACCCCGAAATTAACAAAACTGAGGTTTTGCCATTTATAGCGCGGCCTACCATACTCCGAGTACTGGAATCACATTTCTGCCTCTCGTGGCTTCCCCGTTCGTACTACAATTCTGTCGGTGGTGTTCTGCATCATTTACGGAGTGTTGTATTTGGCGAGCTCTCAGGCATTTAACTCCATCATCACCACCGCTGTTCTCGGTGTAAATATTTCATATGTCATCCCGCAAGCTATTACCCTATTTCACGGTCGCCATAGGTTGCCAAACCGACCCTTCAAACTCGGGAAAATCACAGGCTACCTGTGCAATGCCTGGACACCACTCTGGGTCACAACGATTGGGGTTTTCATTTGTTTCCCCAACTCGCTCCCAGTGGAAGCCTCAAATATGAATTAGTACGATATCTCCTGGGCTCCTCTCTTGAAAGTTTTCTGACAATTACTAGTGTCTGTGTGGTCTTAGGATGCATGGGTCTAATTATGATCGGTTTGTGGGCTAGTGTTCGCCGCAAATTTGAGGGGCCGAACATTGATTGGGACGCCCTTGGCCATCAGTACGAAGAGGAATCTTGAGTGCAATTAACTGGCGGACCATTAAAGTTTGGAGGCCCAAAGATATCGGGGCTCCATTTCGGATTGGCTATGTAAAACATGGATGGGAAGGAGGCCATCAGAAAAATAGTGACCGAGAGCTAGTTTTAATGTAGCTTTGTCATTATATGAATCCACAATTATTTTGGAAATACGTCCGGAACCACATTGATCCAGAGATTTCGAACGTGACCCATAACGCTCGGAGGGGAGTCTCGAGGTATTTTCTACAAGACTAGATCATAAACTCGGAGATTAGGGATGATCCTGTGATCAATGACATAGGAACACAAAAGCCATTCAAAAGCTATCAATATTAGGACTTGAGTAAGCTATTTCGGATCACAAAAAGGCACGTATTAATGCGCCATTCTTTTTTTCAGGTTAACCCAAGATTTTCTCACTGGCTAAACGGTAGTACTATCTCTCTACCCTCCCCTAAAAAAAATAAATAGACAATGGTAGGTTGGAAATAAAGTCAAGGTTTACAGCTTGCTCGCACTGGCCTTCTTGTCGAAGGCAATGAGCTCCTTATGCGCAGTGTGGGCATTCAAAGAACCTTGCTCCAATGCCCCATCAATTGCTGCTCTCCAACCATGCGCCCAATCCGCAGAAGCAAAAAATATGTTCCCGTGACGGCTTTGAAGCTCATCTTGATACTTTGACATGTACCCAGGCTGCCACCAAGCGGGGCCACCTTTGGAGTAAGGATCCGTGCTCCAATTGTGCAATAGCTACATAGCTGTTAGCTTACATCATCATCAACTGGTGGGTGCAACGTACTATTCGCTTGACATTCATGGGGTGAAGTTTGTTTAATGCGTCGATGGTTTTTTCAGGGTCGTTCTCAGGAATAAACGTATCCCTCTCATCTGCACCAAAGGCCACAACGTGAACATCTCCGTTGGGTAGAACGCCGTCGGCGTAACCGTACATTAGGAGACCTGGGAAGCGCATTCCGTTCCATCTTTCGAGTTCTTTGTTGCTGATATCGGCGTGAACCTTCGTCATTTGGTTAACGTGTCCGATGTTGATAGCTTCTTGACGGCGCTGGGACAGCGGGGGAGAGAACTCAACATCTTTGAGGACATTGAGAGGGATTGTGTTGATAATTTTCCGAGCGCGAAAAGTGTCCCCATTCGAGGTGCGGATTGACACCGGACGATCGCCCAATGGCGCTTGGTTGATAGACTTCACCGGGGCGGAAAATACATAGTCTAGACCGGCTTCTTTCGCTTCCTCAAACATATGCATAGCCAGCGCCGTTTGCCCATCACGCAGCTTGTATCTTAGCCAAACATCGGTAAAATTATCAGAGCTGTGCATTAAAAGGGCATGCGAACGAATCATATCCCAGAGACTCGATTCCTTCATATTACCGCCAGAGATGTGAAGTAAAAGCGAAACCAGGAGCCCTTGCTCCTCGGCTGTAAGCTTGTGTTTGATCTCCTCGAAGCGATCGTGGCACGACAATTGATCCCATTTTTCAACAGTCGCTCGGTCCACAATGGGGTTATCCAATTGAGCATGAGGAAGAGGGCAAATTGTTCGTCCGTATTGGCCATCGACATTGACGAACATGTCCCACGCCTTCGCCTGCATCGCACCAGCCTCTTCATGACTGAGCTTTCGTGGTTCGGCTCCTATTCATATCGCCGCAGTTAGTTACGGTATACTCGTAGGTAGGAACAAATGAAAAAGAATCACCTGGGACATTGATGGTATAATAGCCTCTGTGCATATCAGGGCTCCCAGTGGTAATTAAGTCACGATCCATCTTGTATCGAAGCATTTCGCGAAATAGGTAGCCCATATGATGAGTAACCCAGGTGCCTCCCATTTCATAGAGAAAACCTGAAGACCATTAGCTACTAACTTCAGCAAACACGAAGTCACGTACCATCTTTCTTGGCGGTGTAGGTTCTGCCTCCAATACGATCTCTAGCTTCCAAAAGAAGGACAGAATGCTCTGGACCATTGTTAGATTAAAGGGTTCAATGTGAAAGTGTTCTTCTTACTCTGGAGACTGAGGTCCCTGACGGCAGCAAGGCCAGTATAGCCTGCGCCGATGACAATTGTGTCATAGATCTTGTTTGAAGTTGCACCAGCCGAACGTTGGGGCGCAATCACAGCATCACTATCAATTCCAGCCTGGAAACCGGTAGCAGGCTCCCAGACATGGCCGTCACTGGTCTTGGGCGTCATGATGATGAGGTTGATTGGGCGAACCGACAAGTCGATACAGTTTGACACAGTTGCTGAGCAAGCGAAAAGTCTAACAGTTACTGGAGCTAGCTAACCCGAGGATTGACTGGTCAACTCAGCACCAGCCGAGCTCTGCCCGTGATGTGGGCCTCTTTTTAGCTCCTTTCCACAACCAGGTAGCGCGTACAGTGTGGCTCGTCATCAGGTCATCTCGGCACCTGTGGAGATGCCGGGCCTCCGAGCCAACTAGCCCTTACTTCCTATTCCGGTATTAAGGAACCCCACACCTTTTATCTCCAAATCCGGTAATTGAGATTGATACCAACTTGGGGGAGACGCACAACCCCGCATAGCTCACAATGGCAGGACGCCAAGGGTGAGATAAAATTTGAACATTATTTGAGGCATACTTAACGACTTTCTTTATCCTGAGGTATAGTACAAGAGTTCTATTGAGATCATTGTACAATTGGACTGCAGAACAACCTGAAATTTAGCTGCAAAATCAGCTTTATAAATATTTTCGAATAAACAAAGCAATATGCCTGACTTTACTGGACTTGAGCTTACTGGCAAGACTGCCATTGTAACAGGCGCTTCACGGTATGCACAAATCCATCCCTGGTTGCTTACCATGTGCAACTGACGTCATGTCTCCAGCGGCCTCGGTGCCGGAATTGCGGTGTTGCTTGGCAAGCGAGGCGCCAACGTTGTGGTCAACCATGTGTCGCCGGGCAGCCGCGAGCGCGCCGAGAAGGTGGCCAAGGAGATTGAGGCTAATGGCACCAAGGCCATTGTGGTTCAGGCGGACGTGGGAAAACTTGATGAAATCCCCAAGTTAATTGATGGCGCTCTTAAAATTAGCCAGACTGGCAAGATTGAGATTTTGATTCACAAGTAAGGGCAGGCTCTTTGGTGTTCAAGCTGAATTGCGATGCTGACTACGGTTCCTTACATCACAGCGCTGCACAAGGAAACGAAGCCAACTTGGTTGACACAACCGAGGAATTTTACACTCGCCATTTTGACGCCAATGTCAAGGGTCCCATCTTCTTGACCAAGGCAGCCGAACCGCATCTGCCAAAGGGCGGAAGAATCGTCTTTATTTCTTCCGCCGGCGCTCGTCTGGGTGTCGCCGGTCAAACCGTGTATGCCGCCACCAAGGCAGCTGATGAAGCGCTAGTGCGAGTCTGGGCCAAGGAACTTGGTCAGTCTCATGGCATTACGGTGAACTGCGTAAACCCTGGCCCAATCGCCACAGGTATGACTGCCACAATGATCCTGGTGAATATTGCTAATTCGAACCCCACCTAGACCAATGGTTCCAGAGTGACGAACAATTCCTCAAGGATATGCAGCCACTTATTGATTCTACACCTGCCGCTGCTCGTGTTGGAGAGGTGGATGATGTTGCGCCTCTTGTTGCTTTCTTGTGTAGCGACGACGCCAAATGGACTACTGGGTCTGTACTGTCAGCCAACGGCGGTCTGTACAACTAGAGTGCTCGATATAATTAGGAATAAATTTAAAAATGCCTGATCTTTCTGTAAATCCCCATGCATACATACAAATGGCTAGCTAGATATACAATGCCGACCCAGCAGACAGCACCCAGGCATCTTGATAATCTGGCTTCTCAACCACCAGCTCCAATGTAGGTTCAATTTATTGACGACAGTCAATTGTTAACTAAAAGTATAGCTGCTCAATTGCTCAAATATAGTTATATGACAGATCCCGAGTCCATCCATTGCTTATCTTCCTACGTACACCATGTGACATGGCGCTATATGGCTCATCATTTGACTGAATGACTCGGGTAGCCCCGCACCATACAAGAACTCTCCAACCTTCCCCCGCTCCGGTACGCACTGTCCAAGCTTTTAAGTCAGTGGGTCCTTCACTTTTCTCTCCTTCACTAAGTTTCCGCGTCACAGTTCCAATCGCCTTGTCTCCTAATTTTCTCCCGCCGCCATAGCATCATTGGCCATGTCGCAGCAGCCAAAACCACGCGAATTCAAATTCGTTGGTGCTTTTAGCCGAAAGAGGCGCCGCCAAAATGCCCCTGGCTCAACTGGCCCAAAGTCTTCCCGTGCCACAGCCTCAACACCACGGTCTGCGCCCACGCCACCCGCAACCGCGCCTGCAGCGCCGTCAACAAGCCCAAAGGACACCGATAGGGCTTCCAAAAGTAGAGATGGACCGCCCAGCAGCACTCCCGTCGCTGAGCCGCAGCCTCCAAAACTTCCGTCACAATTGGTGGCGTCTCCTTTGATCTGCGATGACACGGCCAATGGGGCCGAGGCCGAGATGCTGCTCCACGCATCAGCCGATGCTATTGGCCAGGGGAATGACCTAGATTGGTCATATTCAAGCTTGATGAACCCATTTCTTGACCCTGGCCCGTCCTTCATCCCTCCGTTTGACCAAATCAATGGACCACACCAATTACCAATGTACTTCGGACCAGATATTCCTTTTGTCCATTTGGATGAAGGCTCCTCTGCCGACAACTCCCCCCATGACAATTTTGTAGGGGCAACAGTGCAAAACGATGCCGACGAGGATGGTACACGTATTGATTGCGATGTTGCGGAAGCTGCTAATACGATAGACGAAATTGTTATTCCTTCACTGAGCTCTCATGAACCATGTAACATCAGCCTAACAATATCGCAGTTGCTGACACGTTGTATGTAAATTTGAAGCCCAGTATCGTTACCCCAGCATTTTCTAACCATATCTAGATGACCAAGAATTTTGTGTTATGCCCCTCACTCATGACTTCGATGCCAACCCATTTCGGCTAGATGCCGAGACCCGTCGAGGATCCCAACTTCTTCTACATTGTATTCTAGCCCTGTCCTATAAACACATCAATAGAGACACGGGGTCCTGTGCGCGCGAGGCGAAGCTGCACAAGAAGAAGGCTCTTCAGATGCTAGGGGATTTAGATGGTGCGTCACAAGCCTCACCACTCGAGGCCAACTTTTTAGACGCGGTGTTGATTCTCATGACCTTGGACGTGAGTGCCTTTAGCTGCATAGGATCATGTTTGTCTTCATCTACTGACATTTGCGAAGTGTGCAACATCCGCACATGGCCCATGGGTTTGGTATCTTAAGCGCGCACATAAGATGATACAAGCAACTGAGGCTCTTAACATCAAAAAGACGCCGCGTATGCAAGCCCGCATAGAAATGCTAGTTTGGTGAGTGTAGAAACGTCTTGGGTTCTGGCAGTCAGGAGACTAATTGTTCAGGTGGGACGTCACCCTTGCATTAACAAGTCGCCAAGGATGCGTCCTTTCAGAACCAACAATAATTAGCCTCTTCAATCGCGACAGTGATGGAAATGAGACGTTCTATAGCGTTTCAGGCTGCCCAGAAGCACTTTTTCGGCCCATGATTCGCCTGGGATCGTACGCGAGAGAGTTTGAACTGGTAGCCAACATGACTTGCGCCAAGTTTGACATGGGGCCAGTACTTGAGGTAGAAAGGCAAATTAGGGATTGGACAGACCCAGACTATGGGGAGCATCAAGACCAATACTTTTTTGACTCGTCGGCATCGCAAGGAACGCAAATATGCGAACTGGGGGATATCGCGCACTACAAAGAAGACCTCCATCACTGCGCCGAAGCTTGGCGGTACGGTTTACTCATCTACATTTGTCGCGTCTTCAAATGGCAGCGCGACCAACCGGCACCTCCAATACTGGGCTTTCTAGCACGAAAGACGCTGAATCATGTAGTAGCCTGCAGATATACCTCCATGCTCCAAAAGCAACTCCTTCTCCCAGTCTTCCTTGCTGGCTGCGAGACTTCAGACGAACACTTGCGTCAAGCCGCCAGGACATACTGCAGTTGGTGGAAAGATCGCACAAGATATGACATGTTCCTAACAGCAGGCGTTTTGCTTGAGGAGGTGTGGTCCAACGAGAGCCCTCAGGCTTGGTGGGGTTCCATCATTGATCAAAAGAGTCGTGCAAATGTCGCTGCAGGAGATGCAAGACAGTACTTGTTCGGATGATGTAGGATATGCGCCCGTTATTGTGCAGGAGTCCGTGGGAAATGAGTCTTTATTCTTTAGAGTTAAGCTTAAATTGAGTTCTCCCATGATTAGTCTTGGTGCCAGCAAACCTGTTTCTAAATAGTGCAATTTAATATTTTGATGATCTCAAAGCACAAGCTTCGTGGTCTCACTATGCCATCATACATAACAGTCACATTAACGATGAAATTCTTGTTCAGGTAGCGACATTTTTACCTGAAGCTCGCAATGATGCACCACGGCGGAGAAATGTAAATGGAAAGAAGAGTGGGAGCAGAAAAAGAAGAAAGCAGGAGGGGATTAAACTAAAATAAGAGAAGACCAAAAAACAAGTTGTTCTCAGATCGATATCGGCATTCCATTTTAGGAAATGCTTCCTTATCAAATACCAGCAACAGCCACAGAAAACCTTACCGCATAAAGGGCAATTCGGCCGGCCCACGAATATACATTTGTCGAAATGGGAAGAAGATCTCGATCAGGATATATTTAATCGATGTGTCGATGCGCATACTATCATTCCATATGACTTATGGTTTCCTATTCCATTTCACGAATGGCATGATGCATGTATAATGATTAGATTCAACAGAGGCCTGACTTGGCAACATAGAGGGGTGCCCCAACAAATTACATCGCGTATCATGATGCAACCCTCGGGTGATTGGACATGCAACATTACCAAGCACCACGACGCGGGAAACAAAAAAAGCTACCCTAGATAGTGGGAACTGTTCTTTTAAGATGAGGCTAGATGTTGCATTGATGGCAGATTGTCTATGCCTTTTGAGTAATTTGACTTGAAGCGCCGCCAAAGGGTCGTAAATATTTGATCATCTCCATTAAGAGCAATTTTCTGCCAAAACTGCCCGCCATTTCTCCATAGTTAGCGTTATCTACCAATTTTCGCCTGTACTAGGACAGTGTCTAAGGCCTAAAATTTGTTGGACCACCACTGTACTAAGCGGGCCTGGCTTAGCGGGGTTGCCGTATTACCCAAATAGGAAGTACGCAGCGGGATTGTAGACCCGAGACTTCGTGGAATGGATGCACGACGGGGAGGAGAGAGATCCATGGTCGACAGGTCATCTACTTAAACAAGAGACAGTATCGTGAGCCGAAATAACAATCACAAGCAAAGCCGAGAGCATCGCCACTTTTACACATACTCTTTCAATCATAACATTACCGATCCCTGCATTTCAAAATGGCTACAATGGACAAGATTTTTGCGGACTATGCCAAGCGACAGGCAGTTCTGCAGGCCAGCCAGAACCCTCTTGCCAAGGGAGTGGCTTGGATCCAGGGCGAGCTTGTACCTCTACATGAGGCCCGTATCCCGTTGCTTGACCAGGGGTTCATGCACAGCGACCTGACATATGATGTGCCATCTGTCTGGGCCGGACGTTTCTTCCGACTTGATGACCACATTGACCGACTCGAGGCGAGCTGCAACAAAATGCGGCTTAGAATCCCTCTGCCAAGAGAGGAAGTGAAAAATATTTTGGTCGAGATGGTTGCCAAGAGCGGCATCCGGGACGCCTTCGTTGAGTTAATCGTGACCCGTGGCCTGACGGGTGTCCGAGGAGCGCGGCCCGAGGAGCTCCTCAACAACAATCTCTACATGTTTATTCAACCGTACGTCTGGGTTATGGATCCCGAGGTTCAATACACTGGTGGCAAGGCCATTGTCGCAAGGACAGTCCGTCGAGTTCCACCGGGCTCAATTGATCCCACCATCAAGAACCTGCAATGGGGCGACCTGGTCCGTGGTCTATTCGAGGCAGCTGATCGTGGGGCTACGTACCCTTTCCTGACAGATGGGGACGCTAATCTCACCGAGGGATCTGGCTTCAATATCGTCCTGGTCAAAGATGGCGTGCTCTATACCCCTGATCGTGGAGTGCTGCAGGGAATTACTAGGAGGAGCGTGATCGATGCGGCCCGCTCTTGTGGCTATGAAATCCGCGTTGAGTTTGTCCCCGTCGAGGCCGCTTATCAAGCCGATGAGATTTTGATGTGTACAACCGCTGGTGGTATTATGCCGATTACAACTCTTGATGATAAGCCAGTCAACGATGGAAAAGTCGGACCAATTACAAAGAAGATTTGGGATCGTTATTGGGCCATGCATTATGAATCTCCATTTAGCTTTGAGATCGACTACAAAGCTGTGTGATGTTGCTTTAGGTAGATAACCAAACATCAATTCATAAAAATTTCTCATCGCATTCTTTTGACTAGACAGCGAAAAGACCTGTGTTCCATTCCCAACTTCACAGCCATTAGCGTGTAATGATTCTCACAATAAACCACTTCCATGGGCACACGGGCCGGGCCGCATCGTGGGATCATGCTTGTTGGCCGGAACGGGTCCGCCATTGTCATTTACAAAATTTCCCTCCGGTCAATAAATTATGAAAATGGCTTAGCTTGACTGAATGCCTGATACTAACCATAGTAGGAAGTAGTAATTGGTGCGTCTGTTCCGAACTGAAACCGGCTGGCTAGCAATATCCTAATTTGGATTAGGTACCGTCATATAAATCAGGACTGCAAGTATGGCTGAACCCGGCAATGGTACAAAACTTCTTCTTTGGGAAATATTGATAAGGAAGGTTGTGAATCTGGATGCAAACTTGATTAGAAGATGAGTCTGACGTTAGATTAGAGTAATGAGTGCTACTTTGTGTGGTTTTATAAATCAAGTCGTTGTTGTCTGATGATTGGAGAATTGTAACTTGGCTAAAGTCGAACTCAATATAATTGCACGAGTTGAATTATAGAAAGGGGAGCTCTAAAAGTGCGAAGACCTTTCAAGATGTCGTCTCCTTCTCACGATAACATTGTCATTATTGGGTGGGCTATCCTGGTGTTTGAAATTCAACGGACTTGAGATGAATTCTAACCAAGATCTAGGGCTGGCATAATCGGCCTGGATGTTGCTCTAGTCCTCGCAGAAAGAGGATACGGGTCGTTTATTACCGTCATTGCAGAGCATCTACCGGGCGACACCGCGCCAAATTACACGTCCCCATGGTAGGTAGAGGTCTTACCTCAAACAGGAATACCAATTTCTCACTGGCATTGTAGGGCGGGATGCAACTTTTCCGCCATCTCGGGCGTCGATGCCAATGCCTTGAAGTGGGATAGGTTGGGGTATTTCCACTTGTCTAAGCTTGCCTCTGAGAAGTCGACTGAAACATTCGTGCAACGGACACCATCGACTGAACTTTGGGACGATAATGTCCCCCACGACAAAATACAGGCCATGTCAGAGTACCTTGAAGATGTGAGTTTAGATAAAAACACATTTGATGTTTTACTGAAATAAAATAAAATGCAGTTCCGACCACTGCCAACTGAAGAACTCCCGGAAGGAGTAAAGTTTGGAGCATCGTTTACAACCCTGACGGTAAATGCACCAAAGCACTTACTGTATCTATATGATAGGCTGAAGCGCGACTATGGCGTGCGATTTATTCGCCAACGACTCCCAAACATTCAAGCCGCATTTTCTAGCCAGTCCACTCAAGTCGTGTTCAATTGTGTTGGAAATGCCGCCAAGTCGCTACCTGGAGTCGACGATCTTAAATGTTATCCTACGCGCGGACAGGTGCTGTTGACCCTGGCTCCTGATGTACGAACTAACATCATGAGGCATGGGAGAGATTATGAAACCTATGTAATCCCGAGGCCCCATTCTAACGGACACGTTATCCTTGGTGGATACATGCAGAAGGGCATTGAGTATGACTCCCGACTACTTGCCCCATGCAATAGCTAAATCGCAGTACTAGTGACAGTGCAACATACTCATATGAAACTGAGTCTATCTTGGAAAGGACCAAAGAGCTCAGCGAAGAGGTCCGTGAAGGAAAACCTGAAGTCATCGCCGCGTTTGCTGGTCTACGGCCTTCCCGTGAAGGCGGCGCCCGAGTGGAACGAGAGGATATGACGATTGCGGGGGAAACGCGTGCCATCGTCCACAATTACGGTGCAGGCGGGACAGGGTTCCAAGCAGGATATGGAATGGCGGTAGATGCGGTCAATGCTGCCGATAGTTTGCTTTCAGGAATCCGACAGATGTTCCGTCCAAAACTCTGATCCTCAGATTGAGAATATTAGCTCTTACTTTCAATATATTTATTTTCTCTTTATCATGCCCTCTTAACATAGGAAATAGTTTGAAAGCCAAATATTTGGAGCATTTCTCACACAACTTTGAGGATAATGTATATGCGGTCATCGGTCAGACTATATTCGAGATGATGAAATCGAAGCTTGCTGCTTTCCCTCATATGCGAAGCTCAGTTCATCATGAATGCCCGATAAGTCCCCATCAATGTGAAATGAGAATGAATTTCGTTGTCTTTCGGCAATTTGATTTCTTTTTTGCTGTAATTCTCTGAAATACCACCAATATCTACCAATGGCCTCGCGTCTTTCCCTGCTGCCAGCTGTGGCCGTGCATATACCTCTTGGTGATTGCCAATTTGGCTTTCTTTAAGCTTAGGAACGCCACTCATGATACCTTGTACCGTCATCCAAGACAAGGGCTTGTCTGAAGGCTGACAAAATGAAAATCGCCAAGGACATTGTACGTCGATGGGTATGCCGGAAGATCAAACTCGTTCGTCATGTCCAAGGAGACCCAGATTCAACGCAATTTCGCAATATATGATCAACATCTCTAACAGGTTCATGTGACAGCCTATTACATGGCATTTTCCAATGTAGTAGCTATCAAAGTTTCAAAACTTCTTCTTCCTTTGCCTCCTTCAAATCCGAGTCCTTCAGCTCGTTACATCCATCTAAAACAGTAAGGATTTCCAGCATTGCCTCTTCTCTTCTAGCCTTAAGAAGGTTCAAATTAACCCCAGGGCCTTTGAAAGTATTCCTCTTAGTTGTATACCATAATACGATGACAAAGGTTATCAATCCTATGCACACTACCGACACGTAACTCATGTTCTGGGCCGTTACCGGCATCACCGTGGGGAAACAGTAGATAATGTCCAAAAACACCACCCAAGCAACGGATATCATGTTGATGGGTGCTCCGAGTTTGCCTAAATCAAAGTGTCGTGGGGGCAAGACCTTGTCTCGACCTCTGTAGAGCAGCACAGCTTGAGGAATTATGCATGATGTTTGGAGAAATATTATGTTTGCGTTGACCATTGCCGAAAAGGCGGTCGACGATCCGAGAAAGATTAATCCATAGGCCTTGCATAAATCAATAAGCCTGTTGCAATTGGAGAGTGAATAAGTCCAAACTCACCGAAATTATAACACCGGATAGAATCAGAGCGTTGACAGGGACTTGCCAGTATGGGTGGACACGTTGCCAAAACTTAGAGAAAGGTAGAGCCCCATCACGCGAGACAGCCCACAAGGTGCGCGAAGAGGTTGTTGCTATAGAAGATGAAACGTGATTAATCAGCCTCTAACCTGGCAGTTTAGCCACCTTTTACTCACCATTAGCAATTAAATTGCTGAAAAACAGGAACGTAAAGAACGCCATCAAAATCGATGCAGCCGAGCGTGACCCTGTTCCTTGAAAGTAAATCTCGAACAATGGAAGGCCTGTCACAGTTTTTAAGGCCGCCTGGATGTCCGAGGTTGCATAGAGGAGAGCAACCACAAACGGCAGGGACGTCACATATCCTGCCAGAATTGGATAAAGCATGACCTTGGGCACATTTTTGGAAGGGTTCGGAATTTCCTCACACATATGCGCCCCGCAATCGGTCCCTAGGTACGAAAATACGGCATTGGCGACACAGAGCATAAAAGAAAATCCGTTGCTGGACCACCCAGTCTGGCTGGTTGTGTCTGTGAAGATCACGGACGCTGGCCTGTGGTGATCACGAGCGCAGACGAAAAGGGTGATTGTCGTAGAGCTAAGGGTTAGAATGGCGAGAACGAACATGAACTTGTTCAACAGAGGTATAAAGTTGGCCATAAGTATGTTGATGGCAACAGCCAGCCAAATAAGCCCGACATAGATAAGGTACTGTTGCCATCGCTCTGGCTCGTAGTCGGGATACCAAGCAACGGCGATGCTAAGAATCATAGAAGCGACGAAGTTTGAAACGGATGCCGAACCCAGCCACCAGCCGAGCACGCTGATCCAACCGTTACTACACTCGATCATTAGATTCATATCCATGGACCAGTGGGATGAACGCGACGGACAGGAATGATGCAAATGGTTTGTAGTCTTCACGTGCAACCATGAAAGACCAATAGTACTGTGCTCCTGCAATTGGGTAGGCAGAAGCTAGTTCTGCCATCCCAGCGGAAACAATAGTGGTCATTATCCCAGCAATGAGCAAAGACCAAACGGTCCCTCCAGTTGAAGCTTCGGATAAGCTGATTCCAATCGATGAACCAGCACCCAGCCATGTACATGTCAATGTGAAGGACAAAGCCCCCAACGACCATTTCGAAAATCGACGGGGCATGGCCGCCTGGTAACCGGCAGCCTCAAGCTCGAGATCATCTGTAGTGGCAGCCATACCGGTGAATGGCTAGTCGATACCAGGAGGTCCGTAAGAAGGTTTCAGTCAATGAGAGAAACCTCTATTGAGTTCTGAGATGGAGCATAAACCAGACACTGCTCATTCTTTTATCCTAATATCACTTAGACCACGCTGTGATACTTCGGATCTAAAAACCCCCGATGGAGAATTACCCCAGGATTCCAAGTCTATTACTGTGACATCCAGGTGGTTCATTACGTCAATTAGCCCGTCATGCCAAAAGATAAGCGAATGGCCGCAATGATTATGATCACCAGCACGGAAAACAGCCACCAAGTATCTCTTCGCCCTGCTTCACCTTCACTCTTGGACCGATCTAACAAGCATAAGATAACAACCCCACATCGCATGATAAGCGAAGAACATGGGGATAAGTTGTAGTAGAGTGCGGGATTATGGAGAACAAGGACGCAGGGAGGAAGGTATTACTCTTTTGGGGCTTAGAAGAAACTTCTTAATGGGGTAGTACGGCTATCTATTGGGGCGGGGTAGGTGTGAGGGGTAACTAACCCAATTTTGTGCAAGTGCAAATGCGCTCGTTATCAAAGGGTGCAAAAGAAAAAGCACTTGCTGGGTGTAAATGTATTATTTCCAAGATAACGAACACAAGTTGAAAAGAAAATTTGTGGACATGTACCACAAATTAGATCGCATTGTTCGAATGTGGACGGAGGGCATCCACATTTGCTTCATAGGCCCGATTTACTACTTGCAAGCAGAGGAACTGCTTGAATCTCAAAAGTTTCCATTGAAGTGAATGTTGGAGATCACCAAATAAAATGGCAAAGACAGGATGCCCGATCTGGAAGTTCCTTTGAGGAGCTAGGTGCGCCGGAAGCAGCTTTTTGGTATGGAGTTATGTTAAGTAATGGTACAAGAGTAAGGCCACTACATCTAAACAAAAAGCCCAGAGCTGTTTCGACCACGTCGCTCGATTATGTCCTGGGTTAGAATAATTACTATTTACTGAGAATATACTTTATTAAAAGTGCCTATCAACCGATTGAAGACAAAGTAGAAAATCGAACCGCCCGTACCTTCACTCAATAAATCGAAATGTCGTCAGACTGTGCCCTCACTTTGAAGGGAGGATCCATAATCTCACTCCGGCATGTCGAACAGAAGTAGCTTAGATGTAGGTCACGCAGTATGAGCATGAAAATACCACACTTCTGGCACTTAAATATTCCAACAAGAGAAAATAGAATGAAAGGTGGATGAGCTGATCGCCAATATTTCACCCTCACATTTCCATTCCAAATTACTGGCAGCCAAACCCTAGTCCATTGACAGATGAATTGGGTTGTAATACATAATAGATTGACCTTTTCCATAAAATATCCTATCGTCAATTTGATATTGCAGGAACTTCCATTTCAAGAATAACCCTCTTAAGTTGAGTCCTGATCACTCGAAACCATTTGCAATCTTTGTATATATGCTTGTATACCCATATCGATAGAGCATGACTGGTATTGAGCTGGTTATTTCCGGAGGACATCCGCAATGGGGAAATTTAATCAATGTCTATTAAATCAAACCAATTTGTTTCAACCTCCATAGGCGAGGTTTGATCACAAGCCGGTGTGCTTAACTGTGAATCAGGTTGCAGTTCGAATTTGATGTCTCCTGTTTTCGTAGATCCAGAGCCATTGGGAACGAGGTTTGCTTTTGGAGAAGCTATCGAAGGCTTACAAGAAGCTTCAACTTGTAGCCGATTAAGGATTGATTCTGCTAGGCCATTCATAAGCATAGGGTCCAAACTCTTAAAGGCTTCTTCCTCTGAAATATCAGACATGATTCTGGGTCCTCGATCCGCCCAAAGCTTTGCCAAAATAGGTATTGTTTCTTTCAGACAGTTCCCCATGAAGCAAGAAACGGGCCGGACCTCTTTCGGGAAAATAATGTCCCAAAGTTTAAACCACTTCTCCTCAACCTCTTTACATTCGCCAAGGCCATTATTTGCCTCATCTAACTGTTCTTTTGCTACGATATGCATTTTGTGGCTTTGACCATCATGAAAATGGTCTTGGGGCAGAATTTCCCCTTTGCACCCAACCATGAGGGCGCCTTGGTGACATCGAGGACATGAAATATCTTCGTCAGCACTCATGTGTTTCCGTTTGATGTGTTGCTTGACATCTTTTACCCGACGAAGCTCGTATCTTGAGCAACCATGGTATTTATAGGGATCAAATTTGTAAAATGGACAGGCCAGAACTTCAGGCGACTGGTGTTGAATTCCTCTGGGGCGCTGTTTTGGCGAAGGGGTGCCAACATCTTCAATTGTCTGTTTATTGTGAATATCCAGTTTCACAGGCGGCAATGGCAGCACTTCGGTATTGCGACTGTCAGGGAATGTTTGGTCGGGTGGCTGGAAATTGTTGAACCCTGCCGCATCAAATGGGAAAAGGTTATATTGAATAGGCAGTGCTGGAACATGAATGTTAGTTAGATTGGTCGAAAGGTTAAGCGTAGCGGCTTGTTGCCAGGCTCCAATTCCAGTTGTATCACCCACAGTCCCTATTTCTGTGCTATTGAAATGACATATATGTTTTTCGCAGTCAGTTGCATCGTTTTGGTACCAATCATCAAACAGCTGTGCCGGATCAATACTGCTGGTGGAGTCGTTCGGCTCGAGAAGAGATGTTAGGCTGTCGCAAACGGTCAAACTTGGACATGCTATGTGCTGGTGGATCAGCTCTTGTTGCCTCATGTTACAAACTTTTCAAGGCTTACGTAACATTTCTTGGCTCTGAAACGGCGCAGCCGAGGATATGTCACTGTTTCCAATATCCTTGTCTTGTAATGCCGTTAGCACCTTGTTGATTGATACCGCCTGCGTTCCTCACCCTCGCACATGGCCCCATCAACATGCATGGCTTGCCCGAATAGCTCATTCGTACTTATTTGAGAAGACTCATGAGTAATACTGGCGTATGCTTTTTGTCGATAATCATTGCTATTGGTTGGGATCGTCATTCTTCTGGCGACATAGCCTCTACTTCGCTGCGTGAGCTGTCGCTGATATCTACCGGAAGCTTCTTGCCTTGTGATAGGCCTTGCCCGAATTAGGGTGTTTCTGGTCATGGTACTTAATTTGTCATAGGATACAGAAAGCTTCAAGGTATAAACCAATGTGCCTACTTTTTCTTTTTAAAGAAGATCAGTCAGGAGAATGAATGACACAAAAATGTATCATGTGATTTGAAGGCAAAAGAAAACCACAATTGGGGTGGGGAACAAAAAATAGAAGTTGAAGTAAGGCGTCACACGCCTTGCTTATAGCCTACGGGCATGTGCATGCCGGTGATATCTCTTTTTACTTTTGCGCTCCATACCAAAAATAATCCCTGCATACTTTTTATATCGTACACGTGTCACACACGGTTGGTTAGGTCAAGGCATGCAGAAATAAAAGGCAACGAGGAGCTACAGACAGAATCTCAGCCAGCTACTCAAATGTGCAGAAGCAACTATGACATAGTTGAAGCGGGGTATGACGTGGTCGCGGCTGTGTAGTTCAACGCGCCTTCCTTCGTGTATGCAGCTGTGAGACTTTGTACGCAATTGCGTACAGATGTGCAACTGGGTATGAATCGGCAATCAATTCTGCCAACCACAGGGCAGCACATATGTGTGGAGAGCTGCAGCTGTGCGCTAATGATAAAGGGATCGGCTCTCACATTAGGCTTCTCAGCGGCAGAGTGCTATTTAAGCCTAACAATGGCTATGCACTAACCAGATACCAATCATAGTCCCAGTCCGGTACTCTGGACCCTCCGCCAACTGCCAGCGCAGCCGTATTTTCCTGTGTGTTTAATACTGGGTCAGTTGGAATTGGAAAAACTGTCCAGTGGCGACCATAGCGTCCCAAATTGCACTCCACCCTAATATAGAGGTATGCATTCATACATCCTGAGGGATGTGTGTCCTTTCATTCCTAATTATTTAATATCGATATTGATTGGCACGAGGCGTGCACTACGCATGCTTAGTAGAACGAGTGCACGAGACCGATTATACTCGTATTCTGTACTCATGCTCTCCAAATCTGTGAGTATCCCTTTTGATTACCCTCTGTTGCACGATCATCATCATTCCACGACTGTGCGCACACTTCTGTGTCAGCGCAGTAAACAGCCCGCATTACCTGACTCTAGAGCCCTGGTACTAAGCCACCAACCAGCCCCTAGACAGCCGGTAATGTTTATTCACATGTGGGTCTTCAGAAGCGTGCAGTCTGCCCTGCTGATGGATGATGAAATTTCAAATGGGAAAACATTCCCAGAATGGGGAATTATAGTATTTCATTGGCCTGGATTTCGGGTACATATGGTATCTGGCTATTGACTGGTCCGTCAAATTTGATACCGGCAGTGTTGTCTGGCATATTTCCAGTTTGTTACGCCACGCGAAACCAAGCTCTTCACTATAGGTCGGAGCTATGTGTCGCATCATATGCGCCCGTAAATTCCTGTATCAAGAGCAGTGTGGCCAAAAGAACCGTCCTTGTTACCTAAATTTATAACGGCTCTTCCATCTTCTTTGTGTTAGCATAGATTCCAACCGCCCACAGAACTTACCTTGAAAGCTTGAAAAAAGTCCAATATCCATCACTTGTTCGCCAACGCATAACTCAACCCCGACATGATGAAAAAACACGATAGAGGCAAATGGGGCAATGTGACCCACTCGAGCTGCACAGAGCGCGTACATTTGTCTCTAAAACCTTGGGTGAGGCCCCCTGGCGTATGCCTTGTTTCAGAGAACGGCCACTCAAATACGCTAACAACCAACTAGATCCAGGATGATCTGGGTGAGGAACATTTTGGGGGCGAACAAAGCGGCATCTTTAACCATAGCCGTCCACGTTGCCATCCAACTTATCCGACCCAGTCAGCCCCGGTGAATGGGCTAGCAGAAATAGTCGGTGACCCGGAACTTTGTCCGGCTGGCCAAGCCCGAGAGGGGTCATTCGGCCGCGACCCAGAATTTGTCCAGGTCTCAGCCTTTTCAGCCTCTGGAATGGCCCCAAAAGCCGGTGATTGGTACATCGCTCCCAAATCAGACCAGCTATCAACGCCGTACCCACCGCCAGGCCCCCCGAAAAGGCGTGGGGATTCTAGCGAACCACCTGAAGATCAGGACAATCAGGGGCGCCGTGGCAGGAGTGGAAAGAAAAAAAGGCGTGAGGCAGGCAATTCTTTGGACTGGGCATGTCCATATTTCAAACTCCATATTGGCTCGTATATGAAGTGTTCCACTCACTTCTTCAAACGCATCAGCGATGTCAGACAGCACATACAGAGATGCCATGTCGCCCATTATTGGTGTCCCCTGTGCTTCGGAGCCTTTGGCGACCGTGAAACTTACAACAACCATGTACGGCAACAAAGCTGCGGTGCAACATCAGGGAACTCGCTGAATGCTACGCAAGCGCAAATGGAAGCAATTTCAATTAATAATAGAAGGGGTGCCTCGGAAGAAGAGAGATGGTACATTATCTGGGACATTTTGTTTCCTGGCTACGAGCGACCGTTGAATCCGCGCTATGATCCGCGTTGGCCTGTGGAATGGCTGGCCCACGTCCTGTGGACCTGCTCCCGTGGTGGGCCAAGCCTGCACTTGGCCAGGGAGACAAGGAGGGGTAATATGACCTTGCAAATGCCAATATCTTCACCTCCACCTCACTTCGTCCACAGCATGGCAGAGGATATTCTCGATGACATTGGCAGTCTTCCCGCAATTCAAATTTATCGCCATGCAGAACACTTGTTTTCTACGCTACCACGTCCAGTTGTTCCACCAGCACCACCAGCACCACCAGCACATGGCCAAAACGGCCCGTCGCTTTACGCCGCTGAGCGACACTCAAGCCGTGACCGCTAGACAAGATTATTCCCCTTCCCTGAGACATTATAATGCAGATAGACAGAATCTATTCCCAAAGCCTGCTGCCATCTGGATACTTAAGGCAGTGTCAAAGCCCATAGAGCCTTGGAAAGTGTTGGCACTGTGATACCCTGAAGCGGTTGTCGGTGTAAAGCGGTGTACATCAGCCCGAAAAGATTCCGGCTTGAGCAGCCAGCCGCCGACCCAGAGATAATAGTCATAGAATTAAAGTTTAGGTACTATCGTCAGAGTGTCCTGGGTGTTATAGAGGTTCGGGAATTATGATGGGATTGGGTTTGACATGAGAAGAGTGGGCCTGAAAGTCGGATACGATATATATGGTAACTTTGTCTGCAATCATTCAACGCGAACTGACATTCCGTTATTCATCCAACCAATCATACTATCGTCAATGTTCAGGTGTTTAAGAATCTCGGTGGAGTTAGGGCAAAGTCACATATTTCACGCCATATACAGCCAGCTAATGCCCACCGGCGGAGTATCAGTGGCCATACTTGATGTTAATCTCTTGCGGATGAAATAAATGTTATCCAATCAGATCAGTAACTAGCCAACTGAATCCTAACCTCCATGAAATTGCCCAACAGAATATTTTTAACGGTGGCTGAAATAACCCTCGTTACATTCTATTTCGCATAAGTCGACATAAAATAGCCGGGTTATTGAATCAAGACATATCCTCTTAATCATCACGATCGCATGCCTGCATTACCCACAGCAGCTGCTTTATTTGAAAAGAATACCGCGGAAATCCGCAGGAGAACGGGCAAAATAGTGTATTTACTTAGCGCTTGCTAAGAACGTGCCACATCGTCACAAATCTGTCATACCACATGGAACGCCCAATTGATGTTAGTGGTGAGCATAAAAGTTGAATCGACGATAAAATCACGATCACGGCCAAAATAGGAACTAATCGTTTACGTAAATGTGCACATCAAAGTACTGGAATGCATTTAAGGCCCTTGGTTGAGTTTAGACGCTAGGTCAAGTCGATGCTTGGCAATGCCTGCTAAACTTCTCAGCCCTAAGCTACCTTCTAGCACTCTTTGCTGAAGTAAACGAATTTAAAAACACACGTACGTGAAATTGGGGAAGTTTGTGACCAACTCCGCGATGGTTGGGCTTGATGAAATGCATAAGAAACCCTAATGCCAATTGACCGAGCTGAGGCCTTTTTTGTAGATTGAGCAGCATGATTCTAATCACAGCCCATTGTCAAGGCATCTCGATTGGTTGTTCCTTTCAGACACAAGTCATCAATCGTATAAGCGGGCTAATGTTTTGCCGTGTCCAGGTCGGGTAAGGTGTCATAATGTGATGATTCGGCCATATACAACATTAAAAAAGCAACTTGCCATTTTGTCTGTTATTTCCTTATTTTTAGAAACATACCACAAACCTTCACGTAGTTATGCTCAGTGACATGCATAATAAGGTATGCGTGCATGAATCATTACAACCTTGTTTGGATGCTGCATGCCAACTCATGCTAGTAAAACTTGCACGCGATTCATTTTTTCTGCAATTGAGTTTATTGTGCATGGGCATTGCCCAATGAGTATCGAGATATTCAATTTATGCACCGCACGATCGCGACGTCGATCCTTCCTTTATAGCATTGTCTCATGTGTCTCAGCCAGTCAGACTGACTACCGGAGCGGTGTGGCCAGGGCCCGAATTGACGTTACTTTGGTTTGCGGAGAAACGGCAGGATTTGTTTCTTGGAAAAGTTGCGAGGCCCGTTCTACCGACCAGCTTTTCAGCCAGCTGTCACCTCAGCTGCAAATAGTCCGCCCGTGGTCTCAAACCTTCGGCCACTCAGACTGTCCGAGAGATGGCCACAGTCTTAGACTGGTGTGACGACACAGCTCTTTTTACGAGCCAGACTCAACTTCGGCAGGTGATTCCCGTCTTAGCGGTATGTGGCTGTTGTTTACATCCAATCATTTGCCCTTATGTGATGTCTGCCGGCTTAGCGTTCAGCCATGATGCTCGTGGTCAGCCCCTCAGTCGAAAATACGAGGACACCAAAACCTCTGCAAATATAAAATACATAGTCACTCATGCCCCGATTATCGATAGAACTCAGATCAGTCCTCTCCATCAAACGATCAAACAATTACTTTGCCTAAAAAATACTCCATCATGCAGATCAAGTCACTCCTCCTCGCACCTCTCGCCGTCACCGGTGTAATGGCGGCGACACCTCGCACGACGGCTCCTTTTGAAGTCGTTGCTATTGGACCGGGTAGCGGTGTTCATCTTGAGGCCCTCCAGGCTGGCCGTGGAGGCTTCTACTTCAAGCTCCCCACTGAGAAGGCTGTCTGCAAATATACTTCCGACAACACTGCCACGCTCCAAATCGTGGGCGATGAGCTGTACCTTTACAGCTCCAAAGCTCGCACTCAGAGAGCCTATAACGACCTCTCTGGAATGGGTCAAGGAGTTCTTCGATATGCAGATGCCAAGGGCGAACTTACCGGCCACTTGCAGACCCACGGTTGGAAGATTGACAACAAGAACAATCTCGTTTTCGGCAAGGGAAATCTTGGCGCTGTTGCTTGCCCCGGTGCTGTCAGTGGCGGTTACAGCGTTTGGTTAAATGGCGGATTCCCGACACCTGGAGGCAACAAGAATTGCAAGCCTGTCAGCCTCCGTGTTATCTGGAGCACCAGACCCAACAGCTGCGCTTACACAAAGTGAAATTGGTGATGGAGAGAAGTCAACAGAGAAAGTAAGAGGTGGCTGGGATGGGAAAATAGTACATGATGTGCTTTTTATCCTCCAGCCAAAATCTGTGTCTGAAGGGTCAAAACAGTCCCCTAAAAATATAGTATTTTAATTCATTATTTGCTCTTAGGACATATTACCACTCCTTGATGCAATTTATTATATGATTATATTACGCCACACATTTACTCCAGGAGAGAAGACGTAGTCTGGGGTCTTCTCTTAAAGCCCCGGCCGCTAACACGACTTAGCAGTAGAGTATCATTATCTCCAAATGCATAAACGTATGTTGCGTTTCCTCTAGCTCGAGAGGCTTTTTAGAGTTGAAGGCCTTGTCTAGAAGACCTTCAAATGTGCCATCTCTTGTCTCTCTATCGTATAGTATTTGCGACGTCTTCGGGCTAGGCGCAGATGTAATGCACTACGACGGAATAGGATGATGAAAAATGCACTTCTATTTTTGGCTACAAAAGGACTATGCTGCTATTCTCGATAGGCGAAGATGTAAGGATACAATTTGCAACCTTTGAACCTGGAGAATTAGGGGCCTGGTATAGGCTGATTGTTTTGGGAGACTCGGGGAGTAGTCTATCGTTGGAATGCATTACCATGCCTTAATATTTTATAAGCTAGATCAAAAGAAAAACACGTTGCCAGAAGACGTGCATTTGCAGGAATTCCATCCTTTTGTATCTTTGCATTCGCAAGTGAATATTTGTTTTTCCTATCTGCTTGAACTCGATACCCTCTCTTTGCGGGCTATAAGGATCCGTCCATCTGAATCTCGCTATATACTGAGGTCGAAAACACATCCACCATTCTCAGCACTGTCAGCAATCAAGGCAATATTGCGTGGCACATCTGGGAGCTGGGTCTGGGGGTACATCTGCGTATGGTTATCAAACCATGATTTTCGATCCAAATTATCTGGTGATTTTTATTTCATAGTAAATCGCACATAAGAATTTGTTCAAATTTTCTTGTGCACAGCCAGGCGACGGAAATTGCTGTACAAATCGGGCGTGATAGTACCAAGCAGATCTCTACTAGTTGAGGTCATGTTGGTCGCGTACATATACAGAATTGCGACGAGATAGTGCGGCTTAAATGGACCAAATTCATCAAGCCAGCTGAACGAGGCCAAATGATACATATTGCATCATTCAGCATGGTGGTCAGATAGCCACCCCTCCGGGTGGACCCTGGCACTTCAGCCCCAGTTCTGACGCGTTCGCCAGTATCCAGCGCCGTGTACCACCAGATTGAGTGGGCAGTAAGCTTATTTCAATTGGTGAGAAGTTTAATAAGAATTATTCTTCGAGCCATAGAAACAATGATCTCTCTGTATCCCCCCGACAGTCCAGATTGATAGACAAGGCACCCAAATTGACACTGAGCAGAATGCGCAGCCAGTCGGCCAGAGGGAATGGCTAATTCAAGTCAGCAGCTGAGCCCATGCAGCCACAATATGCACTACCCCTCATTTATACCGAGAACCGCTGCGGCGATACTGGCCTGAGAAGCCAACACAGACATTGCAACGCCTTCAGCTGGTCCCAGCCAGCCCGCCAAGGCTTGGCACCTTACGATATCAATCCGTGGCCAGAAAACCAGCAATAACATCATGTGGGTAAGCTGATGCATTTGTCCATTCGCACAGCGATGTTACATGGCCCCATTCGAGCCGTCGCGAATGGTTAGGTTCCGAGTGCCACTTGTCACGCATGAATAGCCAAATCAGCACTACAGCTTGATAATGCACCCTGCCATGTCTGCCTCGGCTATGACACAGCAGCATACCGCACATCTGCAACACTACTGAGAAATCTGGAGAGCGGTGCCACCACCACTGAATGATTTTGCGGTTATTATGTTGGCACCAACCAGTAGAGTCCATACAACGTGAAGAGTTGAGCCAAATAAACTGAGCTCGCCTCGTGGACAGGCACGGAGGCCTACTCAGAAAGGATTGTTTGTAGAATAAACGACCAAATGGCTTCATGGGTGGGCGTAAGTGTCGGCCCACGATGTCCGACTCGGCCATTTTTGTTGACCTTTGCGTTAGTCCGCTGTCAAGACTATCTTTTCTTTATTTAGCCTTACTCGCCCAGACATTCAGCCTTGGGCAAGGATGCCACCGCAGCATGCGCAGATCAGGACTGATCCTCCCAGCCCTATGCCCCATTTCTCAAGTATCAGTAAATGTACCAGAAGTTTGAACACAGACATGGTACTCACGTGTGTTGGAGCGGAATCCCATCCGCTTGTATCACATTGGGGCTAAGAGTGAGCCAGTTGAGAATCCTGGTACCAAGAACCAGCATGTGGCATGAATGATTGGTACAGGTATCGCCGTCCCCGTAATGGGTGTACAAGGTGCACTACTGGGGCTCACGTAGCCAATAAATAGAAAGTAGTAAGGGCCTTCTGTATGTACGCATACATGTCGGGGACGCGACGACGTACTTGTCTCAGTAAGCAAACTTTGCCACCTATCTCATGTTTTTTCATCTCAGCCCTACTCTGCCCTGTGAAATAAGCATGAAGTATATAAAGAACCACCTCCTCTAAGGTAACATTAGGTGGGTCTGTGCCCGTACCGGTCGCGTATTTCTTCAATCTTCATCCCTTCCCACTATAGCCCACGGCACCTACCCCTAATGCATTCTTTTCTAATTCTATTTCTTTTATCCGCCACTAATTTCAGACTAGGAAAATGCGGGCCATCTTTCAAATATCCCGGGCCAAAAAAGGACGAAGGTTACAGCGGAAATGCAATCTGGGAGGTCGGGGGGACAATGCCAGTTGAATGGGAGTCAAACTATACTTATTCATCGCTTTATCTGCTTATGAAGTACCCTGTCGAATATTCTATCAGCCTGGGATGTAATTTAACCCAAAGCAGAATATTCTCCCCTGGCTATAAGGCTGACAAAACATAGACAACAAGACTTTTAAGAGCACCGAATGGAAGGTCGACTTGAAGGGCCTTACACCCAACATCCCTAAAGGCGAAAGCTATGTGTTCTATTATACAGTAGACACTTACGACGATCCCTGTCCGTCAGAGAATGCCGATTCTGTATATTTCAACGTCACTAGGCCGGAAACCGGCCTCAGTGATGGCGCTATTGCCGGGATCGCGGTTGGCTCAGCTGTCGGAGGGCTCCTCATTATCGCCATGTTCGGATTTTTCATTTGGAGACCGTTCGCTAAAGACTGGAAAGGTTTTATTGCTTGGAAACGGTCGCAAGTCGCATATGCTGGGGGTCAACATAGCTCGCTACAAACACCACATCTGCCTTATTACGCACACGAGCAATACACACACGACCAACGCATTCAATCCTCGTTAATTTCCCCACTCGGTTCTACCCCAATAGCGAAGACGGAACTGCCGAGTACGACCGACGTTACATTCCCTCAAAGCCCTCGAGAAATGTTTGTGCCCCCGTCTACATTCCCAGCGCAATCTACACCAGAGCCGGAAATAAGGGGCGAGGACACTACCCAGGGGTACACGATTAGAAGAGATTGATTGCTATCAATTTCGAAAATAATGGATTATAAATTGAATAGAGGGAATGGGAACCCAGAATTGTCCACAAAGCAGGCTGCCTCCGAAGGTCGCGCTTCCAGAGTGCGTATCAAGCGAGGGAAATATTACAGCAAAAGCAAACGCAGACAATAGGGTAATTCGGAAAACGTACTAAATACGACCTAGAATAACACCGGGTCAGTCCTGTCTGGTGTTGGCAAGAAGTTGGCATGTCCATGCAAGACTGTATTCAAAACTCCAACCCATGCACCAGGAGATGCGGAGTGGAACAAGTTGGACAGACAATGAGAAGACGTTTGGTTGTTTCATCTATTCCCGTGCAGTATCGATTTGTCGGTCACCCGAGCTTGCAAGATGGAAATTCCCGATCCATGTCCCTGGTCCAAATTGGTACCATCACATTCAATATAAATCTATAGAAACCTTTTCAAATTGCTATCATGGCTCACTCGACTCCTTGATCCGTCCCTTTTCCTGAGCTTGGTCAATTTCTGAACCAGACGCCTCTCTCCAAATGGATTCTCCCATAATGGCCTGGAAGTCCTATCGCAGATTTGTTAGCATGTTTCCATATGGTAAATTGGAGATGTGCCCGAGAGCACAGAGTAGTCATGGTACTCTGCTACTCTAATATTGCAGGGTTTTGTATCTGACTTACTGGACCGTTGAAGCTGTGGCCACTGACTAGCCAGAACAAAGCGATGAATATATAAAAAATCCCCAACACGGCGCAGACATAATCTAGGCGATATGTTAGCATGCTGTACTAATATCTCACATGAAGCACCTACTCATAGAGTTCCCAGTTACCGGGATGGCAGCGGGAAAGCAAAAGAACTACAAAATGTCAGTTGTAAAATTCGCTAAGCTGCAATCAACTTACAATAGAAGTGATAACCACATAAGTGGCTGCGATAATGTTGACTACGGTGCCAACCTTGGTCCCCATCTTAGCTGGGGTAGTCCTTGTCTGGTGTGCCTTTAGGACTTCTCTCCCCCTGATAAGCAAGGCGATAACAGGGCTGGCGTATGAAATGTTGAGAAAGATGGTGCAAGACGCAACATAGGCGTTGAAAGCAACTGCTGGGCCCAGGTACAGTAGACCAAACAGGGCATTGAATACAAAGCATAAGACAATGGTTTGTACAGGAACATCAAGTTTGATGTGGATATGATCGAAGTAATGGTGGAAGAAGATGCCCTTATCTCTGGCCATGGCATAAAGCAGCCTGCTTGCACTTGTTATGCTGGCAGAACAGCCGTTGATGAAGCACACGGCGAGCATGAGTGACAGAATAGTTGCTGCCGCACGACTCTTCGTGCTTTGTAAAATCAATTCGATGATAGGCATTCCAGTTGAAGTTCCGAGGACGGTTGTAGGATCGATAAGGCAAAATAGAACGACGAGGATAAAAGCTAGTCCACTTTGTCTTGTCAGTCGGCTTGTTCGGTTCACATTAGCAGGCTTTACTTACGTGACTCCTCCAACAAGGATGGCAAACAACATGGCTCGAGGCGCGTCCTTCGTTGGGTTGGGCATTTCTTCCGTCAGGTGCAAGATGACATCGAATCCAATGAGTGACAAGGCAGATTGTAGTAGGCCAAGAATCCATGACACGCCGTCAGGCCAGCCTGTTTCGTTGTTGAAATCTGTAAAGACATATTTCGCATCTGTTTTATCCGAAGATGTCGACAATAGGACGATGCTGATGATGACTACACCTAGGACAGACCAATACACTGTTGCATTGTTAGCAGGCTAGACGGTGAACAGGGTCTCGAAGAGTCCTCATACGGGCGGCGTTATTCCATTTTCCAAGGATACGATTGCCCCAGATATTTCCGACCGTTCCAAAGGATAGAATAGCCATGAAGAACAGATATGTTTTCCACTTGGCGACCTCGTAGCTACCGGATGAAGCGACCACAGCTGCTGCTGATATAAACTGGGCTTTCAGGACAGTCAGTAATGGGACTCGGGATGTTGAAGCGTGCAGTTACCTCCGAAGAACCCTTGAGTAGTGACGACCGTTAGCCATCCAGCGATATTGGTCCATCCAACAAAGAAGCTCTGGTGATTGAGTCAGTGACGCCTCATTTATTCAGTACTTCAGGGGGCTTACCATTGGGAGCTTCCATCGTTGTGTGCAAAGCGCGTACATGAAATGGTATTGACCTCCGGCTGTGGGCCATATCGCAGCGAGCTCGCCCAGGCTGCTGACCAGAGCCAGGTTGCATAAAACGCAGAAGATGAAGCCGTAGACAAAGGCAACCGAACCGCCCGAGGGCAAGATGCTTCCGATGGAACCGGCGAGTGCAATCCATGTACTGACGCTGATGTCAACAATGCTCCATTTTTAGGGCATGACTGCTTGTTACATACTTTAGAATGGCAAATGCCATGGCTACCATAGTCAGGGTAGACAGGCGCTGCTTCAAAGACCCTTGCAGGGGCTCGGGGGTATCTACTAGAGTAGACATGTTGGGCTAGTGTGTCTCGCCGAGTTGAGTATGGAACCCAAGGAAACGGTTTCCGAGGGGGGCTTTCATGGGGGATTTATAGAGCCGGCAGTTTCCAAGACAGTTGCACCAACGCCCCAAGATATCTGCTATCTGTTTCGCTATCTGCTTGGCCACCTGGGCCGAATGACCCGAGGTCGCACACACGGCTAGTCGCTCACATGACAAGGGAGAGTGTCCAATGCATTCATGTTACGCGACTTGAGTCTAATCTAAAGTGGCTTACGACAGATATCAACATTCCTAACTCCTACGATCAACATCACGAAGATACCTCCTCGCCCACCAACCTGGTGTTTGGCTTTACCCCACACTGAGGCATCCATGCTCCCCCCCACCGGGACTGATTAACCCAAAGCGGAATTTTTCTGAGAATTTAAAGCGCCATGATTGGATTGAATCCTTCAAGGCGGGGGCCCAGGAAAGTCCGAGAGGTGCCGGGAGGTGGCCAACCCCGCGTTTGGCAAAACCAGGGTGCCTGGCTAGCAGCCAGTATCTCGATCATGCGCGAGATGAGATAGCCAAGTCGAGTTTTCTCGAGAAATTTCCAAGATAGGAAATGGGTCAGATAGCCACATGGTAGAAGCATATCAATCGTATGATGGGTTTAGTCCCGAAAACAAGATAAATGAACCGTCATGTCCACCGCCACGCCTTGGTCAGTCCGTCTCTGAAGCACTGCATTTTTCTCCAGCAATTGTAGCATTACCTACCATTGTATTCCACAGCGATGTCATCAAAGGACGGTTTCACGTGGACAGAAGCCCAGGGCCTCAAGCCCGGCGTCCCATGTATCGGAGCCATCAGCCCGTCGACCAACTTGTCTGGTGCTGAATCTGATTTTGATGTGATTGTGGTGGGCGCAGGATACTGCGGCTTGACAGCAGCTCGCGATGCAAGCATTGCCGGTGAGTACAATGGGCAACCTTTACCACTTCCATGGCGGAATATGGTTTTAATCAAGGAAATCGCAGGCTTAAAGGTCTTATTGATTGAGGCTCGTGATCGAATTGGCGGTCGCTCATGGTCCTCCAACATTGACGGCTACCCATACGAGATGGGCGGCACCTGGGTTTACTGGGGCCAGCCCAACGTCTGGCGGGAAATTTCAAGATACGGAATGCAGGACGAGCTTGAAGTTTCTTACGATTTCTCTCGGGGAATCAACAAGTACCTTTTGGTTAGCACCAATGGCACTCAGAGGTTCAGCCACGACGAAGAGGTAAAATTTACAAACAAAGACCCATTGATCAGGTTCACTAATTTTGTGTATAGGACATACTTATGCAGAAGGCTCTCGAGAAGCTTGTCAACGTGGATGGCTGCAATGCACAGAACACGGAAGTCTTCCCTCACAGCACAAAGCTTAGCCCTACTGCGGTAAAGTACGATCGCATGTCGGTGGCTGACCGAATCGCCGAGATTCAAAACGATCTTACCCCCAATGAGCGCCTCAGCCTGGAGGCTTTCGTGCTTCTCTGCAGTGGAGCCACCTTGGAAACTACCAGCTTTTATGAGTTTCTACACTGGTGGGCACTGTGCGGATACACATACCGCGGATGCATCGAGTACCTTGCCAAGTACAAGTTCCGCGGTGGTCAGTCCAGCTTCGCTATTCGATTCTTCCAGGAGGCCCTCGCCACGGGCAACCTCAAATATGCATTCAACTCCCCAGTCGCTTCGATCAGAAGCCACCACAGCGGGGTGGAGGTTACAACCCGAGGGGGTGCCAAGTTCAGGTCTCTCAAGATGATCAGCGCGATCCCATTGAATATCCTCAATGATGTCACCTTTGACCCGCCTCTATTCCCCGGCAAGAAGGCCGCGGCAGACATTGGCCATGTCAACCAGTGCACCAAGGTGCACGCCGAGGTTCTTGACAAAGATCTGCGGTCGATGACCGGCATCAGCTATCCCAATAATAAGCTCTCGTACGGCTTCGGCGATGGCACTACACCCGCCGGAAATACCCACATCGTAGCCTTTGGCGGCCAGCACAACCATTTCCACCCAGATGAGGACGTCAAGCAGGCTCTGGCCGCATTCCAAGGATTTGCGCCCATGCAAATCCAGAGATTGGTTCGTACACTTGCTGTTGGTCTCCGTAATCCTTTCTAATATTTCCATAGGTCTTCCACAACTGGTCAAAGGACGAGTTTGCAAAGGGTGCTTGGTGAGTTGCTTTGTTCTTATTCACTGATGTCGTAACACCGCTAACAAAAGAACCAGGTTTTTCTCCAGGCCAGGTCTGCTGGCGGACCATCTTCAAGATATGCGAGCTAGCCAAGGAAACATCTTCTTTGCTTGCTCCGATTGGGCGCTGGGCTGGCGCAGCTTCATTGATGGTGCAATCGAAGAAGGAACACGAGCGGCAGTCGCCGTTCAAGCTAGTTTGGCTGAAAGGGCTCGGCTTTAAATTCTCCCACTCGGCGTGGCCGAGGAAATCACTGCAAAAAGCGTGTTGTAAAATGGATGTACCTAGACAGTATCATTAGAAAAATAGCTCGGAAGTATATATCGTTTGTCCATTTGCTATTACCGCCGCACCGTCACTCTCACCGTCATATTATTAAGATCGGTTCAATCAGACATACGCAATCAACCTCGCACCCACATTCTCCACACGCAATGCTCACTGATCTTCATGGCCCATCGGACCGCCCCATGAAATTCCCGTTACAAAACAAAGTCCATCACTTGCGGTTCTCTACACCATCACCATGGAGGGTGTCATGTGGCCACCTCCAATCCGTACTCATCCACAAGCTTCGTCTCCATTTTTATTGGTGCTATCAGTGCTGTTAGGTTCGCCTCCGCCCGAGGATGCGAGGTGGATAAACGAAGACAGGGGACGCTTGGCTCTCTTCGGCTTGGTTCGCCCCCGCAGCCATCCCTGCTCGGTCCAGATAGCAGGTCGATAAATACCAGCGTAAATGCCATCATGGGCGTAGCATGCATCCCCCTAACTTTGTGGAGAGCGTCTGCCCTGAGGGCCGCTCCATCTTATCCCAGCCGCCAATCTCGTTTGCTGACTACCAGACAAACCTGAGAATTTTTACAGGCCAATCCCCCCACATATACCCCAGCCCGGTTGAACGGTGTCCCAGCAAACTCGAAAATCCCCAGCTCTCTTGAGGGAGAATTTGGACTGCATTGCCCGATGTCCTTGGCTCGACGAGATGACGGTAGGAAGCCCCTAGTTGTCCTGTGGGTCACAAGCCACCTAATGTAGAAAAAAAAGGTTGTTATGAATGCTATAAACGAAGACTCAAATGCGACAAGGCGGAGCCAACATGTCTCAAGTGCCTCAAAAAGGGCCTTAGCTGCTCTGGGCAGGGTCTGCGCTGTCGGTTTAGCAGCCAGATGACGCCTGCGAATCCAGCACCGAGACTTAAACAAGGTGTTGCCAACACGAGATATTCACCAGCTTCCCCGGCTTCACCGGCTTCACCAGCCTCATCCATTAAAACAGATCATAGTGCCAGCCATACCACTGGCCAACCGAACCGGATTCAAAAACGTTACCGATGGATCAGTGTGGGGGGCGCCCCAGGTAAACGCAATTCATCGTCTCGTCCACGCTCAACGCCCTCAAATGCCATAATTTCACTGCCCAAAGATGACCCATATGCCGTTGAAAACATCGACGCCGAGAATGACACAGAGATCATTTCTCAAGCAAACCAACCACCCCTCCGGCCTGCGCTAGATGAATTCCTACACCCCCAGGCACGGATGCTCTTCAATCACTGTAAGAATCCCCGGGCCCATACCAAAAGACAACTATTAACGTGCATATCAGTCTCGGAGTTCGTCGCTCCAGTTATGGTTGTGCTTGATTCGGAAAGCAATGGCTACCGAGACGTCATCCTGCCGCTCGCTTGCCAGGATGCAGTGCTGGGGCGGGCAGTCTCGGTCGCCGCAACCTTTCACATGGCACAAAAGGTTCCAGAACTACGGCACACTGCTGAAGCGGGTCACCATGCCATTATAGAAAAGCTGCGACGAGATTCTCTCCAATGTCAGCCCGGCGAAGTCTTTAACCACTTCACTTTGGCAACGGTTTTGGTGCTTCTGGTAGGGGAGACTATAACAGGTGCCAATAACTATGGGTTTCTCTTGGAAATTCTAGACTGTTTTACGAAAGCATTGAAGAATACCATCGTTATACCTACAGAACTTCAGGGTTTCTTTTGGCAGCAGATAAGAATGTGAGTATACGGGATACCAGTCTCACATGCAGTAAAGCTAATGCTGCAGCTAGGTTCCAACTGTTTGGTCTTCCTCTGGCAAACGAAGCAAAAGGCCATCAATTGCTCGCCACAATGCCTTCGCAATATTTTGACTTTATGGCATATCCACACCTTAATCCAGATACAAAGACTTACAAGAACCTCAGTCTTATTCGCGGTGCGATGCAGGACGCCTGCGGCCTGTATCGCCGACGTGCGGAATCTTCCTTGCTCCAAGATGAATCAATCCATCTTGTGGACCAACTACGGAAGAAGATTCTTGGGTTGGGGTTGGACATTAGCGGCGCGCATGCACTTGTTTGGACTTGCTTCATCGGTGCAGCTGAGAGCATCATACCAGAGCATAGAGAGTTCTTCTCGGGCTGTTTGATATCACTGTATCAGTTTACTGGATTCGGGTGTATCCCTGCTGCCCTGCAGGCATTGGAGACGATATGGGAATGTGAGCCTCATCGTAGATGGACTGAGGTGATCACGAATGATATGCCGATTCTAGTAATGTAAGATAGATGTGACAGGAGCAAAAATGATACGAATATATACCACCTCAGTTTCTGCTGGCTGAATTACGGTAATATTTTCGACAAAGTAGCAATTGTTAAGACATAACGACCAGCTATACATTCGTTGACTAAATGAAAGTTCATCAATACCCAGAACAAACCATTTTGAACCAAGAATAAAAAGAAATCCCTGAAACCTCGTGCGACGCACGCTCTAGTATACAGACCAGATCCCAGATCCCTTGTAATTTTATTACTGTACAATTAATGACCGTCCATTCCCTATCCATTGTGTGCATTCCGTGTTATTCTTTACTCTTGGGAGTTATTACCTCGAAGTCCTTGTCGGATTTCCGAGCAAGTTCCTTCTCAACCCAGGCATCTATGCTTGAGACAGCGTCATGAGGACTTTCTAAATGAAGTTGGAAAAATCCCTGCAAAAGGGATGGGGTGAATGTGTCCGCTGGGATCTTGACGGCAAACTGGGCCGCGAGTTCCCGGATTTCATCCATATCTAAATGAGAAGTGCAGCCCAGGTCGGGGGAGAACATGCGAACAAACATTTCTCCGGCGGACTTTTGGCTGATGTTGCCCAAGAAGACCTTCATATCGACGCGGCCAGGGCGGACCAGTGCGCTGTCGAGATCTTCTGGGTGGTTGGTCGTCATGATGACGATTCGACCTTCCTGCGAGCCAACACCATCTAGGACGTTTAGCAGCCCAGACAAGGTGCAGCTTGTGGGTGGGGTGCCAGTGTCAGATCCGGACCTGTCCATGCTTGAGCGATCAACCCACACGGCATCGATGTCCTCGAGCAACACAACACAGCGAGGAGGAATCTCCTGGAACATTTGCTCCAAGTCGGCATCGCTCTGGACACTGGGGACCTTGACCTCATACAGGTCGAGACCAAATTCACCGGCAATGGCAACAGAGAGGGACGACTTGCCAGTACCGGGAGGGCCATAGAACAGATAACCGCGGCGGTAGGGCATGCTACGGCTCTGGTAACGCATCTGGGTCTTGGGGTCGAGGTAATTCCGAATATCGGCGAGGAGGTCCTTCTTCAGCCCATTGTCGAAATGCACCGTGTCCATCTGGCGGATTGGCTTGCGGGCCTTTGGCTTCCAGGCAAGCCCGTAGCGATCCCGGGCGTAGATTATGACAAAGAACTGCGTCTGCCTATCGGCATACTCGCGGCAGGCTTCAATGAACTTCTTGATAGGCTCCGCAGACCAGCCAAAGCAGCTGATGGTCATCTCCTCGCCTCCGATGCCATCGTAGCTCGGATCCGAAAGAGCCGAGCTGAAGTTGTCGATGGAGCGGGTGACGATGAAGAAGTCGCCGCTGTGCCACAGCCACCTCGAGTCCCAGTGCGGGCAGTACTGGACCGAGTGGCGCGTCTTCTTGAGAGCGGCGGCCCTGTCGGTGCTGGAACGGGCCAGGTCGGTGCGGCCGGTGAAGTAGCGCGAGTGCCGCTCGCGGTTGGCCAGGATCCATTTGACGACGCTGCGGTTGAGCGGATCGCCGCCGGGAATGGTGACGGACGCGAGGAAGAACTGTCTGATCCAGCCGTAGACCTCGCCCCAGACGCGGTGCAGAAGCCTCCAGGCGGTCGGGGCGGTGCCGGCGATGGCCACGAGGGAGCCGATCTGGGTGATGTCGAGCTCCGACCAACGGAAGAAGATGTCTCTTATCACGCCGGCGCCGTGCGACCAAGGGTCCAGCAGCGGGAGGCCGGTGGCGGCCCCGGCATGGAAATGGAGGGCCATTGGCGCCCGGGGAGGCGTGCAATTCCTTATCTGTCTCTGTCTATGCGTTTGTGTATGCGTTTGTGTATGCGTATGCGTGCGTATATCAATTCCCCCGGGCGGGTCGTGACTCGTGAGAGGCACACAGCACACCGAGTGAGGCCGCAAAATGGCCGACTCGGGATAGTTTGATTCTATACAACGCCCGGGCGAGGGCAAGAAACAGCAAGACGCGACGAGACGAAACTACAAGAACGAGTATATGAAATTGACCAATTACATGTGAAAAGAATGACGAGAATGGGAAGCACCAAAGGGAAATGGCCAAGCGACGGGGGACGCGACCGCCTGTAGAGAAAGCCAGCTTTCAACGAAAACTTTTTCTGGGGCCGATTACGTGCTGCGCCACACATGGAAAGGGGATAGGGGGGGATGGACGGTGGGAGATGTGAGCGATGTGGGCGATGTGAGGTATGACAGGGCGCAAAGCCACAGCCAGCGCCACACTTTGATTCAACGCTAATCCTCGTCCTCCGTACTCGCTTCGTCCGCTCTCACCAAGACATCAATGTACCATCGACGCGTCGCGTAGGATGACTAATGTAAGCATTCGTGTCAACATGCCAAGCAATCCGGACCTAGGCTTGGGAAGGACCTGGACTGGACCTTCACGAGCAAAACATCCATGATGCGGAAACAACCATCAAGTTGAATTGCCTTGGAATAACCTAAATGACCATCAGACAAGGTCGCACAGAAACCCGCCAATCACTGCAAATCGCAATGTGAATGCCCAGCAACAATATGCACGCGCGCGACTCAAGAAAGCCCAAGTCCTAGATCATGGCGAAGGCGTCGGCCTCAGTCCGAGGCTAACCAAGGGTTCTGCAGCGCGCATCAATTGGCACTCAGCCAACCACGAGTTCTGCAAAGATCGTCAGGGTAAACCAACCCCGTTAACCTTTTGCTTTTGTTTCACAGCCGCTCAGTCAAACACGAAAAGCGCAATAGTGACATTCACCAACGTCTTGAAGGCTGGAGATGACACCTCTTGGTGTGTTGCCCAACCCGATTGAGAAGGTGCTTGCCGTGTCTCACACTCTCTCGGCCATGACGATGTAAATGGCAATAAATACCAAGAAAGGCAATTCTGGCAGAGAGAGGCTAGTTCAGTGTGGCTCAATCAATATTAGGATCACCCAGGCCCTGCCAACACCACGAACCAGGTTAAACCAGGTCCAGAGGCCTGCAGTATGCCCTTCAAGAGGCATGCGGTTTCACCCAAGCAGTCCAATGTTTCCCGAAAGACTTCTTTGTTTCTAGACCGAAATTGGAACATTACACTGGTTCAACGCAGCATTAAACTAATCTGCACCGGGTCTGCTGCAGTCACAACGGTTAGATGTCGACAACAAGTCGGGAGACAGCGACGGTAAATGATGAGGCAGAAGTGCCAATTCGGACAAAATAAAAGCATAGCCGACAAGTTTCCACCATTTACTGATCAAATTTATTCTTATTCCATTTCTCTGATTAAAATCATGTTGTGCGAGTTGATGGGAATCACGCATGTCAATTGACAGGAATACCATAGGGTAGGCAACACACCAAGCGACTTCAACACAGGAACCCGATCCGTATGCCCATTGTTTCATACCACGATCGGATTCCATCTACTGGTCAGTCATCAGATGCTCTCCCACAGTGTCCGTAGTACATGTATGCTCCGAAACAGAGGTGGCGTTTGGAGCACAGTCGTGACTCAACTGGGCACGTTCGCAGGATCATCTCTCACCACCGATGATCAATGTGACAGTCGACTTGCTCTATTTGGCACCCATCCACCCCTGAAAAGCGCAACTAGCGGGACAAGGCACAATGGCCCATTATGTTTTCTTTTCGCGGAGCGACCAGGCCGTTGACAGGTCGAATTATTCCCGGCAGACGACATGCCCACGCCGATCACTTAAAGCTGACGAATGGTCACCACCGGAAACTCGGCCGGTGATCCCCTTACCTAACTAGGTATTTGGGCCTTTACCAGTTTCATGTGATGCAAAGCCCTTGTGTACCGCTAGGGGAATATCCCTCTTCGTATTTCTTTTTCTGCCGTGCCGTGAGATGTTCGCGTGCGCTTATGGCTTCTGGGCGCGCGCGAGTTCCCCGGACTGGCCTTTAAACTGATGGAGGGAAGGCAGTGGCTTAAACCGGAAAGGCCGAGAGACTCCATCTGTGCAAAAGACAAGGTCCTGGATACTGTACCCGCCATTTAACTGGCCGCAGAAGGAGATGAATGATGGCTGAATGACGTGGCTGCGCATCCTATCCAATCGAGGCTGGTTTTGATTTTGACCACCCCTCCAACTGCTTGGCTCCCCGGAGTTAGTCTCAAGCCACCACACCAAGCACGATAGTGTGCCATCGGTGCTTTAACCTTGCAGCGTTGGCTTCTGGCTGCCACCTCGCATAAGACAGTTGCCTTTGCTCACTCACCATTAATCGCTCAGCTTCATAGACCCATCCCATTACCGTCCTGCCAATCGAGAGCATGCATGCACTATTGTATTTTCACATAGAAAAAATTATATATATATATATATATATATATCTAGAATTTCAACGCCAAGCCCCAACAAACCCGCCGTGATTCAACGCAGAGACCTCAATGTTTTGGATACGCTGTAGTTATGACTTGACTGACCGCTGACGAGGAGGCTTCTCACCGCCCGCCTCCCGCTGCATGTGTGAGAGCGTCAACCCTCTTTTTTCTTTTCTTTTTGCGAATGGCGGTCATAGCGCTCCTCTTCCCAGAGCCATAGTTTCTTCTGCGATCCCGCCTAGGATGGAGTCCCGGGTTGGGCGTGCTGAATAATGACATGTATGTCAGCCGCCAGATTCCAAAAAGCACTGTGAGCATGCAAGTGAATGGCGCGTTGTCGGCAAGTTACGCGACCCCTCTTGAGGCTTCGCTCAGAACGCCACCTGTCGATCGCTCAACCCGTTACGTCTTGGTCTTGGAAAAAGAAGCAATGTTCCTGAATGAGGAGTCGTTTCTTAGGCAAGACATTTTATGCGCAAAGGGGACACGCTTGCATTTGCGCTAGCCGTACTATCCGCTACTATTGGACCGGAACTTTGATCCCCGGATAGGAGGCTTGCGCCAACTGGTTCCCAAGTCTCTCAGCCACTCCTGTCGTGGGGATGACACCGCATAGGACGGTTTGGGTGGCATCGGTCCGTTCGCCCCGTCAACTTTCAGCCATAAACGTAACCCATCTCGGCAAATTGTGGCCAGCATTGTTTTATATAAGGGATATCGACAATACTAGTGACAACTGAGCTAAACCGCCATTTTGATCTTTAAACTGAACTCACGGCCACTCCGCTCGGGTCGGGCTCGCCGCTCAACCTCGATTCATCGCAACCGCCGCCGTCGACCGGATCGGCCCTAAAGCTCTAAATCGCCATTGCAGATGTCGCCAAAGATCTAGGCGATAGGCCACGAGGAGACGAAATATCCAAGCGGATTCGATCCGCTTTGCTCAACGACGTCGAATTTGCGACGGCTTTCCCGAAACTTGGTGTGTTCTGACCCAGCATCACGGGCCGTGGAGGAGCGTTCGTTGCGGAGTCTACAAAGCGCACCGCCGAAAGCTTAGATCATTTCCTGCCCATTCTGGTAAGCGAATTGCTCTTCTGCTGTTGACTGAACAGCACAATTGTCCAACCGGCGTCTCGGCTGAAATCTGACCAATTATTGCAAGCATTAGTGTAATAGAATTTATCCCGAAAGACCCAGTTCCGAAAATGGCCATTTCGGGCGATGGGCCGTGGTCCCTTGGAGTCATGTGGATGATTGCAATGGTCGTTTTGGCCTTTGTCGCCCTGCGCATCTATACCCGCGTCGTGCTAATCCACTGGTACGGCATCGATGACCTGGCCTACTTGATAGCATTCGTAAGCTGGTCTTTCCTGGGAATCGCCAGACCTTGACTGCCAACAAAGGGCTGACTGATTTCAAGGCCTTCCTTTTCTTTTTCTGCGTCATAATGACACTTTCAGCACACTATGGATTTGGACAAGAGTTTATTCAAAACCCCGACGACGAGGCGAGGGCGCTCTTTTTCGAAGGGATCGGCATTAACCTCATTGCGACCGGGATGGTTATCGCAAAATGGTCCCTTGGCCTTTTTCTTTTACGCATTGTAAAGGAGCCCTGGCAGAGAAATTGCATCTGGGCTGTCCTAATTTTCCTGCTGGCCACATCTTGCGCCGTTGTGGTTGTTTATTGGATACAATGCCAACCGGTCGAATATTTATGGAATAAGCAAATCGAGGGAGGAAAATGCAAGATTGACTTTGTTCCTGTGGCATTTGTGGTGACCTGTAAGTGGACCCTCGCCGACTCCGGAATCACACACCCCCCTCATACTTTTCTTCTATTGGTGAACCAAGTCTCAGAACTAGTGGGATATATTTTTGTGCTAACACATCTATCCAGCTGTATGCGTCTTTGCCGACTTTTTCTTCGCCATTTTCCCGTGGATTGTTATTTGGGGGGTTCAAATGAATCCTCGTGACAAGGTGCTCATCTTGACCAGTTTAAGCCTTGGTCTCTTGTGAGTGACGACCTCTGATTCTGTATGGGAGAGAAGTATGGCTGGTCCTGACCCATCAAATAGTGCTGGGGCGTGTGGCATCAAACGTACAACCGAGATTGGTGAGCTTTGGGCACTGGACTTTTTGAGTGAGTAGCTTACTGGGCCGTGCGCATTTGGCCTATACCGTGCTAACATCTGGAACAGAGGCAACAGTGGGGGCTGCAGTTTGGTCCGCTGCGGAAATGGGCGTCACGATGGTTTGCATTAGTATCCCGGTGTGCCTACCGTTCTTTAAAAAGGTGCACGGCAAGTGGACAACCAAGGGCGAAGACACCAATGACAGTGGCGTGCTCCAGTTGCAGGGTGAAGGTGGCACGGGCCAAAGCCCACTCGATTCGGCTCGCAAGAACAGTGCTGCTGTTGGAACATCAACATTGACGGGCATGGCTCGCAGGTTGGGCATCCACTGGACCATTGCCGAAACCTATGTTGATGGAGGGCCTAATGACGAAGAAATGGGAAGGCCGAATTCCAGCAGCAGCCGGGGGCAGAATGAGGATACGCTGCGAGGAGAAGACACTGATGATATAGAGGCGACCATCCGCGGAAGCGGAGAGTACACAGAAGAAAGGAAGAAAGCGACCGACTCGCGAGTAGATAATACTCCTGAAGGTGAAAAAAACGCGATAACAAGCAAGAAGGTAGGTGAATAGACTTCTGGAGTGCATCAAACAGCGGGAGTCAGGATGCTGCATAGTGCGGAGCGGCAATTCAAGGCGTGCCAGCCGGAGTATTGGTGATGGTGAATTTAGCGAGTTGGGGGAATGATGGTGGGCGTTTTAACGACTCTATATATGATACCAATAGTTAATATTCTACTAAACTTTGAGTTAATGATAAGCATTATATGAATATAAAAAATCTATATTTATTCCTGGAACCCTGCTATATTCGCCAATCTAAGCATAGGGCCAGGGCTTTCGGGAGAGCGAGTGCTGCTGTCTTCCATCCCCGAGACATCCAAGTTCATTTCGGCCATCTCTCAACACATTCAATTTTACAGAGCTGGATGATATCTTTAGCGGCATATCATATACTCAGAAGGCACCCAGATCAAATGGCAACGGTGCCTATTCTGTATCGACATACTAATACAAAATACTAAAACAGGCGCTTAGTGATAATTTTAGATGTACTGTCACCCGCGCATGTATGCCTCCCTAGCTTTTGAGATAACTTTTGAATTTTGAAATCAACACCGGCCCTTGTGGTGATATTGACAGACTGCCCCCTTCAATATATCAGGATTACTCTTCAAGTTTCCCTCCAACTTCCAAGTTACGAATGGAACAAGCCGTTTTCACATGAGACATCCTCGGGATAAATTATGAGGTAGGTGAGTATGATGGAAGAAACCGGAAGCTACGTGATAGACTCTTTGTTGAACTTTACTCTGCCTCAAACTTCGGCTTCCTTTCTAACCCAAACCTTCTTGTTTTCTTTTTCGAATGTCATTGATTAAACCTTCGGATTTTAGTCGTGATTTTCATCTTCAACCTATTTCAGTGGATATCAACTTGTGAGAATGTTGCTAATTGAAAAGGAAGGCTAACTAGCCATTTTCCTACACCATATATAACCTGGCACTGTATGTCATGACACAATAGTTTCCGTACTAACTATGGACGATCTGGATCTTATATTGATAGACAGTGACTTCTCTCAAGTCGAATGATAACCAAATATATTGTAAAAGCCACTGAATAAGTGAACGTGGATCTCGAACAGGAGAGCGAGTTAACTATACCATGATATGTACAAAAGAACCCCGACCCAGACATTTGCACTTATCAGTAATTATGTTTTCCTATTTCTTGCCAACAGAAACAGCGGCAATAGTAGTCCTGTGATCTGGAATTGATATTAGGCTTAGTAGCGAGTTGTGACGAAAATCACCGGAGAACTAAAGCTAATGAAATGGTCGTTGTTAACTTCTGAGATAGCCCGGAGATATTTAATTCAACCAGAAAAAAGTATCCCAGACTGCTGCATGAAGTTATGACAGATGATAATTGGACTCGTCGTATTATACAACGCATCGCGCTCCACATGTATGCAGACCGAGGTGGGATCCCTTTTCATAAATGTCTCGGTTTATGAATAGAAATTAAACAATAAACTGCGTCAGCAACCAACGAGAATGGAGATCACATCTTGCTGGAGCTATCGGACATAAGGTCTGGTTGTGATGTAATGCTAATGCACCGCCTAGCCGATGGGCCATGTTGCGCTGAGCGGGCGGGGTAGGAGCGGGACATATGCAAGGGAGGCAATTGATCCCTCGCATATGAAATGATACTGACACCATCAACTGCAAAGAGTCAGCATTGCGATATTGCGTGATGGAGGAGTGCATTGCATTGCTACGTAGCGTGGGATATTTGTTGGTTGAACTTGTGAGCAGGCCCCTGCCCTGCCTTGACCGAAAACCCGAAAACACCATGTCAGATTCCGAGAGCTTTCAGAGCCGGCCAAGAGCAGTTGCACTGAATTAGCATTGCAATGCGACCCACACGGCATGCAGTGGTCAACAGGGGTAGGAGCTTTTGGGATGATGAGCTCAATACTTGCCTACCTGAGAAACCAACGCATTGGAGGCAAGCATCCCGATTAGGAAATAAAAAGAAAGGAAACAAGCGGTCATGAGAAAACGGAAAAGCCATATCGAGACTCCCAGCGCTTCTAGAATATGTCAATATTCGTCCGGTCTGGAATTAAGTTCCAATCATCTATTGTCCCGGGACATTCAGAGTAACACAGCACAAACATAGCACCTCAGCTGAAGCCCTGAACCCGCGCCCGATGGTTACATCAAGGCTGATGTGAGATGTGGAGATTGAATGCACGACTGCGAAGCCTCTCCACCCTTCTGCGTTAAGCTTGATTTTTTGCTTGAGGAGATCAGGTAAAATGAACCGCGCGGGAAGTGCTTTTTTTTTGTCGTGGGTCTTCAAATTGCAAACTCGCGAACGGCACGATGCACGGGGGAGGGATGGCTAGACATGACATCACAGGACAGATCTGAGTGACGCTGCTAGTGGCTGTTTGTCAGCACACTATTGAACAAGGAGGTGCCGTAGCGTTGGTGTGCACTCGCGGCCCAACTATCAACAAGCAAATGCCGTGCCTCCCCACCTTGCTTATCCCATCGGCCTACATATACGGGCGACATGTATTGATTCAGCAGCTGATCATCGCTCCAATGCTTATCGGATGTTACTGTCAACCTATACAACAAGGAACCTTATCGCTACAACACGAGGTGGTTGGCCGAGCGTAAAGAGGAGTGCATGTGGCTGAGCGTCGCCTACTTAGAACGAAGCTTGGCACATGTTAGCACATCTTGGCACATAAGACGGTCGACGATCCCGATGTTGTTGCCGCCTTGGCGTGTTGGGCAACCCCAAAGCTTTTCGCTCTGCTGTGTATCGGAAGTCTTTTCTTATTTTTTCTTTTTGCTTTTTGCTTTTTAGTACGGAAAAGGGGTGAATTGAATGGGTATCGGATTCCCGTTTGTACGACAGAAATTTAAACTTGGTGACATGTCATCCAATTTGGAAAAAGAAACACTTGATGCAAGGCAGACCACTTGTCATGGCTCTATTTCAGTCCTCTCCACGTGTGTATGCATTGCTACCGAGCTGTCAGCAGCCCGGGATTTGCGCAGGTGCGTTTGTGAGGCTTGATGTTTGCCGACGTGCATCTCGTGTAGTAGTCTTTTCAATCAACCCCCCTTCATTCTCGGCCGATGCTTTATGCACGCCACGTGTGTGTCAACGGAACATGATATTGGAACACGGATGTTGCGGAACAGCTAAGAACCCGCGACTGTCATTGATATAAATAGCTGGTCGAGGTACCTCATTGAACTCTAACCAACAGCATCAGTCCATAGAGCTTCTTTCATCAAGTTATTTGAACTCCAGTCGTAAAAATGCTCCCTCGTTTTGCATTCAGTGCTCTCATTGCTGGGGCATGGGCCTCTCCAGTTACCAACATCCCCCAGAAGCGTCAAGACATTCCCGTTGGAAGTATCATCACAACCTGCAATGTCGAGGGTACAGTGGCATTGACCTTTGACGATGGCCCATTTGCGTACACCGAACAGGTCCTCGACACTCTCGCTGATGCTGGCATCAAGGCCACATTCTTCGTCTGCGGAGACAACTGGGCTTCAATCTACAACTACCAGTCAACCATCCAGCGCATGGTGTCTGATGGACATCAAGTGGGCTCGCACACGTAAGTCAATCAATAAACAACCTCCTCGTGGCTGTGAGCCATACTAACTCAACGACCGCTCATTCAGATGGAGCCATCCTGATCTAGCAACGCTTTCTGCATCAGAGATTCGATCAGAGATGACCAGGCTTGAGGATGCCTTGGTAGATATCCTCGGCAACTTTCCAACCTACATGAGGCACCCATTCTTCAGCTCTAGCCAGACATCCCTGTCAACAATGGCTGATTTGGGTTACCATGTCGTCCATTCCAGCATTGATACTAAGGATTGGGAAAACAACACGCCCGATACCATCCAGAACAGTGTCGAAATCTTCACCGCATCCCTCGATTCAGGTGGTAGCATCGCCCTTGCGCATGAAGTTCATCAGACCACTGCCGACACTCTGGTCCCTGCAATGATTAGGCTGGTCAAGAACCGCGGCCTTAGAGGTTAGTCCCATTCGTGAGAGATAATCTCATCGACACCCCATCGTCCTAGAACGTTGCAATGCTAACAACCCTGCAGCCGTTACGGTGGGAGAGTGTCTTGGAGACTCGTCGTCTAACTGGTACCGAACTTCCCGATAGACATTTAAAAGGACCGGGCAGTCTTAATGGTAAAGTTCTAATTCTAATTCTATCCTTAATGAGTCTAGGAGGGTAAATGAGGCTATCAAAGGCGACGAGAGTATACATCTGGTCAGGCGAATGGCATAGTAATCTTACATATCTCCGTTGATCTCTTCGTAAATACGAATATAAATACACATCTATTTTATAATTTATTTTGAAAATATGTAGTCAAGCCGATTGTAAAACCTTTTTTGACCCCGCCCTTGACTTCATACGATGTAAATAAATGTCTCCCCAGCTACTTCATGGATGCCTCCACTTTATTTCAGTACTCCCTGCATTTCCCCATGGTGCTGAAAAAAAAAGAATTAATTGGCCTTAAAGTTATGATGATTAAATAAATAGTCGTCTCATCTCTCGTGTCAGCTTGCTTTTATAAGTTTGGATGACTTTGGGAATAGGCTTCACTGCCAATATTACGGCAAATTTGCTCCCTCAACTATGTTTTGCCATCAAGTTTGTCCCCGGATGGCAGTTTTCCTTCTAAAAGCTCTATTATGAAAGTTATTAAATTTCATTTAATGGAATTTGCATTTTGTTAGACCCAGACATAGAGAACTCACGTTTATTGACAATGTTTGGTTCAAGAGTGTTTCGAACACGGCCTCATTTGCGCACATGCGCAGCATGAGGCCGATGGAGGAAATCAAGTCGTCAAATTTGTCGTCAAACGCTGACTAAATACCATGCAAGGATAGATTCACTTCTGTTTGATGTCGATGCGTCTGGTGACAATCATGATTCGCCCAGTACAACTACAAAGTGGCGGCCCCTTGCAGAAGCAAGCTGCGACTACCCGTCGGCCAAGCTGACGGCGCACGTTTCCCAATGAACCAGTGACAAAAACTGCGAAATATGAACTTGAGGGTACACGTATGATATTACGTGTCTAAGCCACCCGATCTTCTGCACACGTTAAGCCACCACGACAGCGCAGCTCTAACTGGCTGGCGTGTCTTGAACTTATGCAAAGTGTAAAGCCACATGGCGATCTGCTGATTTTGGGTGCATCGTGGGTACAGCGGACATTTTCAATCAGGAGGAGGATTAAAAGCAGACCCTTGTGGTAGTTTGGCTATAGTATCTGCACGTGTTGCCCCAAGTTACGGGAGATTGGGTTCGGGAGCATACTTCAACAACCATGTGTAGTTGATTGATTTCTAATGGATATTTTATCTAAAGTGAGACCTAAACTCTGAATAACGATACTTTTGGTGTATTAGGGGTGGTTGGAAGGCCATTTGCTTCAGTGTTATGGCTCTTTTTGTGCCTGCATCGTCAGAATCACAATCTTGACGTTTGCTTGTCGTTGTCGTGTAACTGAGTCAACTAACTCACCGTCACTTTATGGTATCACAATCAGATAAAAAGCACTTTATATAAAAATACAATAGTATATAACCGTTGAAATAGTTGTTGTTCATTAGGTATGCGTCTGTGGATCGGCCGGCGTCGTGTGGCCCACGCATACCGCTACGCAGTCACTACTGTAAAACGCCCCCTGCTGACGCAGCGTGAGGGCTTCAACATGGTACTTTTCGATTGCAGTAAGCTATTATTCCATCTGCACGCACTAAACAGGGTAACCTCGTATTACTGAGTGAATGAGCCCCAAACTTTGCGGATGCATATTGATGCCAACTTTACCAGAGAAAGTTGAAAGCGGTTAGCATTTGTTTGCGGTGGAGGAAACCCAGCCTAGGTATGCAGGTTGGAGGCGTTGGGTGCATAGCTCCATGCCGAATGTCCCAAAGGGTTGTGAGGCTTACATGCTTAGTTACTTACCCCGCGATACAATTGCGTATGCAGCTGGCCCAGCCGTATCCGGATCAACCGAGGAACAGCTAATAAATAGGTCCCAAGGCGAGGGCCCTGGACTCCGGGGGAGCCGTAATATCGCGGGGCCGGTTGGTGGAGCCGGGGCGTTACAAAACCGCTGACTCGTCGTCGGCTCTCCGCTTTTAAAACCTAAATGGTCCAGTAACCGCTTCACGGCTCGCGAGCGATTCGGTGAGTTAATTCTTCAGAGTCGTTGATTTACGACAGAGGTTTGAGGGTTTGAGCCGCCTGAGTCACCACAACCGACCAACGCGCCTGCGCAAAGCACGCCAGCGACCACGCCCGAACCCACAGCGGAAAAATGGCCCGAACCCGGTCGCAGCTCGATCCTGACAGCGGAAGCGGAGACATGTCAGACGCCAATCCTCCAGGGAATCGCGTGGCTGTCTCTCAGCGCGTCACCAAGCATGTGGGCTCGCTGGAGAAGAAGCGAGCCCGTGACCGCCGCGCCCAGCAGACGATGCGGGCAAAGCGAGAGCTGCAAACCCGCTCCCTCGAGGAGAAGATTGCGACGCTGGAGGCCGAGCTGCAGCGCTCCCGCAACAGCTGCGAGGCCTTGCGCCAGCAGAACAGAATCCTGCACTCGCGCCAAGACACCGTCTGCCGTCTCGTTACGTCGTGGTGCCAGACACCGAAGCTGCTCACCCCTGACAGGGATCCAAGTGCGACGCCATCGTCCGTGCCGGAGACTCAACAGCAGTGTCTTCTTGATGCCTTGTCGTCCGACACCGGCACAGCCGCCACTTCGCAAGACAGCCATTCTTCCGATGTCTCTGTCACCAATACGGGAAATGATGAGCCAGTCTCAGTTACGACAGCCCTCTCTCGGGCCAAGCCCGATCGCACTTCACCCGCCGCCCCAACGACGCCATGTTTTACAGCCCTGCCCCGTCCCGATGCCGACGCGGTGCTTGCTTGTGCGGGACTGTGGAACGTTACCCCCACCCACTCACGAATTGACATAATTGTCACTGACCAATTCTCCCGCTGGCTGCACAATCCCCATCTCGTGCATCGATGTCCGGACAACCCATCGCCTGTGGAGATTATTCACGGCTCGGAAAAGAATTTCCTTGCCAACGTTATTGCCGAAGCCACACAGCAATGGCCGTGCCGTGACCCAGAGCGCCTGGCCGGCGGCTGGCTCGTATACCATTTCATCAAGTGGATGCTGCACCCAGACCAAGAGGGCTATTGCCGTCTGCAGGGATTTCAGAAGCCTGTTTCCGAACAAATCTCACGGCCGCATCCCTACTTTGTCGACTTCTTGTTCTGGCCCGGGATGCGCGCCAACATGGTCAAATATCAGCACCTCTACGATCCAATTGAAGTCATGAGCTTATTAACATGCTGCATTAAATTGAGATGGCCATGGCGCAAGCCTTTTCTTCAAGCCGACGAGAAAGGCGCTGTCCACTTCCATCCCGAATTTTACAACACTTTCACAAGGCTTGATGGGTGGGGAGTAACTGATGAGTTTGTGAACCGTTACCCGAAATTAGTGGAAGGCTTGGACATGAATTTAATCCGTTTCACGTTTGATACCTAAGATGCGACCTCCTTGGCACCGAAGAATAAAATAAAGCGGAGGGATACATATACAGAAAAGTCTAGCGAGCTAAAGCTACTCGACCTTTTCGACGCTGAGGTCTTCCGGCCACCGAGGCTGGTCCACGCCATTGCCTCGCGTGCCGACGTCGAACCCAGGTCGCACCTCGCCGTCGGGATATTGCAACACGGGCGCCACAATGCGCATGTCCTTGCCCAGGTTCTTCACATGAACCTTGGCGAAAAACTCGGGGCGAAAGAGCTTGTGGCCGCTGGACTTGTACAAGGGCTGGAGCACATTCGGGAGCAGATACTGCATGGGGTGGTAGTGGCGGAAGACGGGAGAACCGTTCCGCTTCCAGACATCCTGCCAAACATCTGCAGGATACGTGCCAACGCTATTTACCAGCCACTGAGAATAGTAGTTAAGCGCGACCTGAGTCAATATGTCAGCCAAGGGGTTCAAAAAACTCCCATGCGTTGATGAGATGCTCCACTTACATCGATCGAGTAAGAGCCACCTTCTTCAGCGCGCCGGAGCAGCGCCGTCATAATGCCCGCGATTCCAGCAACGCCGGTACTGTTCAATATCAGTTAGAATCCGTTATGGAATAATTGAAACACAGTAAATGTCACTTGCCAGTAATCGGAGTTTGGAAACACAGGAGTGACTGGCTCATCATTGCCCATAGCCCGACCGAATTCGTAGGATACTCCGCAGCACTGGCGAGCAGTTAGTAAAGACCTAGTTAATGGAGGGGGGACCGTGACGTTTGCATATATGTCATGGATGTGAAGAAATCACTTACAGCATCGCTGATCTGTTGCCAGCCGGATCGGTGCATCCAGGGGCCTTGCCACCCATAACAGTTCTCACCGCAGTAGATGATGCCTCTTTCACGGCTCTTCGCCAACTCAATTACATCCTTCTCGCCGAATCCATACTTATCCAAGACACCAGGTCGATAGCCCTGTACGAAAACATCGGCCTCCAACACGAGCGCCCGTAGTTTCTCGCGGTCTTCTTCGCGTCGCAGGTCCAGGCTTGCATTCCACTTTCCATGGTTGAGATCTGGGTGGAGCGCGGACAAATCCGTTAGATGTGGTGCCGTGATTCGCATCACGCTTGCACCGAGTTCCGCAAGGCCCCGGGAAATGGCAGGCCCAGCGATGACGCGAGAAAGATCGACAACTTTGAGGCCAGCCAGTGGTCGTGATGGGGAGGTTCTTGGAGAATCTAACCACCATCCGGCGGCCTGTTGCGAGTCTGGAGATTTTCGAATTTCGAAGAGCCCAACATGGGCGTTTGCCTTGCCATGCTCGCTGTTTTTATACTCCTCAGTTGTCCAGCAAATTGTCCCGGCTTGCTTGTACTCTTCCGCTAGACCCTGCATTTCTTGAGCAGTTCGCTCTCCAACGGCCTTAATCAAGGGAGCCATCGACTCTTCGGGGCTGGCAACTGTGTGTTCCCTGGGAAGACCCAGCGAATCCAATGTCGGGTCTGGGTTCATAGAGCCTGAGCCGAAGAAGCAGACGCAAATTAGACACATGAGATGCTAGATATCCTCGTACCAGACCTTGACATACCGTGTAGATGAAAATACCTATCGTCTTTGGTCTTGTAGATGTTGGTGGCGTATCCTCGATACAATGAACTCTGGCTATTGTGCTTGTCTTCTTCAGGGAAATATTTGGCGATTTCAGCACGTCCCTGCGGTGTCATGATGGAGGATGTAGTCAAGTTGACTCCATCGGGGTCTATGGCCCACATCAGAGTGGACATGATGAAGAGCTGTGCATGGTCGCTAATTTTTCGTGCAACATGTTAGTATGCGCTCGCATTTTCGGCTCATTTGGGTGTTTGCATCATACGTATTGATCTTGACCTTGGCAGGCGCGACATTATACTTCTTCTGCAAGAGAAGATTAATAATGGTGGCTTCGTATGCCTTCAAGGAGGAGATGCTCTCGGCAAATCGCCAGTTGATGGGGAGGCTTGGACTGTCGCTGCCTTCAAAGGTGATGTGGCGGGCCGCTTCCTCAGCACCAGTGGGGAGATGCTGCTTGATTAGCGGGTTGTTGAGAATCTCATTTTGGAAGATTTGGCGGGCCTCCTCGGGAATCGAATAAGTGGAGGAACTCATGGCTATGCTTCGCTTTTCTGCAATGCTCGCTGGTAGACACAAAAGAAGACTATTGAAATTCGAATGTTGAGATCAGTGATCGGTTCCGCAAACAGGGCGATGTGCTGGATCTATTATATTATTTAGTACTGGCCAAACGGGACCGGAGACTCGGTACAGAGGCTTGCTCCGACTTCGTGTATACGTCCCAAAATATCTCGACCACGACTCTCTACCGCACTTTAGCGTCTTCATGATTCAGCTCAATACCAAGCTCCACAATGGCTAATTATTTTCCCATCTTTTGATCTTCCATTTTCCTCCTGATTATTAGCAAAGTTGACGACGGTTCCGACATTCGACCGCTGAATCAGCGGTGGGGCGGTGCTAATATAGTCATCTCCTTGTTTAGTGCAGCGCGGCTCATCGCACCGCTGATTCAGTGGTCAGTGCGCGATGCTCTTTCAAACAAGACGGTCACCACAATTGATCCCAATTACCAACTGGAATATTGAATTGAATATGACATTCTGGTATATTCTAGAAAGAAGGCCATAATGAGTCGGATCTAAATAATTGGAATTTGAAAGAAGAACTCGACCAACAGGGCAACATTATGCCCTGAACCTAAACAAACAGAACACCATCAAATCAATAATCATACACTACCTTCTCAATGGAGAGACCTTCAACTAATTGTGGGTATCGCAAAACAAATTCAGACGAGAGCCCCCATCCATCTTCATCCATGAACCGATCAAAAAACTCTTGGCGCATCACAAGTTCGTCATCATCGTTTGACTCCAATATATCTTCCTCTGGAGCCCACCTGACCCGAAGGCTGATGGAAAATAACCGTATCATCTCGGCTAGATCGTATTGGTGCTGATATTTAATCATATTTACTCGCAGCCTTTGCCATAGAAATGTGTCAAAAAGGCCATAGTGAGGAACTTGAAGTTGTTCTGAGGTGGGCTTGTAGTAAGGAGGGAGGCGTTCAAATCTTTCCGCCGTGGGATCGTTGCGCCACTTTGTATAACAGTAAATGATCCATCCGACGGCAAGCTTTTCTATATCACGGGAAATCCAATTTTGCAGGCAGCGCTTTATAGAGCTCGCAAACATGTTCTGTTTGGTGTCGAAAAGGAGATCTTTCGCGGCTGGGATGTCGGGTGCTTCTAAAATGCAGCCAACATTTGCATCCCAGGGTGTGTATTTCAGCATGATCCGAGCGTTTGGGATCAAGGGTGGTATGTGACACCAAGCTGGAAAGGGGGTTGAATATAATGCAGGATCGATGCAGCTTTCCTGTAATGATACTGGAGTGTCTTCCAACATCGAGGGGAGGCAAATGTCGGCATATCCAACACTTTCGTGGTTGAAAAAATCGCTAAGTTGAGGGTCCAAATCAGGTGAGGTGCCGCAGTAGAAATTTTGATTGATGGGTATTGAGATGATCGGTATATTGATGTTTGATCCCCAAGTGGATATATCGTCGTAATCGACTAGGCAGCCTGTTCCAAATTTCGCATCATGTTGGCTGTGGGCGGTGGTATCTTTATTGGGGCAATCAGAGCTTTGAGGAGGATCGCAGGATGACTCTGGGGTCAACGGCTTGGCCTTCACTTTGGCTTGCCCGCTGCGTGGAGCATCAGGTGACCCCGTTGACCTCTTGTCATCATTGTCTGGGATGGGAGTGTTTTTCTCATCATTCGTCTGCGAATCGGATCGAGGAGTTGTTATGTCTTGTGGAAGTGGTTCCCAAATCTCAAACAGCTGCTGAAGGTGGCTTTGCCGCTCTTGAAGCACCTTATTTTCTTGTTGAAGTGTTCTGATCTCCTTCAGGAGAGTCTCGGTACGTTCGGGATGGTGTAGTTCTTGACAAACGCGAATCTTTTCTTCGAGGGACTTGACGTGGTTATTTCGTTTATCTCGGAGGTTTTGCTGGGCTCTTCGGTCTCGAGCGCGCTTCTTTTCGACCGAAGTCAGGTTTCGACGATTGTTTCGTTGTGGGATTGCCAAAGACATGGTGCTTAGCATTCTAAATGGGGAGAGGAGTTAGGGATGTCAAAAAACACCGAAGTCAAGTCTCCCAGGTAATATTAGGGGGTGCTGGGGTTCCCCGCATTATAGCTGGGTGCAGCCCCCGCAGCTAAACCCTGCTCCGTTTGAGGCTCAGAAATTCGGACACTCGGACAAGAGGAACTTTCCGTTGCGGTCTTGACCGAGCACTGACCATTTGACAGATACTAAGCGAGGGACCCGGGAGGCTAAATTGATAGGCTATGGGGAGTTTTCGTATTGCAACCACTATATCATAATGCGTGTGCACTGATTCGGTGAGGTGGAAAATTAATGAATTGAATGGAGAGTGGAAAGGATCTCGGCACAGTTTTATTGTTCAACATGTACCAAAGAGGTGAGTAATACTCCTTTTGATAAACAATATTTATCACAGCCTTCCGTATCAGGGCTTGTTAGTCGTCGCAGAATTGGGTTTATTTCATAGATCCTCCCCGAGCTATTATTAGACCATCCCCTCCTGGGTGGACATATGCAATATCTACATAAAATCGTAAAGCTTATCTCTCTCATTTACTAGGCCACAAAACAGCCGCAAGAGCACGCCGAGGTCAATAAATTCAGTGAAACTTCATGTCGACTACACCTGAAAAACTCAAAATGATGAGGCGAGCTTATTCATTGTGTTTAGAATAACGGTAGCTACTTGGCTGATGTTGTTGGCAGTGCCTGCTTTGGGCAATTGTTAGACTTCGGTCGAATGACAGGGTACATGAAACATGTAGGTTTGTTAGGCCGGCTCTGATACCTCCTCCTCGACATTTTGGTCTTCCACTGTCTCACTCACACGGCCGAACTCTTCTTCGGCCTCATACTTGCCATAGACCAGAACTGCTGCCAGGTCAGACGTGGGCTTATCAAGACTTCCCCCGAGGAAGATTTGGATCTTTCTCTCGCGTCTTATCCAATGGACAATCGTCTCGTTATACATTTCTGTGCTCATTGTGGCGTCGAGGAGAATGTCCGGTTGCTTCTCGAAATCGAGTTCACCGTCCTTCAATGATTCATGTTCATCCTCTCCTATCAACACGCGAATTTTGACGCCTGGCTCAATGAAAACGGCAGAAAGGAGGATATTCCTATCAAACTTCATCTCCGCCACTCTTAACATTCCATCTTCCACCTTTTTCTCGGGATACCTCAGTCCCAAAACTTCATGCGAAGGGATGTTGAAAGTTCCAGTCCTGCCAACGTGAGCCAGAAATTGTGACACGTCCCAAAATACATGATTCCAGATGCGATAAACGGCATCGCGAAGTGGTGTGTGTGTAATGGCTCTATCGGTTGTTTTCATGGCTTCAATCTCTTCGTCCGAGGACTTGTTGACGATGGTCATTAACCCACGAAACCCATCCATGGGATCCTTGAAAGCTGCATCACCACCAGCCACATCTGAGCGGAACAACCAGGCTTGTCGACATCGCGATGCCACTGCCATGACAGCAGGTTCATCGGTGTAGTCAACAGGGCGGTGAGGGGGGTCAAGTAAATGGGCTATGCCGTCCCCATAGGACTTATGACCCGTGGACATGGGCATTTTGATTGTAATAAGGATGGTTTTTTTTTAAATGAGGATTGGAGAAGGATGCTGTCGAAGAATTTTAAATACCAGAGTGAGATTTTTTTGCAATGAAGAAAAGAAGAAATGATGGACTTTATAGCCTCCGCTATGGCTTAGGCAGCAATGCGCTTGTTGTGTTAAAAGTAGTTGGTCGTCTTACCCGCATGATGGTGTTCCACTTTTTCAAAGAGGCGATCACTGGCAACCAACGCTCGTGTTGTTAGCCACTAACTAGTGAAGTGTATTGGTCACTGCTTCTAAAAATGGGCGAAACTAAGAAATCACAAAAATAAACCCGTTTTAATTGACCCGACTTTTCTAGTCCTACTTGCGGTCTTGGATGGCGCATAAATTATACGATTTGATCAAATGCCTTAAAGGCTTCACCTAAATCTCTTGAAAAAGGAATCGATAATATAATCTTTATTTTTTTCTCTCTAATTATTCATCATCGGCAACTTTAAGCACAATGCGTCCCATGATATCCCCCTTTTCAAGCTCCTGGTAGATGAGAGGCAAGTCCTTAAATGGGCGCACCGATATCCTCGGTTTGACGACCCCGCGTCGCACGAACTCAACAGCCTCCAAGCATTCCTTGAGTGAGCCCACAAGGTTTCCTGTTATATGTAGCCCCTTGATTACAATAGTACTGATGGGGGTTTGGATAGATCCCTGCCCTGGGGGGATACCAACACAACTAAGCGTTCCACCCACTCCCAGCATGTCAGCAGCGTGAGCGAATGCTTTGACATTGCCCGCGGTGACGATGACTGCATTGGCCCCTCCATTTGTAATTTTTTGAACCCTTTCCACAATATCTGGAGTGGTATGGAAGTCTAGGTATTCGCTAGCACCAAGCGATTTAACGAATTCGCCCTTGGCCTCACCTCCATCTACGCCAATCACAAGCGCTCCTTGTGCAAGGGCATATTGAACTATTCAAACAGTCAATTAGACTCTCATTAGATTTCCTTAAACGTCACAGGTTGGATACTTACCCGCCAAGTGTCCCAAGCCGCCTCCAGCACCGACGACGACAACGGAATCACCAGCTTTTACATTTGCGTTCTTCACGGCCTGGTCAACAAATTAGTCGTGGGCTTCTGGTGTTAAAGAACTTATTCCCTCGCCTTGTACGTTGTCAAACCCGCACAGAGGATTGGGCCCACAGAAACGGGATCAATGTCGTCTGGGAGAATGGTGAGGTAATCCGCATCCAACGCGATGTATTCTTGAAAGCTTCCGTCTTCGTGATGGAGGTGGTTAGTACTTTTGATGCAGTGTTGCTCCTTTCCGGCCAGGCAGAAATCACACCGCCTGCAAATGCGACTGGCAAACCTAATTCCCACGTAGGTACCGATTCTAATCTCGTCGCTACAGTCTGGCCCCAAGGCGATGATGCGTCCCACACCTTCATGACCACCGACATGTGGAAGTTTGATTTTCGTTATCGGCTTGCCATCTGGCCCAGCAGCGGTGCCCGCCTGAGTATGAAGGTCTGCTCCACATCTTAGCTCTATTGCCGCTGAAGAGACTCTCCATCGATGTTTGACTCACCACTCTGGCAGACACCGGTATAAAGGACCTTCGCTAAGACCTCGTTACGCCCTGGCTCGGGGACTGGATAGTCATGGACAATTTTGACACCCCCGCCAAGTTTTGGGACCGTAGCGGCGGTTTGTGTGGTGGGAATAACAGGCACAATGGCGGGCGACATGTTGGGAATGAGAAGCCTTTACGAATTAATATCAAAGGGAATCTGCAATGGAGGTGGTGCTATTCTTTAAATAACAGCAAGGCCATCGGTAACTGTGCCACCCAAACCTTACTATCGTGATAAAACCTTGGTGCTTTTGTAAATATGCAAAGATTACTGGTCCACGCAGTCAAAAGTTTAACTAGAAACCTACGATTCCAAACTTTTGTTGATTTCTCACAATCCAGGACGGCGATGCAAAGAATTGGCCTCTGTAAGTTCACAGCAAAGACCCACCCCCACAAACTTAGGTCGAGATCAAATTCTTTCTACATTCCTTGCATTCTCCATATTGCTTAACTTTGTTATTTTCTTGTCCTAATTGCCGATGAAGACGTGGGGGGCTCCCATTTGAATGGCAAAAGATGGATCGAAGGGTGCGTGGGGGCAAGGTTAGAACTAGTAATTGTCGGTTGTGGCTAAGGTGCTGTCTAAATCCGGCCAGAATCCGTGTCATGGGAGAGGAAACTTATTCATTGCCGTAGAAATAAAAAGGACCCGTTGTATGGTGCGCATAGCAAACTTTGTAGGACTGCCATCTTCCATGTCTCATGCGGAGTCCATGACCTGATTTCTTGTCGTGAAGTTCACGGCTAGCGCGCTAAAATTTAAATCTGGTGCATTTTGAAATTGATCAGTTTTCGGTAAAATTGATAACACCTCTCCGCGATTAAGAAGGTGAGGAAACGCACGATGCTAGTTTACTTATTCTTGATTTATCTATACGAGGCCATCAGTCTTCCCACAAGTCGGGTTTTGCCGCCACATTGTTTTCAGCCCCTCATAGGCGTGGGGACTGACGCCCTGTAATGATCCATATTACCGGCATATTTCCGAAAACATCCATGCTCATCAGCTGTCTCGTACATAGGCAGCTCTGGCCTGGGAGAGTCAGAACGTGCCTTGATGATGCACTGGTATTAGCAGGTTCTTTCGTGATTGGCTTGTCCAAGTTTCTTGACTTCTTCCGGCCCCGGCTATGGTTCCGCGCCTCTTGGCTGCATGTTTCGGTCGTGAGTTGGGAGGGAAAAGAGGGCTGTCCATGCATAATCGCGACGGGGCTGACCACATGATGCCAACTACCTGGTGGATGGGTGAACCAGCCCCTGCCTTGGAGCCTCCATAACTTGCTAGCCCTCGCAACGGGTACCATAATCGTAACAACGTGGTGGTGATTCCCCTGCTCAGCCCACCGTGATAGAATACACGATACTCTTTTGGAGTTTCCGCCCGGCCGACTGGGTCTATGATCCCCACCATTTTCCTGAGCAAGGAAAATGGCGCGCTCCTTAGAATCCCACCGAGCAACTTTGGACCTTTGGTCCTTAGGCAAACGGAGTGGGGAGCTTTTGGGGCCTCCGTGCCCGTGTCATAATAAATGCCCAATAACTTGACCCGCTTGCTGAAGTGGCCCGCATACCCGCAGTTGATCCGTGGGCCGCCCTACGAGGATGACGGGGAGCAGCTATGATGTCCGGCGTGAGGGGATCTTGCAGCAGCCTTGGTGATGCGGCGCAACGCAGGTACGTCAGCCGTTCTGACAAGGTTCTTAACAATAGCTCCGGAGATTTCCTGTAAGGGTTAGGAGGACCATTTTTGCAGAAAGGAGTGAATAGGTAGGAGAGATGATAAAGACTGGGGCATCTGCATCCAACGTTTGGATTAACCACATCCCTCTCAACTTGGAAAGCCGCAAACATGGCACCCTCGGACATTGTAGAACGTATGCGGGCTACCGCAACAGCTCTCGAGAACAATGAAATTGGCTCTCGCGAGACCCTCATTGAGCTGAACAGGGAGCTGCTGGCAGAGCTGGAGACACCCACGGAATTCCTCCAGCGATTGTTTTTTGCGACGGTGGGTCATGTGCGATTGTTTCCATACTAGTCACTGAGCTCACGCCTTTTGCTAGGCTTCATTGTCAGGAATTCTAGAGATTGCCGTCAACAAAAACATATTTCAGTACCTGAAGGAAGCCAAAGAGGGTCTTAGCACCGAGGAACTCTCAGAGAAGACGGGTATCGATGTGCAACTTCTTGGTCGATTCATGAGGCACTTTGCTGCTCACAGGGTTGTGACTTTCTCCAAGGCCAAGGGCTGGCAAGCCACGGCTCTATCGAATATTTTTACGGAACAAAATTATCAACACAGCATTTTGTTCTGCCACCAAGCCGCAGCCGCATCCTTCATCAAGTTCCCGGAACACTTTGAGCAAGCCGGTTACAAGCCTCCAGGTCTCACAGACGGGCCATTCCAGTACAGCCGCAAATCCTCACTTCCATTCTTTGATTGGCTGGGTGCCAACCCGCCGTTTGTGGACTACTTTGCGTCCTTCATGTCGGTCTATCGTGCCGGTGGTCTGGAATGGTGGCAATTTTACCCGTATCTCGAGCGCCTCACCAGTGGCTTTGATCAGAGCATCAGCGATGTCTTTGTTGTAGATGTGGGCGGTGGTAGGGGACATGATCTCGGTTCTTTTGCTGAAGCCTATCAATCTGCCCCGGGTAGACTAATTCTACAAGACCAGCCTGACGTCATCACCACCATTCAGGGCACTCCTCGATTTGAACCTCAACAGCACGACTTTTATACACCCCAGCCCGTCAAGGGAGCGCGTGCTTACTTCCTTCACTCCATCCTGCACGACTGGAGCGATGAGAATGGCGTCCGCATCCTCAAGAATTTGAAACCTGCATTGGTCCCAGGTTATTCGAGAGTGCTGCTGAACGAGATTGTACTCTCACAGGAGAAGCCCTCCTACCCTGCAACTGCGATGGATATGATGATGTTGGGCCATTTGGGTGCATCACGCGAACGTACTGAAGAAGAATGGGAGGCTATTGCAACGGAGGCAGGCCTCAAGATTTTGAACATTTATTCCAACCCTGGGTCATCCGAGAGCGTGATAGAGCTTGAGCTGGTGTGAGATAAGGAGTAGTCATACCGTACACGATTAAATGTCTGAAATGAGTTAATGGCCCAAGGTTCCCTGTTGAAAGCCGCCAGGACTGTATTGATTTGTTTTACTTTGCTATTTTGATGAAATGAAATAAGATGTCTGAGCATCTTCCTGTCAGGAGAACCCGATCCAGATCCTTTAAGGTCCTCCTATTTTATTATGGCAATCTCTGGAATGAGCCAGGTACATTCCGTTGTTTTATCTTGCTCAGCCCCAAACCCCCACAAATGAGCATAACCAATATTTAAGAATTATTCGAAAGACAAGCGATTCTTTCTATCCATAGCTTTTGTCTCGATTAGTTCTGTTTCTTCATATCCATCGTATTCCACGACGTAGGAAATTTCGTGAGTAACTTTGATCGAATTCATTCGGGATAGAATTGGATCGTTTTCTGTCTGCAAACTGCTGTCTCCGGGACAGCAATTACTTGTGGTGCCTAACTTGCCACTTCTTTGGCTTCTTTGGGCGATGCCCCTGGTAATGTCTGGTTGTGGCGTATCCAAAGTGCTTGAGAAGAGGTGTGCAAGAAGAACGCCAAGGGATGGCATACATGCGCAAATCTGACCAACTGCTACCTCGATAATAGACCATATGTTTATATCCAGAAAGTCCCAGGTTTCATTGGTACTTCGTCCGAATTGAACTAAAAACTGAAGCCGCAGGACGCTGATTGCAGTCACCCTGTATCGACGTTAGTAATTGACAGTTGACAGAGGAGAGGGGGCACAAACAAAATACCAACAAAAAACATAATCATAATGCCAATTTGCTTCTTCCAACTTACATCCAGTGCTTTTAGCGCTGCAAGTGGAATTACGATCATCCATAGATCCAAAGCAATGTTGACACCAGCGTGTGACCAAGCGATAGCATTGGCGTCAAAGCACCTGCCTATATGCTCGCCATCCCACTTTGTCCAAAAGTAGGAAATAGGTTGGCATTGAAAGATAGCCAATATTACAAAACAAACGCCATAAAGAAAATTGAAAACAATTGTCCCCCAGACTAAGTAGCGTGTATACTTCGTTGAGAAGAGACGCAAGTAGAAGAAAAGCATCGCCATCTTGAGCAAGGCAGTCTGAGAAAAGTAAAGTATTGCCATAATCCAAAAGTTTATACCAAAATTTGTGATTTGGTCAAAAGACAACGTCCAAATATCGCGGCCGAGGCCGTTAGCTGTAACGCCGAATTGGTTGACGAGTAGGCTGGGGATGGTAGAGAGGGCGGTCAAGAGTACAAACCCATCATCGAGTCCGAACCCCAGCTTCCAATATAAATTTAAAACGATGCGCTGCATGACACAAAGAATACTGATTATTCCCATTGCATTCGACAAAATGATATATGAAGGCGATCGGTCCCGGATTGGAGCATTGCAATGAGCCGTCGTCAGGTTTTGGGTAACTTTTAATAGAGTCAGTAACAGTAATGGAGAAACTCGTCAATAGTCATGACATCGCACATACTCAAGGCCTCTTTTACAGTGCATTTCTGCAGCACACAATTCATCATGCTTGATTGGATGTCCTCGTTGGTGCATATACACGCCTGGTTTGTCGATGAGCATGGAGAAGCATCCATGGCAGTCGTCAAGCAAGATATCTACAAGGTATCAGCAATGAAATATCCAGGAATTGGTGGCAGGAAAGCCCAAAGAAAACATACTGCGCATGGCGGTGTTTGGAAGTGACGGGGCTCTGGTGAAGAATCTGCCAAGGCTATAGGTAAGGCCGCAAGGCAGAGAACCAACCCGATATTTCGTATGGACTTCATGGTGTCAAAAGAACATAATGAACTAGGTGGAATTAGCAATCGGAAGTCTAGGGAGAAGACGTTTATTTAACCCTCAATTCTTGGACTATTCAAGGATGAAAACGGGGTTGGGTAAACTGGGTTAACAGTCCTGACTGCGGGCCTCATGCGCAACGCCCAATCTGTGCACCGGTAACAATCTTGGCCACAAACGTAAAGAGGGCGAGACAAAGCGCCGATTAGATCTGCAAATAGTTGCGATCATGGAAAGTGGCATCGTCAGAGAGCCCCTAGTGGTGTCATAATGAGACTCGACATGGTGAAGATGTACTAACCAGTGTCTAAAACGATGAAGGAGTAAACAAGGACCCACAGCCGAGGCGGGAATTGTGGCAAGGTCCAAGATCTCTTGGGCATGTTCTAATTCTCTTCAAAACTCGCCAACGTAGGAAACCCGGGTAGACCGGCCCTTCTTTGAGGGGAGTCTAAAACTCATTGTTTTAGAGGCTAAGCAAGAAAGGTACTTTGCTCATCCTAGATAGTAATGAGAGGGAAGTGGCGGTTTCTAGTCAAACCGGTAATGAAATTTAGCGTCAATGCTCGACAGCAGATGAAGCATAGGGCGCTTGTGGCTGGGGGTCGCGGGTACCTGGTCCAAGTACAGCCCTACAGGCATGTGACAAGAGGTTCCATGACATCGGCGGACTCGATTTCGATAAACGCCGTTAATTCTATGGACTAAAAGATATAATTTCCATTTTCGCCGAGCCCAAGGCAGTACCATTTCAAAGAACGAATCGAGTATCTGCGACTTGAAAACACTCATGGTCCGTGTTGGCTAGGAGTGGGTCTTCGACAAGGTAATATGGGAAAATGATGGTCGGCATTGCAGAGCTGTAATTGAGCTTAGACTTACTGAAAACGTAAGATCAATGCGAAGTGAGGCATGAACTTCTGTGCAACCGTCGCCTCGTTCTTCCGCTTCTGTGGGCGGTCAAATAGGCCGGATGAAGCCTTGATACGGTGTTGGCCAAAGCGCGTGCGTTAGTTCAGTAAATTTGCTCAAACCGCCGAGTCTAGGGGAGAGTCTTGGTTTCTTTGGGGATAGTCATGTACGCTAATTCTCGGCATCGTTCCTCAATGCCGCCCGGGGCGCGTTTTAACAGCAAGACTTGCCCAATAAAGCTCCCAGGGCAGGTGTTTTCGGCCATAATTAAGACCTCTCGATGGGCATGTCGACAGCAAACGGACGGACTCACCCGCCAGGTTTTGTGGCTGGTCCATGGACCCTGTCAAGTTTACATTGCAAAAACGCTCGCTGGTGCTGCCACAGTGACGAACCTAGGCCATGATTTGGGTGTCTCGTGAGTTGACTATTGAATTCCTCAACCGAAACGCTAGCTGTGATGAGCGCAAGCCTGGTTCATTTAATGTTGGACTGCGGCACTTTCCATGCAATATGGTGTCTGACAAACGAGTTGGAGGAGAGATCAAATAGGATAAAATTTTCACAAACTATGGACAAGTCCAGTCTAACCACTAAGGAAGGAAAATGACAAGGTTAAATTATGCACTTTAAATGAGACAGCCGTCCCGGGTTCTGAATTCCGCGTAATGCAAGGCCTCGGGACTGCTGATCCGATTCAGCAAAAGAATTAAGCCATGAATGGTGGATGTGTACGGGTTGCCCGCCAGCTTTCCACAATCAAGCATCGCCAAGCGCAGGCCCAGTAATCGTTCCGCGGACCTATTTCGTAAAGCTACCTTCACAAATCTCAACATAATACGCGTATCAAACAATAAGACTACCCTTGTCTTTAATCAATATCCCAGGACTGGGGCGGCGGCACCGGAAAATCGCGTATCATCGAGGCATTGATAGCTTTATTCGAGGCCAAGGACGCGCGCAACCAAATTATCATGACCGCAACATCAGGAGCCGCAGCAGCCCGGATCAACGGTATTACCATTCACTCTGCTTGTCACTTGCACGAAAATTCCAAAAACTGGAAAAAGAATCAAGGTAGTGGCATTGATGGAGCCGGTTCTTCAATCTTCTCAAATCGCTTTGTTAATGCCTCTTTCAAGGCAGAGTGGAAAGAGAGACGGCTCTTGATCATTGACGAGGTCAGCATGCTATTGTCCAGATTGCTAGCCCAAATGAATTCTCAGCTATGCAGCTTTCGTGATTCTACAAAAGACTTTGGAGGCGTGCCTATTGTTCTATTTTGTGGAGACTTTCATCAATTTCGTCCCGTGCTTGGGCAAAGCATACTCCTCTCCACCAAGCAAATCCCGTGGAATACACAGCGGGATGACTCGGGCGAAAGCATTTTCTACCACCAGACAGCCGAAGCCTTATGGAAGAAATTTACTACGGTTATTATACTGGATGAACAAGTTCGCGCAGCCGGTGATCCAGAACTAAGAAGATTGCTTACCCGGATTCGGAATGGAAAAACGGATCAGACCGATGTTGACCTTCTCAACTCCCGCTGCCATCGTGCAAATAGACGAATTCCCTGGGAGAGCGGCATAATGGTTATTACGCCACTTAATAAAAGTTGCTGGAGCTTAAATTTGGAAGCTACTGTATGCTTTAGTCAACACCGCCGTGCGACAATGCACATTTTCATATCGGAGCACAGATAAAAAGACGGCGAACCGACCGAATTAGAAGCTGTCGCTATTCTAAATCAGGGCGATGTGAGCGACATTTCAGTGCCCGGCATCTTTATATTTGTTCCTGGTATGCCTGTTGTAACAACCAAAAACACATATCAGGCCTAAAGCTTGTCAATGGAGCCGAATATACTGCTGTGGATGTAATAATCGATAAGAAGTACCCTGGTTATCGAGTCTCAAATGATAAAATAGTCCACTTTGGTCCGCCTGCAGGAATATTGCTGTCTGCTGATTCAACCAAGGATTTTCACTTCATTGGTATGCCACCTGGCACAATTCTTCTCACACCCAAAAGCATATCAATAGACAACCTTGAAAAGTGTCCGTGGCAAAGGCAGGTAATTTACCGAAGGGGTCTAGAATGCACACCGGCTTTTACATGCACAGACTACAAGGTTCAAGGCAGAACCTTGGAGCAGGTAGCTCTAGACTTGCGTGGGACTCATGTTTTAAAGATCAATGGGCAGGCAGTGCCCAATCAATGCGATCCATACAGCCTATATGTGCAGCTTTCTCGTTGCAAAACGCTAGATGGGATCATGCTATTGTCAAGGGCTCGTGAAGTAGATATTATCGGCAACAATATTCCTGAAAGCATGACAGCTGCAGAGACAGAACTGGATAGTTTAAGCGAGGAGATAATAAGATCCTCTACCAGCTGGATCAGCATGTAAACACATAGCTAGGATAAACATAGCTTGAATTCTCTAACCAATCGCCGTTGATATGAATGGGATTGCGCCTTCCTTTGCCTTATACTGTCTATATCCTTCTGACTTTGCCAATAACAGAGGCCAATAACAGAGGCCAATAACAGAGGCCAATAACAGAGGCCAATAATAAAGAGCCTTTCTTTTTCTTTTAACCAATACAAAAGATCAAAATTTTGAAACAATGCTAGCCTTAAAGAGTAGTGACTTGGAGCAATCAGAGCAAGTTTTAGTTTTAAGTGAACCAGAAAGAAGAAGTGGAGGACGAGAGGAGCCAACCGGAAAGGCGGACGCAAGGGTGCTGAGGGAGCCAACCAGCATCAAGGGCCTTAAGGGTAAGCGGCATAGAACTCTTTCGTACCTCAATCGCACCTCAATCGCATTCAGTCCACCCAAATCTCTCCCTTCTGACCATCCAGCCACATGCTGCAGATGCGTATACCAGCAACGCTTGGGACAGGGCCAAGAGCCACGATCACACTTCTCCATACGTCACGATCAAACCCCTAAGAGGCACTGCTGGACGTTACCGAGGGATCGTCATGTTTCCAAAATAGGACGCCGGACCTAAAAGGGCCCTTGAAATACAACTTCTAATTTAATTTAGTTTCCTTAGAAATGGCTATATAATATTGACTTTTCCCCCCAACCCATCTCTCAATTTCGTCTATCGCTCTATCACACAAGCTACCATGTCTAAACCAAACGCTCGCCGCGTCACACATGTTGCACCCGATTCCGAAGAGCTACAGACTATCACAGATTCTCTCTCAAGCGCTCGGCAGATTGTAGTTATCACTGGTGCTGGCATCAGTACAGCCGCTGGCTGGTAGTCGAAGCATGGAGGTCCATTGCGGGCTTCCATTCTTCGGCTCGTCTGTTAATGCCCCTCTCAGGCCCAATTTTAGTCCCCCACCCCACGTTCGGCATCCAACAAATTGATCCAATCAGAAGCAACTAGGCCGAGGGGGCACCAGTTCTTGGCTCCTACTCCGTACATGGCAGTCGCTCTCCTTTGCCCGGCTGTTTGGAAAAGAACATATTAAGGCCGGGGCGCGCCAAAATTGGGGTTCACTTTTTAGGCTTACCCTACACTTGACAATAAATATAATCACACAAGGCCATACTTCGACAATATTGAAGAACAACAAACATGGATATTTTGGGTCCACGCTAGTACAATTGCAAGAATCGAAGAATCCTTGAAGGCGATTGCAGATGTAACAAAAATTTCTGGCAGGGACCGGCCAAGCAAGATATTTAGCCTACCTATACTAAATTAAGAAACACCATTCAAATAAAAGACAAAGTCATGGAGCTTCTCATGTTAGATGTATGTAATGTCGTCTCAAATTCATATCCCGAATAGTGTTTTTCGACTCAAGCATGCAAGGAGTCACAGAGTCACTTTTAATACTAAAAGGTGGAAATGTCGGGATACAATTCACTGAAGATATCCGGCGTAAAAGACGAGATATTGAAATGGAGCGGACGATCAATTGGCGTCCAACATTGGCAAATGATCCTCTAGGGCTTGTGGATACCCTATTGAGTGATCTAGCGAGGGAGGAGAATGAATTGTTACTCCAAGACCTATGGAGTGGTGAAAGAATGGGGACGGCCCACCGTATTTTGGATAAGCGAAAAAGGGAAACTGTAGAGATATTACAGCATATTGTGTAAATCAAACTTCATTCACAAAACAATAGGCCTCGTATATGCGATGAGAACAAGAACCTTCAATGAACTGAGATCGAAATTGATTTAAATAATATAATATCATGGATGAAAAGACAGTATATACTCTGAATATACCGAACATTTTGTGCAGACACCTGGCCACCCGATAATCAAATTATGAAATTAACTTAGCTATATAAACCTTTATAAAGCTTAACGAAGGCGGTCATTGGACTTTAGTTATGCTCTGTCTTTTTCACCTGTCTGAATACAATGTCAAAGGTTTTTGCTCGCCTGATCTCCTGCAAAGTGTTATGATGAGAAGAGGCGGATTCGGAAAAGCTACTCCCAACTTCCTAGGTAGTCTACTATTTACCAATAGAAAATGCTACAATAGTGCTTTAATATGCTCTGGCTCAGAATAGAGCATTCTCCTGAGCGTCCTCTGCAATATCCCAATTCTTTCCGGAGTGATACAGTACGGTCCTGGCAAGAGGGAAATGACGTCTGTACCTGAAATCATTTGGGCAAGGGCCTTGCCGCAAAGGAATGCATTTACCATTCCATAGCCTCCATAACCACTTGAAATCCACTCCGCAGATCCCTGGTGGCCAGCCGGTCGGTCAAGAAGCGCCTCTGAGAGCATCCCTACCAGTGGAACTTTATCCAGGGAGTTGCACATAACTCCTGTCCACGACGCGGCTACCCTTCTCTTTCTCTCCAGCTCATTACCCCATTGATCCGCCCCAAAAGCTGCGGGGAGAATACCTCCAAGGTGGCTTAGAGCAAGGATGTCCTCTTCGGCGTCAGATGGGATGCCAAGCACGCCGGCCTTACCACCCGTTTCTCCGCCTCCAATGATGATATCGCCGGTCTTAGGGTTTTGTGTTGCATAATCAAGAATGTCATCAATCAGGAAGCTCCAAGACGAGTTGCTTGACTGAGGAAAGGCGCTCGCTGGGTTCTGTACAGTGATCTGGCCCCTTCTGGGCACAAGAATGCCTCGTAAACTGGGCAACAGATGAGCGGAATGACCCTCGGTACAATGAGCAATATGTTTCGCTCTGATGGCTCCACGAGGAGTTGCTACCAAGTATGGGTAGTCGCTACTAGAGGTACGAGTTATGGCGAGAGCTGGGGTGTTCGCTTCTAGTGAGAACCGATGCGCCTGTTTGAGTTGCAACTGTGCAAACACGCCTGTTACTAAGCGGTAAGGCCAGGCAGCTCCTGCCGTGCCAACAAGAGCCCCCTTGGCATTGGTGATTTTATATTTCTAGATCTGATGTGTCAGTATATTTTGATTATAGTCATGAAAAAGCAAACCTACCTCAACCGTCTCAGCCTTCCCAACAATCTTCCAGTTGCCCCTGAGATCGGGGAACGCATCCTCAAACTTTTCAAGCATGTCTTGAAGCTCAAGAAGCTTCTGTTCACTAAACACCGCTGATATCGCAGCCAACTTTCTCACTTCAGATTTCTCTAGCACGTCCAATCCAGCTGCTTTGGCAAACTCATAGATTGCGTCGAAGTGGGCCAGCTCAAATCGGACAATCTGTTCGGCGTATTCGTCGCCATATATCTTGCGATACTTGTCGTAGTCCTGAATCGCAGTGCAGTGGATGCGGCCGCCATTTCGTCCTGTTGCTCCAGAACATATCTGTCGGGCATCCAAGACGCTGACAGATGTCGTCGTGGAATACTGCATTAGCCACCACGACACACTGAGACCTGTAATCCCGGATCCTAGAACAACAACATCCCTCTTCTCGGGGAGATTCTCCGACTGTTTGTCGGAAACATCATTATTGGGGGGAGTTTGCCAGTAAGATTGGGTTGGGTGAGGGACAGGCAGCCCAGGATCTTGGAGTAGACGACGGGGCATGTTGACCAAGGAACTATGCCAGGTTATGTTGAGTGGGTAGAAAATATTTTTTACAAAACGGTATGTCAGTGGAACAATAGGTTGTTAGATGTATTCTGGCAGATATATTCTTGCGCAGCAGCGACAATACAATAATAGACGAGGAAGCCACTATTTGGGTGGGGATGGCTACCTCGCTTTCAAGCTCAAACAGGAAAGCAGACGAATTTGTGTTCCCGCCGTTAGGGTTCTGAAAGCGGTGAAATGCATGCAACTAGTGTCCGGCATTACGTAAGAAACTTTTGAAGATGTATTGCCCATAGAAAGGTCCAGCTTGATGTTGATACATGCCTCTGATTGTGATGGTTATCATTTGATGCACCCAGATGCCATCTTGGCTGCTTGACTACTCGAGTACCATTCGCATCACAAACTAGGGACTGGCAGCAAAGATTGAGAAATGACGAGACAATTTTCTTAAAGGAAAATTCTGACTAGGTACTCCTGACTACATACTACGTCTCTATGTTCTATAGAAGCCGGGGAAGCCATTTGACACCTCCTCGTTAACCCACTGTAGATATGCCTTGATACCACCAAAGAAGAAATTTGTGCTTGCTTTTCGACCCTCAATGTTTTGCGAGAAGATCCAACTCTTGGTTGTTGTAAACAGAGATCCGGTCACTAGCCTGTCGCATAGATCCGACCAACGCTTCTCCGCTTCTGGGGTGACTTCCATGATGGTTGGCCCCCATTTATGAACTCCGTTTGTGTGACCACTCAAGTGACCATTTGTGGAGTTGCTGGTGTCTGAACTTGCTAGCCCGTTGGTGGAACGGTTGCTTTCTGCGTACTTGATACATTCCATGATGAAATTGATTTCGCTTTCAATCACAACTGGGAAGTTGGCAAAGGCGCCCTGTGGACCAGCCACGATAAACATATTGGGAAAGCCAGAGCAAGCGATTGAGCCGTACGCTCTCAGACCATTCTTCCAGTGGTCCTGCATGGTTTCGCCATTGCGTCCCTTGAGACAAATTCGCATGTAGCTACCCTCAATAGCTTCAAAGCCAGTTGCGGAGACCAAGACATCCAGTCTGTGTACAGTCCCATCGGCTAGTTTAACACCCTCAGGCACGATTTCTTCAATTGGATTCTGTCGGAGGCTGACAATATCAACGTTTTCACGATTGAATATTTGATAATAGCCTGAATCACAGAGAGGGCGCCTTGCGTATAGTTCTGTAGGCTTTAGTGCATTGGCCTTTCGGGGATCTTTGACAATCTCGTCAATTTTGCCCTTGATGAAATTGCATGCCTCTTTATTAGCCTCAATGTCAGTTGTAAGGTCGCCAAAAGCACTAAACATAAAGCGGAAGCCATTTCCTTGGTCCCAAACCCTCTGAAAAGCCTCGCGCCTCTCCTCAGGTGTCGCATCCATCGTTTTTCTAGTAGATTCAGGAACACCAAAACCAACATTGGAGTTGAAGACGTGCTCATAGATCTCATCATACCGGGAGTTAATATCGGCACGATATTCAGTAGTTACTGGACCTTGGCCGCTTGGTACGGAATATTGAGGGTTGCGTTGGAATGAGATGAGTTTCTTCACAACAGGAGCGAGAGCAGTTAGAACTTGCACTCCAGTTGAACCATTTCCAATAACGCCAACTCGTTTGCCTTCCATGCTGAAAGACTGATCCCAGCATGCAGTATGCATGAGTTTACCCTTGAAACTCTCTAAGCCCCTGATATTTGGGTGTTTTGCTTTGCATAAGAGCCCCAGAGAATTGATGAGATAACGAGCAGAGATGATTTCTCCAGTTGAACATGTAATGCGCCATTGCTGGATGTTATCTTCCCAAGTGGCAGACGTCATTTCGCAGTTGAACTGTATGTATTTTCTCAGGTCGTGTTTGGCCACGACATGTTGAAGGTACCTGAGGATGTCCGGCTGATAAAGATAGTGGTGTGTCCACGGGTAGGTTCTTAAGTCCTCCTTGTCCCAGGAATAGCGGTAGAGGTAGCTTTCGGTGTCGCTCATGGCACCTGGGTAGCGGTTCCAGTACCATGTGCCCCCGACGTCGCCTGCCATGTCGATGCACTTGATGGTCATTCCCATCTTGGACAGGAGGTATGTTGAGTAGATGCCCCCGACGCCTGCGCCCACAACTAGGGCGTCCAAACTTGTTTCCGCCGTCATTATGATGGTAGATCAATGTTTGAATAATGAAAAGATGATTTAAATGGTTGATGTAGGGGTATGATGATTCTTAGGTTGTAAACAAAAGGTTTGGGGCAGGAATGGAAGATGGAGTATATTATACGATGGCACAAGGTAATCCACAAGGTTGCTGGTAAGAATATTATTCACGGCTTTGTATGAAAAAAATCAATAACCTAGCATAAAGTAGATTCCTGTTTAGTAGGTAGAATCTACGGCTAGGTATTGTCTGCTCTCGAAGCTGTTGTCGCCATTCCGATGTGGCGCACGCGGGGGAGAGGATGTGTTTATTTCGCTCCGAATCCTGTTTGGGTAGTTTACTCTCTTTCCCAATTCATGGACAAAGATTCATTGATTTTGAGGGGTAACATGCCTGCTCATTACCTAGTTCCAAAGGGGGAGCCAATGCTGGTGGCTTAGCACTGCACACTAACGGTGCGGAGAAGGGCATCTGTCTCGCTTCGAGATCTAATGCGGTAAGGTCTCGTCAAACACTTGCCCCTTTGGGTGGCTAACCGACTATGACTGGGCACATGACAAATCAAATGCAGCATTCCTGATCTATCATTTCATGTATTAGTCGAAAGATTGGGGCCACGATGACAGTTATTGTATCTCGAGAATCTGGGTTTGCTTCGCGTATCACCTGAATCGGGAATGGTATGCAAAACTATCCGAAAATTACTCACTTTTTATTCTGCAATGCCACTGTATCTATTCTCCCCGAATGACGGCAAAATGTAAACCCGCTTCCCGACCGTATGCTTAAAGACTTCTACCTCCATTACCCTCCAACTTGATACTTTGAAAAGGGCAAGAATGGGCCGTCAATTTTTGAAGTCTTCCTAGAGTAGATAAATTCTTCTCATCATCTCACTCATACGCATATTGTTTCGCTTGGTTGAAAAATCCGCCAATCTACCAACTGTCATGGACATCTCCAAAGTCACGATCAAGGCCCCAAATGGGTGCCAAGTCACCATCAATACCGGTCTTTTCATCAACAACGAATGGGTCGCACCTGTGAAACCACAGCAAATTACGAGCGTCAATCCAGCGTAAGTAGTAATGTTCTCTCGCCCAGTAGGCATTATGCAGGAGCTAATATATATATGATAGAACTGAGGAAGAAATTGTTGCCATCTCTGCTGCTGGGCCCGAAGATGTTGACAAGGCAGTCAGGGCAGCCCGTGCTGCTTTCGAGGGCAGTTGGGCTGAGGTGACTGGTACTGAGAGAGGTCGTCTTCTGATGAGGCTAGCAGACATTGTCGAGGCTGAGATGGAGCCTCTGGCGACGCTGGTCACAATGGAGAATGGCAAGCCATACAGCCAAGCCACTGGAGATATCGAGGAGATGTGCGGCGTGTTCAGATACTATGGAGGCTGGGCCGACAAAACCTATGGCCAGACGATTGAAACTGGTCGCCAGAAGTTCACCTACACTGTCCGGGAACCTATTGGAGTTTGTGGTCAAATCATTCCGTGAGTTTATATGACAGATTATTATCATTTTCAAGAATGATGTCATTAATGCTTAAATCAGGTGGAATTACCCCCTTGGTATGGCAGGATGGAAACTAGGACCCTGCATTGCTTGCGGAAATACCACCATTCTCAAGCCAGCAGAGCAGACACCTCTGTCCATCCTCTATTTCGCCGACTTGGTTGTCAAGGCGGGGTTCCCACCTGGAGTTATCAATATTCTCAATGGGTATGGCCGCGAGGCCGGCTCAGCCATTGTTGATCACCCTGGAATTGATAAGATATCCTTCACGGGTAGCACGGCTACCGGTCGCCAAATCATGCGATCTGCAGCCGTCAACATGAAAAACATCACATTGGAGACGGGTGGTAAGTCTCCAGTCATTATCTTCGACGATGCGGACATCAAGAATGCTGTTAAATGGGCACACTATGGTATCATGGGCAACATGGGCCAAATCTGCACCGCTACGTCCCGCATCTTCATCCATGAGAATATTTACGATGAGTTCATGAAGCTTTTCCTAGCTTACACCGCAAAAACCTCCATTGTTGGTGATCCCTTTGATGAAAAGACTTGGCATGGCGCCCAAGTGTCGAAAGCTCAGTACGAGAAGATCCTGGCCTACGCAGAGTCCGCGAAGCGGGATGGTGCGACAGTCTTGGCTGGCGGCAAGGCCAGCTCTAACAAACCCAACGGCAAGGGGTTCTTTATTGACCCAACGGTGGTCAGTGGTGTGAAACCCACTATGGCTGTGTACAAGGAAGAGATCTTTGGCCCATTCGCCGTGGTTGTCAAGTTTTCGTCCGAGCAAGAGGTCATCCGAGCAGCTAATGATACCGAGTATGGTCTTGCAGCTGCCTTGTTCACTACGAACATCACAAGAGCTGTCCGAGTTTCGCAGCGCCTTCAAGCCGGCAATGTATGGATCAATTCCAACAACAACAGCGATTACCGTGTCCCATTCGGCGGAATGAAGCAGTCTGGCATTGGGAGGGAGCTGGGAGAGGCTGGTCTGGAAGCGTACTCGACCCTCAAGGCAGTTCATTTAAATCTAGTGCTCGCGAGTCCAGATATTTAGGTTCCGCTGTAGCAGAGCGACTAAGTCATGAATGATCAAAGGAAATGCTTGTTGAAGAGATTACGTTTGTTAGCTGTGGTAATTATTATACCAACCCCGAAAAGACTAATGACCTCTCTCGAAAGATTCAGTATCTTTCTGTCCAAATGCACTCAAAGATTTTTTCATGTGATGCTGAGCCCTCTTTGTCAAAATAGCACTACTACGAGTCTTCAAATCGAGCAAATTTGCATTCTTATGATCGATACTTGAGAATTAAGATTTCTGATGAATGAGCCATTCTTCATCTGTTGCTCTAATGTCATTTATGACCACCATGAAACCTCAGTTGGGTCTCAATCTAAGTCATCCGAGCTCCTCTTCCACCGCTTAAAGGAGATGACCTTGCTTATCTCAATTATCACTTCGACAGACTCCTCATCGGGAAGGTTCCCCTCATACACAAGGATTTGTTGGCACAACCAACTCATTAGAAAAGATTATGAGTAATTTCTTTTAATTTAATTTATTTATTAAAAAATTAATGAATCATAACAAATTAAATTAACAGTGTTAAAAACTCTAGAATATAGATCTACAATATGCCTGACGGTTTTGTTGCTGCCTAAAACACCTTGTGCAGCTGAGTGCTTATTATTGGCCAACTAATCATGTAGGCTTCTGTAGCATCATCCAAGATTTCTACAGTGTTGGGCTGTAGTGCTATGTCTGATTTGTGATGGTAGGATGGCCAAATTTGGCACCTGTGTGTGTGGGCACATCATGAACCCAAAAGAACCAGGTTATGGAGGTCATACACACTTCCCAGTGCTTTGGGAGGGGCATTAGGTTCCAATAATACAATTTAGTTACTATTAGCAACTCATGTAGCTTTCTAATCTATTTTGGGCCCTAAAGCTTCTCAGAAGGAGACGTCTCGTAAAGGTACTCATCTACCAACTTGATGACTGCACGGGCGAGCCCAAAGCTGTAGACATAGCCTCCTGCGTTCTGACCATAGACATGAATCACCCGTTGCCCATTCAGGTCCTCCTTCTCACATCGAACGCCGCAGACACGTCTATCCATTGTGGGATACACGCCAACATGGTCGTAGAGAATATTCCAATCCTTGGGGTCGGGGGATGTAAAGACGTCGGGCTGGTTATGATGGGCGTTTTTGCAAATCTGCGAATTACCACCGAATTAGATCAAGATAAAACCATTGTGCGGTGGAGTTCTGTTTGTACTTACAGTGTATCTCTGCTCCTCGGATACCTCCAGGTTTCGATCATTCTCTGAGAGAACACCCCCGACATAAACAGTGCCGTCCTGACGCGAGAACGCAGTCGAGTAGTAACCGTTATGACCTCGGCGAATGAACAGACGATCGTAGCCATTGGGTGCCTTTGCCACGACACACTGGAGTCTCCAAGGTGTGATTCTGGTCTCCATTACGTCCTTGAGCGACTCTGAACCGAACCCGGAAGCATTGATGAGCACATCATGGCCGAGACCCTTTAGATCAGCAAGAGCATTGACCCGGGTCTTAAGAAACTCGACACCACGATCTTGAAGATTCTTTTGTAGCCAGACTAGGAACTTTGTGGGCGTGAGAACGACTGTCTTGTACTTCATGCCGTAAATTGCGCCCTCGGGCAGCTCTGACTGTTCCATGAAGCGGAAGCCTGGCACTTTGCCCGCGTACCACACATCTGTTTTGGATCCACGGTCCATAATTTCTGTCATATCGATCTTTCGCACGCTCGACTCGGGGTTTGTTTCGGCCAGCCTCATCAGACCCTTAAGCCCCTCTAGCTGCATCTTTTGCTCGTGTGGCGCCGAGTTGTGGACACCAACCCAAATGGCGCCAGCATATGGGCTGGCCCATTTCTTCGTGTGATAGTCCCCAGGCATGTGCTCGGCGACGATTTTAATCTTGTATTGTCTCGGGAGCATGGCGGCTGTCATCATACCGGTGACACTATAAGCCCCAGGTCAGCGATAAACTCTTACTCTAGAACTAGTTCAATTTTTCTCTCCTCGGTAACAGAAGGCGGTGGGGGAAGCCATACCCGGAACCTAGAATAGTGATCTTCACCATCTTGATGAGGCTATGGTATCGGATCAGACATAAAAATTTGAATCGTATAGGTTTTTTTTTTTTTTTGTGTCAGGCAGGTTTTTGGGGTCGAGTTCACTAGGCACAATCATGATATACGTTCACTTCTATAATTAATAGCTAACGCCTCTCTCCGCCTTTTTCTTATCCTCACTAACTTGTCGCGTAGCGCCTCGCTTTCGGCAGGTATCAATGAAACTTGCCTAATTGGGTCTGGGAGCGAATTACCCCATTGACTTTGAGAACGAGAGCTAAACGGGCCTTGCCACCACACACTAATAAGAAAGAAGCGGGGAATCCTGCACTACATGCCATGCGGATTGCCCGAAAGAGTGTGATCGCGGCTTATGGTCACCGGCAGTAAGTGAATGGAACCACCCCTGTGCTGTTTGACTTGGCCGTGGGACAATGTGGGCCTCAAGTCGCAAAACGACCTGCCTAGTGGCCTCCATTACTATCCTATAGGACTGGGCAATGAACACATGTACCCGCGCGTTAGCATATGAGACTGAATTGGTAGTTGGATGGGTAATGGTATGGATGAGGAATGGCATGATTTTTTGAGCGTATCGCCTGACTAAATAAAACAAACCAGAATGATAATAGCCTGTTTGTACAATGTCATCTTCCAAGTTATCTTTTTACTCGTACATGTCATGCAAAACTAAGCGTCCACTGCTTTGAAACTAACAGCTCTAGCCAGGAAATTTGAATGCCACAATCACGGAGATCCCACAACTCCTGCAATAGTTCAACAGCCCAAGAATCAATTGAGAGTCGGTTCGTCGAATACAGTGCCCTGAAACGAGCCATGACCTCGAACCGTTGCTGCTCGTCAACCTTTCGAAGCTCAGAACCCGTGATGAGCAGCAGGATCGAGTGGTAGCTGAAACAAGCTGCGGTAGGCGGTGTTCGGAGAAGAGCAGCCACTCCTTCGAGGGCGAGGGCTGGGATCATGGCAGCTGTCTCCTCGCGGAACGCTGCAATTTCCTCGGGGGTCATATTGTTTCTTGTTAGTGGCCGATCGCATATCACGTAGAGCATTATTAGGCCGACAATCCGGTATGCGTTACTTAGATCTAGGAGCGATGCATCGTCATGTACGGGATTCCAGTTTAAGAGCTGTATTTCAATACCGGCTTCAAGCACGGGGTCTCCCACTCCGCTCTCTAGCACCTTTCGACAGTGCCGACCCAGGCGGGCGATCAGGCAAATGAGCTTCCCGGAAAATCCAACCATGGGGTGAAATGACTCTTCAACTTCTGATATCGCATCTAGGAATATGGGGTTTTCTGGCGGCGGAACGTCCCCAGGCGGAGCAATAAAGGCACAGCACATATCCCAATAAATGTACCAACCAAGCACCAGCTGAATGAGTTGATGCTGCCGGTTCTCCTCCTTGGCGAGGAACTTCTCCAAAAGTAGACGGCCTCCCAGAAAATGCTCCCGTCCGTAGCAGTTAGGTTGCTGTTCTGCCCAGGATGAAGACATGCCGAGAAGAAATACTGTGAGCAGGGAGGCAGGCCTGATATCACGCTCATCTTGGACCTCTTGCTGCAAATAATGTATCGCAAGGCCTCGCTCAGAAAGGACTTCGGTCAGGCAGGAATCTTGGAAGAATTGTTCCTGGCCGGCGCTAATGCTCTGCACAGCGTGCATCAGCGACGGGGTCGAGGGTATATAGTCGAGCAGAGGGTAGGAGAATGGGTTGTCGGAGACGATGGACATCATACGGCACGTTTTCTCGAGCCAGTATTGTAGTAGGCGCCGATTGGGCTTGGAGGTCCCAGGCCACATGTCGTTGTTAATCATCCACGGCACCTCCGCCTTCCACTGCGCCGAAGGCGGGGTCGAGAGGCAGACCGAGCCGCGACGCTGGCATCGTAGGCAGACGGGAAACGTCTCATCGCATTTGACCCGACGCTGCTTGCACTCTCTACAGCCAAACCTGCTCTTCCTGTGCGGCTCCCTGCCCGTCGCGGAGGTCGGCTGTTGGTCGACATTGCTTGCGTTGGGGGATTTGCGGGTGGACAAGGCGTGGCAGGGGGCGCTCGGATTTTTTTTGTCAGGGGCAAATCGCACCCGGAACTGTCGGGCTACCATTATTTTGTTTTGTAGATTTGCAGCGAAACTACAGGCAATAGAATGATAGCAGTTGGGGAAAGTAGGGGATGGAGAGGTTGACGGCTGCTGATCAAGGAGGCGAAAGATACGAAAGAGGAGAGAGTGTCGGTGCTCAGGCACATGCAGTGTGGACCTTGGAACCCCAAGTTTTGCCTTTCAAGATAGGTGTGATGATAACAGGGATGTGGGGAAATCAAACAGCCACTGCTAGGGCTTGCACGAATCGTGGGGTAGACTAGTGAATTTGTGGCTGGGGCTAGTTTTGCGTAGGGGGGTGTCAGGATTATCCAATGGTTGGTTGTTGAGGAGAGAGGCTAAGGTAGGCAAGATGCCAACCAAGCAATGATCTGGATGAGTTTGACGAGTGAGTAGGCCGGGCTTATCTGGCAGTTTCCAAACATGATGCTTATTTCAGGCTATCTCTCCAGATACATTATGGTAAAAGCCAGTACCGAGGGTAAACAATTTATGCCCTGGTCCATCTGTTTCCAAATCTAGCCCCCTGATTCTCATGACGACTACTCTAGCGCGATTGGAAGGACTTCTTTGCCCGAACGTTCCAATCCACCAGGATTAAAATAATGGCGATACCGTAAATGGCCGTGATGTAGTTCATGTCTGCTTGGAATCAGAATTGCATCACCGAGCTCCAGTAGCTAAAAGGGCACTTACTCGACGCTGTAACGGGCATCACGAAGGGAAATGAGTACATGATGATGGTGAACATGCTGAAAACCACTGTGATGATTTTGGCTGCCGTACCAACCATTCCCAGGTGGAAGGGACCTTTTGGTTGGTTTTGGCCCCTCCAGACAGAGCAGGCCATAGGCACAATGTAGGTTGCATATGGGAAAACAATGACGCCGGTGACGAGACTGTATTGGCAATAGTTAAAAAAGAAATGATCGGTGTGCAGATGAGATGTGTAGAGTTAAATACCTATTAAATGCGGTCGAGGAAAGGATGTAGAGAACGCCAAGAATCGTCTCCATGAGCACGGAGACTAGATGAGCTTGCACAGGAATCCCCAGCTTGGGATTCACATGGCTCCAGATGCGGGACATCGGCAGCCCATTATCACGCGAGAATGCCCAGACCATTCTCGCCTGATACGCCTGCTGTGGGAACAGAGAGAAAAAATAGGCAACAATATAGAATGACATGACGGCAAGCGTAGCTTTCTTACTCCCCATGGCAGTGTGAATCAGTTCCAAGAAGGGTTGTCCCGTTTCCGTGGTGAGGACTTGGTCAAGGTTGGTGAGGCAGTACATCAACACGCATGCGAGCGGGAACGCAGTCATAAACCCAATGACTACCGTGAACAGAATAGCCTTGGGGACGTTGCGCGACGGGTCTGGAGTCTCCTCTGCAAGGTGTACGGCACTGTCGAGCACTGCAAAACTGAAGTTTGCGTTGATCAGACCAACAATGAAGGCCATGGCGTCCGAGGACCAGCCCGTTGAGTTCGTCAGCGTTGCAAAAATGAATGTTGCGTCGGTATGCTCTTTGGAGACAGTTGGCAAGGTGATGGTGACGGCAACACAGCAGAGGAGGCTTATCCAAAGGCCGATAACGACACTCTTGGTGAGGGCCTTTTCCCAAAGATTCACAAGCCCGACGAGAAGGTTGAGAATGATGGACCCTACCCAAACGCGCCACTCGGTAACTTGGCTATGTTTATAGTACTCTTGGGTTAGCAGAGGTCTCGGTAACCAAAAGATCCTCGACCATCCACGAGGGAGGGGTTGGCGACCTACAATTCTGGGTTTGCCAATTTAATGCATCCAACAATAGACATGCTGACAGCAATAGAGGAACTCGCGCTGGTGCAGTAGGCGCCAAACAAGTTGAAAATGCCTGTCACGTATGCTGAGACTCGTGCGTACTTCTTGGGTGCCAGTTTCAAAGCCCAATAATACTGACCCCCCGAGTTTGGCATGGCGCTGATGAGCTCACTGAGAGCGATACCAACAAATATGTTCAGAGCAAGCATCAGAATGAGACCGTAAATGATGCCGGCAGGTCCAGCAGAACTTATACCTGCCGTGAACGCACCAGTTACACCAAGCCAAGAGTTTGTCAGGGTGAATGCAGAACCGATCAAGTTGATCAAACGAAACTCGCGCTTCATCTGGACATGGTAACCCATTTCTGTACCCATGTGAAGTCAGACTATCAATGATATTCATCCTTTCGGTCTTTGAGGAAACAATCCCACTTACCCTGGACTGCAAAGTCGTCATCCATGACAACCTCAGGCCCCGTAGCTCCGGGAGCCTCATCAGAAGGCATTCCATTTGATGCTTTGTCACCGTGCATCTTCTCCTGTTCCATGGTGTAAAGAGGTAATGGTAATGTTTCTCAAGACAAAGAAAGTCTTGATTTGATGCTGAGCTGTTATTATTATTGTGAAATAATACAAGCCAAGTCAACACATCCTCATCACTCTGAGGGCGCTTGGCTTTTATGAACCTTCGTTATATCGCAGCATTGGCTAGCCACAACAGTGGTTTGGCCCGCCGGTGAGGCTTCGTCACATCCAGAATCTCTCTCGGTACACGGCTCAGATCGCAATACAACCAGGATAGACCGGAGATGATGGCAACTATCATGCATGGCTACCTCTGCGTACTAAGTTGCGTGCGGGGAGGTAGAGATTGTGCGGGGAAGTGTCCACTAGCTGCATCATGACCATCATCATGCACGTGGCCCCACAGCCTCGTTTTCCATCTCGATCAGGCAAGTAAAGTCTGGCTTCTCCACTCACACCATGCGCTCACCAGCTGTGTGTCACTCTCATTGGGCAAAGATAGGTGCGGTAACTTAAACATCCACCACACTGCGTCTCCAAGGACCCTAGAAGGCGTCAAAGGTTATCGGCCTGTTTGTAGCTGCTCCAGACCATAAGTGTAGGGTGCGACATAATTGTCGACTACCTAGATGGGACTGAATCCGAGTTTGTGCCTCTCTCGCAAGGGCAATCATGATAAATCTGGTTGGTCTCGGGTTTTTCTCATCCGTACTCCAGTGTTTCACGTGCGCAAGTCAACGTATTTAGGTAACCAGACTTCTCTACGCCGGATAGTGTAGGGGGCAAACACAAGTCAAGCGTCATTCTGCCACCCCATTTCTATTCTAGCCTCTTGATATCCTAGTAGCATCAATCATCATTTCCCTTATGTCAAGCAATAACCAAAAGTTGGTTGTCATTATTGGTGGCACTGGCATGGTGGGAGGGTCTGTTGCCCGCTCACTTCGCGACAACCCCGAATTTCGCTTAAGACTCACTACCCGTGATCCATCTACGCCCAAAGCTCAGCAATGTATCGGGCAGGGCTTTGATCTTATCAGGGCAGACTCGTGGAACCCTCAAGAGCTAGATGCCGCCTTCAACGGCGCATATGCTGTCTTCTTGAACACCGACTCGGATGATGCCAACTTCAAAAACGAAGTCGGGCCCCCGGAGTCGGCCATGGGCAAGATCGTCATCGATGCTGCCATCAGGCAGGGCGTCAGGCACTTCGTCTTTGCTGGTCTTCCCCAGTCCTACAAGTTGACCAACGGAGAAGTGACTATTCTGTCCTTTGATAACAAGAACGCGATTGCCAACTATGGCCGCAAGGCTGGGTTCAACTCGTTCACAGAGGTCAATGTCGGCTGGGCCATGGATATATTTTGGATGGAGCCATACGGGAAAGCCTTTGGCGGGTTCGCAACCATCCCAGACAAGGAGGGCTTTCTCACACTCAAGATCTTCCCCATGTCTAACAACCCGGAGAGGATCCCATGGACCTCGGTTCGCGACGACTACGGTGATGCCGTACATGCTGTTCTTCTTGACCCGAAAAGGTACAACAACAGAACCATCTGGGCCATCTCAGATTTGACCAGTTTTCAAGATGTTGCTGATGCTTACAACCGTGTTACGGGGACCACGGCAGCTCGTTATATTCCGGAAACGGAACCGCTCAAGGCTGCGACGCCAGGCAAGACGAAGGAGGTCAATGGTCTTCGTAATTATTGTCATTACATGAAAGGAAATTACTGCAACGGCCAGGTCTCGGATGATAATCTGTTGCAGGAGATGAAGGAGCTGAAATCAATTGCGGCCAAGGCCAGGGGCCTCGGCGGGGCCCATTCCAAAACTCAGTCTGTCGAAGAATTTATTCAGAAGTACTGCCCTGTCAAGTCTACACATAAACTGTAGGCTAAATTTCCACATAGAATTCACAGTCAAATTCAAGCTTCCCGCCTGCACAAACATTTAGTCCCAGCACGTGGATTCAATGCGAGTGAGAATTTAGTTTGCTACTTTTAACTTCTTGTCTCTATCATCCAGGTAGCTACGACAAAATTCACGACGACTTGTTACCATCCAATTGGCTAATGAACTCTTCTAGACAGATGGGGCCTACAGAGCACTGGTCAAGATAAAAGAATGGACGTCTAGCGAGTGGAAAACTGAAGGTTGAGAGTGTCATTCCAATCTCCTTATCAGCGCTTAAACTAGTTCCACCTTTGCGTCCTGGTCGATGAAGACTGCAACATTGGCAAAGTCATCACTGCACTCAAAGGTTATCTTCTGGCCCTTTTGCATCGTCATCAAGTCTCCCTTGCTTAGCGTAAACGTTTCACCTCCGTGCACCTCCATCTTGATCCAGCCTTGGGTGACGAACATGCACTCGTCGACAGGCCAAACAAGCGTGTCCCCCCCCACCTCACGTAGCATTCCAAAGACCACCTTGCCATCTTTTGAGCGATAAATGATGGATTTGGTTCCACCATACATTGGGAAAGGTTCGCTTGCAAATGAGTCCCAATGACCATGCGGCACGTCTTTGGGATCAAGGCTGCCCGTGAGATTTCCTTTTCCAGCAGGCATGATTGATTCTCTAGGCAATGGAAAGTCGAAATGAGGTGATAGAAAGTCAAAATATGGTACTTAGCGCAGTGTCTTGTATCGATTTGGTTTGTTGTTATTTGTTGAGTTGAGATGAATGTGACATAGGCAGCTGGTGTTATTAGAGGCGAGGTGAATCGGAATGACGAAACCTATATAGAATGACCACGCCCATCACTTGCCGTTCTCCTAGAGGAGTGTTTAATGAATAGGTTTGAATGTGATAGACTTGCCTATTGTGGAATGTATGCGAGCTTATTGCCGAGGTCAGGCGAGAAAGCTAGCGAAAGCCTTTCCGACCCTCCGGCCCCGCAATACATGGTATTGGCCCTCACCTCCCTTATATGAACTTCGTACCGAGTACTGAAAGGGAAGTGCAACACTAGAGCCAATCAAGACAGCGGATTTAGTTCGTTTCCTCCACACCAGATGGCAAATCGCGGAGGGTATGACTTGGATGGCCATGTTAACTTCAAGGTCTTTGTACTACTATAAGAGACGGATGAATTTTCTTCTAGGCCCCGTGAGAAGCCAACCACATCTCGTAACTGGAAACAGCGTTCATTCTGCCACTCAATTCAGCAAAATGACTATTGTCGATCATCTCACAGCGGAAAACCGCAAGTACGAATACATCATTGTGGGAGGCGGGACCGCAGGATGTGTCATTGCAAGCCGTCTTGCTGAGTCTCTCCCTCACGCGAGCATCCTCATGGTTGAGGGTGGCGCAAGTGACTTTGGAAATGAGAGTATTCTCAATTTGAGGGGACTCACAGATCTTTGGGGGTCCGAAGAGTTCGACTATGGCTACACTTCAGTACCCCAGCCGCATGGTAAGACGAGGACAAACATGCCTACCTAGCCCTTGGCCAGGCGTTTTTGCTAACATGGAGAGCACAGGAAACAGTAACATTCTCCATTCACGAGCGAAGATGCTCGGTGGCTGCTCCTCGCATAACGGTGGCATTTCATTTGCCCCATTCAAGCTCGACATGGAAAGATGGCAGAAGCAGGGTGCCAATGGATGGACACACGATGAGATGATTCGACTATACAAAAAGCTGCGTAATAACATCGTCCCCGTCGACCATCGTCATCGCAGTAAGATCGTCAATGATTGGGTTCAGACCTGCGCCAAGCTTTTCAACGTGCCTATCATCGATGACTTCAATCAGGAGATTATTCGCGGTGGCTACCTCTCACAGGGGGTTGGCTTCAACAGCCTCACGTATACTCCGGAAAACAATCACCGAAGCAGCGCAAGTGTTGCGTACATCCACCCTATCCTGCGTGGCGATCAAAAGCGACCCAACCTCACCATCCTTCAAAACACATGGGTTTCCAAGATCTTGCTCCGCGATCTCACAGCAACCGCGGTGGTAGCTACAACCAAAACAGGCGACAACTACGTTCTGTCCGCTTCCAAGGAGATCATTCTAACGGCCGGTGCGATTGACACACCCCGCCTCATGCTCTTGTCGGGTCTCGGCCCAAGAGGCCACCTTGAGTCGGTCGGTGTCCCACTCGTAAAGGACATTCCGGGTGTTGGTGAGAACTTGCAGGATCATGCAGAAACCATGTGCATGTGGGAAGTTGATGAGGAGGTACCAGAACACCAGGTTGCAATGGGCTCCGAAGCGACCATGGTTCTCAGACGAGAAGCATTCAACTCTCAGGGCGACGATGGAAATGTGATGGATGTGCTGTTTCACATGTTCACAGTCCCATTCGACGTATACACCAAGCCTCTTGGTTACGAGACACCCAAAAATGCGTTCTGCATCATCCCCTATACTCCAAGACCCAAGTCCGTCGGCCGCTTGTACCTAAAGTCGGCCCACCCCAAGGAGAAGCCAGCCCTGGATCAGCGCTACTTCAGCGATGAGGAGGGATACGATAAGGCATCCAACCTTTTCATGATCAAAACAGCTCGGATGATTGCGCAGGCAGAGCCCTTTAAAAGCTTTCTTAAGAAGGAGATTGCGCCAGGCCCCCAACTCACGACGGACGAGCAACTCTGTGAATATGGTCGCAAGGTCCACAATACTGTTTACCATCCTTGCGGAACAGCCAAGATCGGCGACATTCAAAACGACCCGATGGCAGTGGTAGATCCATCCCTCAAGGTGCGAGGGGTCAAACGTCTTCGTGTTGCTGATGCTAGCACTTTCCCTTGCATGACCTCTATCAACCCCATGATCACGGTTCTTTGTATTGCGGAGCGTGCTGCCGAGATGATTATTTTAGATAATTTGGATGCGTTTAGAGCGTCACTGTAGCCTTGCGTGATTCTTTTCTCAATTTTATTTCTCTCTTTCTCTATAACATATTCAATAGACACACTTCGCTGCCAAATGAGCTGTATACAGTTATATTTCCTTTGACAACTGTGTTAAACTGTTTTTGGTGCGCGACTTTGAGTCTTGAAACCATAATAGAGATCCTGTAGTCTGGAAGAAAAAGGAAAGGAACATAGCATCAGCTTGAGCAGTCCTATAGGGAGCTCAAACACATTAATGTACTAGCACCAACCTCAACATTTGAATCTCGCTCGTTGTTTGATTGAATCCCGTCATGGTTACAGCAAAATATGTATCATTTCAAACCAACTTTGATAATAGTAGAAATAGTACCAGCTTTAACCAATCCACATTTATTTAATTAAAAACTGTGGACTAGAATCATCAGGTAGCTTCTTTTTGTCTCGGGGGTACCTCAAGCTGTTTCATCCTAGTTCTCAAAGCCCCCGATACCAAATCACCTCTTGGCCGTACATTCCGGGCTACAACTTTGAATTCAAGTTCACATGGACAGCTTTGCTTGTTGTATAGGCAAGAATCCCCATCTCTCCCAACTCATGGCCAATACCAGACTGCTTATGTCCTCCAAATGGCACTCGAACATCAGCGTCGTTGCTGCTGTTAATCCATACCGCTATTTTAGTGGTTAGCGGGAATGACAAAAAACTCGATTTGGGGACCGTCTTATGTCAAGATACTTACTTCCAGTTTCCATTCTTCTGGCAAGCACATGCGCCTTTGTCACGTCCCGGGTGAATAGGGCTCCTCCTAGGCCGAAGGAAGAGTTGTTTGCCAAGCGAATTGCTTCATCGTCAGTTGAAAACGTGGATACAACAACAAATGGGCCGAAAACCTCCTCATGGAAGATCTTCATACTCTCATTGACGTTGGTGAAGACGGTCGGTGTGATCCACAAGCCCTGATTCCCATTGACATTTTTGTATGCTGAACCGCCCGTGGCAAGAGTGGCACCCTCGTTTTTTCCGGATTCAATGTACGACAATACACGCTCAAACTGTGCCCGTGTAACTTGCGGCCCTTGGAAGGTGTCGCTCTCGAATGGGTTTCCGACTTTGGCTCCCTCCACCTTTTCGATGTATCGCCGAATGAAGTCGTCATATATATCTTGATGCACGAAGATGCGGCTCGTGGCAGAGCACACCTGACCTTGATTGCTCATGATGCCAACATGCGCCCACTCAAGCGCTTGGTCGAGATCGGCGTCCTTCAAGATAATCATGGGAGATTTGCCGCCAGTTTCCAAAGTCACACGCTTCATCGTCCCAGAGCAGATCTTCATAATCTCCTTCCCCACTGGAGTTGAGCCAGTAAATGTAATCTTGTTGACGTCGGGGTGTTGTGCGAGGGCAGCTCCAGCCTTGCGACCATAGCCATTAACGACGTTGACAACTCCCGCCGGGATACCCGCCTCTTTGACCAGCTGTGCAAAGTAAAGGGCCGAAAGGGGCGTCTGCTCGGCGGCTTTTAGGACGACTGTGTTTCCTGCTGCCAGAGCTGGGCCGACCTTGTAGGCAGCCATGCTCAGGGGAAAGTTCCAAGGAATAATGGCACCGCATACTCCGAGGGGATCACGAGTGGTGTAGGCAAGTTTGGTCGTGTTGTTGGTGAAAAGTTGTCCCGTGAGCTTGTCCGCCCAGCCGGCATAGTATTTGAGGACGGCGGCCGCTTCGGGAATATCTTCATGCCTTGCTGCATTCAATGTCTTGCCTATTCACAGGGTCATGTGAGAAGGAGGGAGAACAAGAATAAATTGAAAGGGCAGCGCAGTGGATTTGGATTAGCCCTAATGGATTGAACATACCATTGTCCCAGGTTTCGATTGAAGCCAGTGTGTCTGCATGGTCCTCGACCAATTTGGCAAGCCTGTTGATCAAGTCACCACGAATGGTGGCATCGGTATCTCTCCATACATGCTCAAAAGCCCTTCTTGCCGCCTTGACAGCATCGTCAATATCTTGCTCGCCAGCACCATGGACAGCGCAAATTTCTGATTCGTCGCTGGTGAGCAGTATATCAGCATCACCAAGATTACCAAAGAAACCGTTTTCGGCTACTTACATGGGACTAATGGAAGGAATTCGATCATTTTCCTTGGATGCGACCCATTTATTGTCAATAAAAAGCCCCAGAGGTTGGGTGTAACGGACCCCGTTTGGAGTGGTGAGAGACGCAAAAAGGTCAGACATTTTCAATGTTGGATTTCCAGAGTTGAGTTGTTCGAAAACGTAGGATTGAGTTCAGTCCGAGCCCCTGGCCGTTTGCCTGGCGGCACCAGCATATTTCATTCTTTCACGTCGAAGACCTCCCCATTCCCCGTGGGCATTCTCGGTTAGATCCTCAAAGCGGGATGGTTGATGTCAGCCGATTACCAAGCCCGAACCATCGCCTTCCATTTACATTTTGTGGATATTGATAAGCATTGCAATCAACGAGCATGGTAGACAGCGTCGTCTTGCCCTTTTCTCCCTGGGAGCGAGCGATCGGACCCAGATAATCAACCGCTAACTTTAGCGTGTTTTCAAATATTTGTTTACTTTCCCTTTTTGGCAACAACCCGAGAAGGCCCACATCAGACTGTCATCGCTGCGTATCCTTGCCACTCTTTGTTCTTGTGCGTGTCGCAATAATCGCAGATGCTAGACAGGGAAAGTGGTTCATCAAACCAGCGGCTTCCATTTCGAAGCAGAGAACGTCATTTTTCTTCGCAAGCGTATCTCGAATCGAAGCGTCCTTCATTAGCCTATTCGCTGAAGCGATTAGGCCATAGTGGATGGCTGGATTGTCGTCGTATTCAGTCCGATCGGGCCTCGTTACCAAAGTCAATGGGTCTTCACCACAAGCTATCGTACAAGTGGACTGATCATCTGGCGGGTGGACTACCTCAGGCTGATATAGTCGATGGGTGCTTGACTCGGGTCGCTTGAATTCCCTCTTGAGTCTCGGACTTTTCATTAAGATGTTGTTGATAGATGTATCAATCTGGTGCCCTTTGCGCTTATACTGCGTCATGAGTCCGTTCACCACTGTTCGCAAAACCGTGGGCGGCTGATTCAAGAATCCCGTCTCCTGGAATTCCTAGCCCTGCACGGCCTTTCCGAAGTCATACTGGAACACCCCGCCCTTCCTATTGCCGGAAGCACTGACCACAACATCCCCAAGCCGGATGTCATGCTTGCGACTCGGTGCACCGCCGCCAATGCCGACCATCAAGCCGATTCTGACGTTGGGAAAACTGGAGAGCATGTCTCTCGCTACGCTAGCGGCGGAAGATATGCCGTACTCCCTGTGGGGAAGGACGGCCATGACGACATTGTGTTTCCCAATCTTGCCCAGTGTGTAGTCGTTATTGTCGTTTGTGGACACAAATTCAGGGCCTTCGTGCTCTTCGTCGAGAAAGGCTTGGGCAGCAACATATTCAGTGGCAATAGCGCAGATCCAGCCGATAGTATAGTCTGTATGGACCAACATTTGTTTAGGAGCGTCAGCCAATGGCATCCGGGCATCGTCATAGTTTCGACTCATTTTCTCCTCTTGGCTGGAGATTGCATCTGAAGTATTCCTGTTTCCACCTCCTAAAACCGTCGCCCCGGATTCCGCGATATCGTCAACTTCATTATTCGATGGATTGCCTACCGGTTGCGGGACGACTGTGGTTTCAAGTTTTGGGCCGCGATGGATACCCAAACCCAATCTCTGCCAAAGGAACCATATGGGCGCCACGAGAACGAGAAAGACAGTGATTAAAATCCATGCTGTGCTGTGCGACTGAGTAAAATCTTGTGCAAAATTGTCCGATAGTTCAAACGAAGACATCGCAACAGTAATGTATATCCCTCGTGTTCCATTCGGGCAGGCAATTCAGCCACCTCTAGATCCGTCTCGTGATCCCGGCCGAGGCGGACTCGACAAGATCCAGGTGTTACAAACACACGACTGGTGGATGATGAGGGCACACGCATGAAGTCGGCGACATATGCCGCCGAATGAGCGCCACCCCATCCGCAATATCCTCTAGACTCGTGTTAACCGATTGCCATATTGCCGTTTCCAGTAATTTCACGAATCGATCCCTCAAGTTGGATGAGCGGAGTCTGGTTCCCAAGCCACCTGGTAGTTTCAGTCCGTTTGCCTGACCCTTATGGTGTCCCCAAACACGACCTAGTAAATGTTGATCATCCTTGAATCCCGGGCTCTCCGGCCCGTCAAGACACCGGATACCTGCAGCACGTCGTTATCATCCGAATACCCGGGGAGGAGAGGATAGCAAAGACGAACGGCAAGCGCCAACAGGGCCACCCCGCCGACCTTCAACCCATGTTGGCCTGGACTGGCGTGGTGTCACCGATCCGCCATCCAGCATAACTCACGGGGTGACCGGGTCACGTATCCATGCATCCCTGGATAGACTGCTGCCCCTCCCCACGCCACTTGGCCCTCACGTCCTTCACCGCGAATCAAGGGCGCCTAAGGGGGAACGACCGCCTGCATCCCATGGAACAGGCAATCTCCGAAACAGAGCAGGTTAGGGGCCGCTATGTTTGTGCCTCATGCTTTGCCGAAGCGATTCGATCTCACAGCTCGAGATTAGCTGGAGTCAACCACCGTTCCGTGGTCAGGGGGGCCACAGGGGTTGTGCTTCGGCTACCCGGCGCTGAACGTTCCACTGCACGCCCAACAGCGCCATCTCCGCTGTTGCACATTAGGCAGGGGGGCAGGAAGCTATTGCGGCATTTTTGCGACTGGGCATATCAGCGTTGGGGGCCTCACGAAGATCAATATTCCCGTCGAGGCGCTCGATGCTTGAGAGAGCTGGAGCACCGGGTTTGATAACGACGGTGATGCGGGATCAGTCAGTCGATAGTTGCGAGGTAAAAGAGATGAGGGTAAAATCCATATGATGTAGACTCTTGGAGGCGAGGAAGCAGAAACAAGAATTTAGGAAGCGTTCACGCATTGCGACTGGTGGTTCCGAATCAGAGACAAGAGGGAGTGCGGCCGATGTGATCGCCAAAGAGTCCTAGAGCGAGAGTGCCGAGGCCCTGCAACCGAGAGGGTGACGCGGCAGGCTTCGGGAGAAAGGACAGCCAAGGTTTGAAATGAAACGGTGAGCAAGGAGGGCCAGAAGTCAAGAATACAAATTCACGAGGGCCGGCGGAGGTTGGCGGAAGTCGCAACTCTTATATGACATAGGTCACGTGATGTAGGCGTTGGTCGCGAGCAGCGACGGCCCTTTGCCCAAACGGGCGGGCTGCCATTTCCGGAGGCGGCAGCAGCGCATCCGCGATTACTAATTAATATTAATAAAAAAAAAGCCTTTAAGCTGTACCTGAAAAAAAAATTTAAAAGATTTAAAGTAAAATTACTATAAGAAGTAGATTAATATATTAGTATATAATATTAATAAGATAAAAAAGGAATAAAATAGTGTGTTGGAGTTGGGGTATTTAGTTATTGGTCCGCGTTGGGGCTGGTGGAAAAGCGGTTAAAAGTTAGCCCGGTTGCAACACCGGACTTAAGAGATAAAGGCCCTCTGGTTACAACACCAAGAGCCGACCCCAGCTTCGCCTCAATTCATGATTTTGGCCAATTTTGTGGCTTCCTCTTTGAGGGACCGTTTGATCATACGGTTCCAATGATATTATGATATTTGTTCCTGACCCAGTTGTTTGTGGTCATTGATTTATTTTTACCTAGCCCTTGAGACGTCTCATGAGGGCATTTACATCAAAACAGCCCCGACCATCAGTCAGCCTTTTTGTTGTTCTGGGCTTGGTGTGTGTTCTACACTACATCAAATCCCCGCCCCATTTCAATAGGAAAGGAGATAATAAAAAAGAAAGGAATGTCTAGGGAATATAAACTAATACCAAGTAGTTTCACAAATGCAATCATTTAAATCCAAAAAAAAAAACCACTAAAATACGATGCGGCTGGAGATGTGTTTATCATTTCCACTTTATTGGTGCTGCGCTATTCTAGGAGCGGCCGAGGGATTGGCAATGGGCGCACGCTTCAGGGGGTGAATCCTGGGTTGGTGGTAGACTGATCTGGGTCTCAGGCCTCGGGGAATGGTGACATCACGGAATTTGCAAGGACCGTGCGATCACGGCGTTTAAGCACCATATCCCAGTCAGTAGGTGCGACTGGGAGACTGCACGGCTGTCCGAGTCGGAAAAATTGAACTTGGTCTCGCAAGCATGGACATGAAATGCTGTGTATCACAAGGTGGTTATGATCCAGATGCATAGGAGCTCTTGTTCTGTTCAATTGAGAGGGCTATCTAGGGCTCTTATAGTTGCCTGTTGCTAGCTAGCTGTTCCGTGCAGCCGTGAGGGGCATCTATTAGGTTGAGGCTATCCAAAGCTAACTACGATAGCTACTGCGCACGGATGGGGTTGGTAGCCGGCTTGGGCTAGGGCTGTGGTAGCCCGATAGTCTAACTAGGCCTTTATCCTGTTTTGTATGGTGTTTTGGGGCCGTTTGCGGTGAGGACTATCTGGCTCTGACTATAAGACCTAGCTGTAGCTGCTTGAGGCATCCGGCTCTTGTAGGCACAGTCCAGCAGGGCCTCTCAAGGCCCGGTCTGCTAGGCTAGGTAGTTGTGGCTAACATGTGAGTGTGACACTGGCATTCGGTCTCGGATTGTGGAGTGAGAACAAAGCTCCCGTTTTCTTGATCAACACCGCCACGCGCCGAACACCTGTGTCTTTGCACAGCTTGAAACAACATTGCATACAGCCCCAGACATCAGTTGCATTGGGAAGATCCAAATACAACCGTGTCATCTGCACTTAACCTAAATTTGAAGACACGTCAGCTCCACAAAGCTGCTTGATGCATGTCAAGCCGCGGGGTAATATAATACGACCCTAGATGCGCCGAGCAAAGGACCTAGCTAAACCATTTTTTGAAGACACGTCAGATATCTCCGAAAATAATCGACGCGAAGCAACAATCATGCTTCTCAAACTTGGCAGCGGTAATTCATGATGAAGCGAACGGCCCAAGATTGAACCGAAGAAGTTCGGAAGAAGGACCACGCCGGGTGACATGTAAATAATTGCAATAAGCGGGCATATAAAATCTACGTGAAATGCCTACCAGCGCAGTGAACGTTTCTCGGATTAATGCAAGACAAACCTTGGACTTGTTCTATTTTCTTCGGTTTACAAAATTTTCTTCCACCATGGGCTCTTTTGATTCTGTTCAATCTTTGGCCTCGCGCATTCAGCGAATCGAGGACAGGATCGAAATCACCAACGTTATGGGGCGCCGAGCGTACTACCACTCCGCTGGGCGACATGATCTTGAGATTGATGAACTTTGGAGTTCACAAGATGATGTAGTCTTTGAGGCCGAGGACGTAGGTGCTTGGACTAGTCTTGAGACCATCAAGCGTGCCTACGTTGAAGGAAATCCCTTCCCGGCTGGAACTAACGGACTATTGGTTGAGCATACGCTCACGACACCTGTTCTGGAAATAGCTGCAGATGGTAAAACGGCAAAGGGCATTTGGATTTCACCTGGCCATGAGACATTCCCCATTCCCGGGGACGAAGTTCCCAAGGCACATTGGAGCTGGGGAAGATACGCCGTCGATTTTCGCAAGGAAGATGGCAAATGGAAAATCTGGCACCTGCACGTTTTGACGACATTCCGCATTCCCTATGGCTTGGACTGGGCAGCGACCGCCTTTAAGAAGCCTGAATGGCTGCCAAAGGATGGAGAAGGACCTGCTGTTGCCGATCGAGGAGTTAGCTTCAATGAACCCTACCACCCGAATCGCGCCCCAAAGCTTCAGCCTGTCCCACCAACACCATACACGAGCTGGGAGGACACATGGAACGCTACTGACTACCATGAGTGGAGTAAATAAATAACCGGGAACACCTTGTAGAACCTGGCTTTCTCTATTCTATTAGTCCTGTATGCGGTAGCAAGGCTGGTAGAATTATATTGCTAAAATACATGCATTTCATAAAAGCTTCCTCAGATAAAAGCCACACTGGTCATCGTTAGCGTGAGGAAGGTTCGGATCATGAAATGGTTACATATGTACTCGTGGAGTGAGAGCCTCAGAAATATCTTCCCTCCACATGCCGTCAGTTTGCATCTTACAAACCCTCTAGTTAAAACTACTGAGACTGGGCACCATTATTTTCTCTCCGTCTTGGCACACATGCCGTTGTGCCAACGTCATTTGCATGCCGACACGGGTGTGTTGGTCAACGAGGCTAATTTCTGAGATGTTTTGTACAGTAGCCACTCGGGGGAAATGATTGAGGAGTCTTTTGGAAGGCTATGAAGGTAACGAAGTGCAGCACTGACTCGGGGCCGCGCCGAAACAAGCGAGCCAGGTTGTCATAAGGTGGGGCCAGGGATGCGACAGCAACCTTGGTGTTCACTATCCCCAAGCCAAAAATCAACGCCCCATTCATGAATAGCACAGAAGTCTTAGCAGGAAGAGCAAATTGCAAAAGTCTCTACATATGCCGTCATGAGTAGAAGCTGCGTGGTTACATCGTCGGGAATTAAGTAAGGATTTCTAGGCCAACGTTCATTATCCCAATGGCAGCAGTGACGATAGTGACGATAGTGACGATAGTGATGATATGACGGCACTCCAAAAGTGGTACACATTTGTGAATTTTTTTGGCGGTTGTTGATGTCAAATAAGACCGGGACATGGTGGTCCACTTGCCGCCCGAAACTGCATCGGATCTGTGCCGAGTCGATGGACGGTTAATATCACCCATGCTCACACCCCACAAAAGCCAGAACTAGTCCCCTGTTACAGTTCCTTTTTTCCCTTTGGGGAGGATACTGCATGTCTCGGCCCTCGTCGAGACCAATCTGGAGAACAGCACCTCCCAATGCTTTTAGCCAATGGGGTCATGCCAAGGCGATCGTAGAAGCGGAGTGCATGCACCTAGCTTTCGGATATCTTCATCTTTTTTTCGCTTTGGTGTATGTCATATGCCTGCCGTCCCCTGCCATCTATCTTCCCCGCTCCCCGGCATCCCGACACCTAAGATCCGGGGGCTGTACCGAGGAGTCGAAGAGCATAAAAGGGAGTTAATCGCACACAAAGAATCAGTGCATTCCATCTAGTATTTCTTGTGCGTATTAGTCGCAGCTGTGATTAATCCCAAAACGAGTCATCGCGATATTTGGGTTTCCAAATGCCACCTTTTGCTGAGAGACAAACTGTCGAGCCGGGCTCCGGTGGGGGGGAGCATGATCCTAATTCCACCCAGCAGGGTGAGTCTTTGGCGTCGTAGAACCACTTTCCAAGAGCTTTTAACTGACAATATATCATCTGCAGAGTCATTCATGGATGGGGTCCCGTGTGTTCCTGTTGATAGTATAGACAAAAATGACTGCATCGTCGAATACAATGAAGACTGCGAAGACCCGAAGTCCCAGCCCCAGGTGCCAGCCCGGAGCGGCCAACGCGTCGAACATCTTCAAGGCTGGGCCTTGGTTTGGGCTTTTTCAGCATGGCTTTTGACCGAATTCATGGGCGGCTTGGTAAGTCTGCTTACTCGAACAACGCAACTCTTCTGATGAATGACAGGGTGGGAATATGCTTTCTCCGGCATTGCCCATTGTCGCATCTAAGTTCAATGCGCTCGACCAAATAGGATGGGTCAGCGGAGCCTATTACATGGCACAGTGCGGATGCATGCTCCTCTTCGGCCAGTGCATCGCCATATTCAACGCCAAATACGTCCTTATTACCGCCATCCTGTTTTTCATGATTGGCTCTGCTATATCTGGCGGTGCTCAGAACGTCCATACTCTTATTATAGGCAGAGCTGTGGCTGGTATAGGCTCTGCGGGATGCTGGGTATCTGTAATAACCCTCGTGGCACTGTTGGTGGAACTCAAGACTCGACCCCTTTTAATGGGGCTTTTTGGCTTTCAAAATGCCATCAGTGGCACAGTCGGCCCCATTATCGCAGGTTCTCTCACCAATATTGGCCTATGGCGTCTATGCTTCTTGATTGTCCTTCCGCTTGGTACAGTCACCATCCTCCTGAACTGGCTCGCATTACCAAGCATTCCGCCACTTCCAATCCATGACGATATAAGCCGCAGGTTAGACCACGGCTTGAATCTATTTACGCAGACTAGAGTCGAGTCCATCCCCGAAACATCGAAGAGGTGGTTACTGATTGACTGGATCGGCTACTTTGCAATCACATGCAGCCTCGTTTGCTTCGTTCTAGCTTTGCAATGGGGTGGTTCTCCATTTCCATGGACGTCGCCCACTATAATTGGCCTCTTTGTCGGATTTGGGGCAATTATGGCGATTTTCGTTCTCATTGAGGAGTACGCGCCATGGCCTATGATGCCCCTTCGAGCTTGGAGAAACAGGACTGTCGTTGGGGCAGCCTTTATGACCATGTTTACCCTCATGAGCAATTTATTTGCCGCCGTTTTTATCCCTATCCTCTATGAAGCTGGTCGAGGAGTGAGCTCTCTACAAGCCGGTGTGCTTGTGATTCCATTCCTCCTTACTGTTGTTTTATCGCAAGCTGCACAAGGCCTCATAATGACCTACACCAAGCGATATTGGCACTGGGGCTGGACATGTCCAGCTTTCTTGGCAATTGGTGGTGGTCTTCTGTACACGGTCGATTCAAATACATCCGGTGCCGCGCTGATTGGATATCAAATCATCTATGGCTTGGGGATTGGCTTTACCCAAAACGTCGCTTTCTTAGCTGTGCAAGCAGACAACGATGAGTGGGCGATACCATCCGCAATAGCAATTATTTCATTCACGCAGTTATTCGGAGGGATGTGTGGGCCAGTCATTGGCAATGCGGTCCTCCAAAGTGGTTTAACGAGGTATTTGTCCAGTTATGGTGTGGATGAAAATACAATTGCCACTGTGAAGGCCTCAGTATTTTCCATTTGGGAGTTGGACGGCGAAATTCGTGCTACTGTTATCAAGGGATATATCAGGGCTTTGAACAACATTTACATTGGAACAGTTCCAATCTCAGCAATCCTAATTATGTGTGGTTTGCTTATTCGTAATCGCAGTCTTGGGGGTCAGGCATCTATTTAGGTGCCAGGATTAAGAAAGTATGCCTTTAACTATACCAAGTCGCTATTTCATGATCCCATGGCCTTTTTCTGTCTCTTTATTTTTGAGGGGGTCAGACTTTTGGTTTGGGATTCTAGAAGTATCTACTACTCTTCCTCTAGTCTATCTTATGCCGAGCATGAGACAAAAATACACTCAACAGCTCTATCAACCGCTTATAGAATATTCAGGTCACCCTGTGTGTTTAGTCTAACTTCTGATCCTAAAAAGCCGCCAACAAATGAGTGCTCCGCATCCAGTGATCTGAGGAACTCATCCAAATTATAGTCGGTAAGGGCAGGAGGTTCTGATGATTCCCCAACTGAAAAAAGAGGTTCCAGGTCGGCTGAGGCCTCTTCTAATGTTGTATATCCTAGATGAGATTCATAGTCAGATTATGAGAAAGTCGCGACTGGCAATCGTGCCCCAATCGAGGGTGATATAGCAATACGCACCCATGGTAGATAGAAACCCAAGATAACGACGCATACAATCATGCGATTTTATACTCATAACACTTGAACCTCCAATTGTCTTCAGGGTACCAAGCGCATTCAGCAGTAAGTTCTTGATCTCAGAAGAATCACAAAGGATGGTGGAAAAAATTGACGGAGCCTTTATGGATAGTAACCAAAACCCAAGTAAATGGAGAGCAACTGTGAGAACTTGACAAAAAGTGTTAATAGTCCAAAATAAGATACTAGAAAGCATGATAAGGCCAACTAACCAGTATAATTGCACGTCCACCAGACCGCATTACTATGAAAGAAATTAGGTTCAGCATCCAAAATCCAGGACAGGATGTAGGATAATTCTTTGGCAGCCGAGAAGTCGCGCCTCAGTAGCACACCGGCTACATCATGCAATATTTCGGACGAATCGCTTGGACTTGGCGGGGGTCCTTCTAATAAACTTAATAAAAGAGGAGCATTGTTGAGAAGCACCGCTCGATAGTAATGGATTGATAGTAAGATGTTATATCTCTGAGCTTCAGCCATGCTACGAACAGGCTTCCAAGATGTAATGTTCTTGATAGGAATCTTGAACGGTGATGAGCTGTTGCTCCACATTTCCATTTGCCTCGATAGGCTAAAAGTCTTTGCAATTAGGTCTTTCAGCTCTGTACGAGCTGATGAACCTGTGTTGAAAAAGTAGATCGAATCCACTGCAGTGCCCATTATTTCGTGCAAAGATCTAACCCAAATAAGTTCGTAATCCCTGGGACCATCAAAGGCATATTCTTACATCAAATGCTTAAAGTAAGCTGTGGTTTCTTTTAGATTGGTAGATCCAGAATACTCGGCACAAGAGATTGGTCCCAATAGGTTGACGATCTCTTTCTGAACAAGATGCACCGGGATGAGGCTGGGACGACCCAGAGCAGAGCTCAATATCCTATCATTATGTCAGATATCATTCCTCGACGTTATCAGTGTATTTTTGTTACCTGTCTTGAATAACAACTGCCAACCAGAGCCTTGCCCGAAATTGGCGTTCTCCGAGATCAAGACACTCGTATGTTGAGGGAGCATGGATGCCCAATTGGTACGATATCTGAACAGAGAGGGAGTGAGTATTCCAACTCGATATTGCACGCCGGCTATTCTGTTGAAAACTTGCGAGAAGAAGACAAGCCTGGACTGTCCATCGGTAAGTATTAGTATTTCAGATGGATCAGGGGACATACGAGCTTCCAAGCTGGTTACTTGGGGCACTTTATTCTCCATCAAGGCAAGAGCCTTGGAATAATAAAGCTCGGATGATGCTTCATGAATAGGTGATAGGGAATACGCAAATACGATATACAGCAAAGCTTGGAGATCTGAGGGAAGAGCGGTTTCAACATCAGAGCCCACGTCACTTCTGTGCATGGCTTTCATTAGAACCAGCTCGCTCGTATACGGCAAAACAGCACCCATGGTGTCAAAAAACTGAGAAATGAGCTGAAGGGCGATCCTATGTTTTGGGAATCCCGTATTAGTAGGCCGAAAGTCTTCGGGGATCTGTCCACCCATATTTGACGTCGTCGGCATGTGGTTGTATTCTGTTTTTCTCTGGGCCTGCCAGCTGGAACCAATACGATAACCTTGGTTTATCATTTCGGCAGTCAATGATCTGAATATTGCATGGTTCGAGCTTGGTCCTGAATATTGAACTTGGTCAGATTCGCTTTGAGATGTGGTTTAAGTCTTGGGATAAGTACCAAAATAGCCAATGTCATTCGCGGGTTGCTGATCAAACAATTTGGTTGCCAACACATCGGCAACCGACTCGGTATTGGACTGAATAGAAGTAGTGCTCGCAATCGAGACATCCCCGTACGATTTAGCGGGGGATGTACCATTTGATAGCTTTTCTCCGTCGTGTGCGCAATTTGAATGATCCGTTGATCCTGCGTGGAGGTGTGAAGGAGACGAGATTTGGGTTTCGAGATGGCGGACTCGTTTTCTCAATTCCACATCCACTCTGTAAATTTAGGTGGTTACAATTGCCAAACACCCTTCTAACGGGAATTAGAAACACCACGTACCTATAACGGTTAAGCCTCTGTTTCCGACCGTCTTGGCCGTATCTGCAATCGCTTTCGTCCTTGATGCAGCGTCCGCATTTTGGTCTTTCACCATCGCACTAGCATGCTATTTAGTGGACAAAAAACACAAAGATATAGATGGCATTGTGCAAGTACCTTTACTTTTCCCTGTCGGCAGGCGTTGCACGCGATTGCAGCCCTCGGTCGCTTTGTCACGGGGCGGCTGATATGGTTCATTCTTCCCAATATTGACGGAGCACCAGCACAAAAGCGAAAAATTGACGTCTGCAGGGCCAAGTGCAGGGCGGGGGGTTTAAATACAGACAAAAGGCTTCCACTAATCAGTGGTGCGGGGAAATTTGCGGGGTGTCATGGGGTCCCAGGGGCCTTGAACGGCTTCGTCACAGGGATACACGCCAGTGAAGATGACTTCCGGGTTCGTGCGTCTTGGGAATGCCTCCCTGCCATCTTCTGCTCTGATGCATTTCATTTTACTGCCTACTTGGCGGCCAATTGTCGATTCCTTTTACTAATCAATTTGCATTTAAATGGAAAACTTGGATTGCAGTAACCATCACTCAAACATTGATCTACATGAGTTATAAATCCTCTCTACCTTACTCTCGCCGTCACCAACAATGGCTTCTCCAAATCACTGACTCCTACGCTTATCAACCCCGGAAGCCGGCCATAAAATTCTCCCTGTGCCACCTTCTCTCTCTCTGTTTGGTCGGCGATGTCGAATTCGAAAAGACGCAGCAGCGTGCTTGTCAACTTGTAAATATTTGTCTGCGCCACAGTCTTGCCGATGCATTGGCGGCCTCCCAAGCCGAAATGCATTAGGAAGCGAGCTCGTTGCGCAGTTTTCTCGTCATCCCAGCGCTCCGGCCTGAAAACGTTATGGTCATCGCCCCAAACATCCGGGTTGTGGTGGAAAGCGTGGTTGCACACCGCGACGGATGTCTAGTAAATTATCCAAGTCAGCATAAAGAGCAAAGGCAGCATCAGGGAGAAAATGAAAAGTCGTACCCCTTGTTCAATGTGCCTTCCAGCGATCGTAATCCCTTCAGGAGCAACCACTCGCCTTGCAAGAGGCATTGTAAAGACTGGGGTAATGCGAAAGTTTTCCCGGACACATTGGCGAAGGAATGGCAGTGACGATTCCACTTCGCTAACACAGTACGCCGCTTGATCATCTTCCAACGGTTTGAGGTTGTTGTCAATCTCGGATACACATTTGGCCAAAACTTCTGGAGCATGAAGAAGATGATAAAGGAGGAGCGTAGTCGTTGCACTCGTCGTGTGTGTGCCTGCGATACTGTTCCCAGTTAGCAACTAAAACCAAATCTCAGAATAAAATTGACCTAGACTCACATAAAGCCAAATGCCTCAGCTTCCAGGTCGGACTGTGCAAGATGCTCTCCGGTATCAGGGTGTACTGCTAGGATCAAATTGGTGAGAATGTCCTTCCTCTGATCTTGTCCCTCTTCCTTGGAAGCTTTCAAGTCTTGAATACGACGCTGAACGCATTCCGACGCAAGTCGCGCACAATCAGCACGCCCTTTAAACAAGGCTTGCAGACCTGCATGCGGAATCACTGGTAGCCACTTTTTCAAGGTTTTGGTCATGGCTGGCCAGGCGCCAGTGACAGCGGCAAGCAGGCTGTGCTCAACAACAGGTGGAACCAAGGATTCATCATCGCTGATTTGAACGCCGAACGATTTGCTAAATGCAAGTTCGCCCAGGACATCAATCGTGTAGTAGTGGAGGAGCTTTTTTAGGTCAAACACCTCGCCTTTTTCCGCAAGCCGACGGATCTTATCAGTCAAGAGGCTGACATTTGCATCCAAATACTTCTCCATGCCTTTGACATAGGTGTTGGAGAAACTGTGAGACATATGTCGCCTACGAATAGAGTGTATCTACATGGTGTACACAGTCAGACCTGTTATTTCCCATTAGGACAAGAAGTTAACCTTACATTTTCATCCCTCATTCCAAAAACATTGGGGATCTTGGCTCCATAGGCGTCGTAGAATTCCGTCTTCGGCATGGATTTCCCCCCGCGCTGATACAATAGAGGAATAGCTTCCTCGGCTGTGATGCTGAGTTTATCCGGTCCATATCGTACAAATGGGCCATATTTCTCGTGTAGCTCGGTCAAATAATACGGCTGCGTCAAGGACAAAAATTGGGAAACCTGCCAAAGATCGGTAATCGAGGCTAGGAATGGCCCCGGGTATTTAGCGAGTGGGTGAAAGAACCGTTGGTAGATGACATAGGTCAAGAGGCATCCAAAAATGGACAACAGGCCAAATATCACAGGTCTATCAGCGACTGTAGAAAATAATGTTGTCATGGTCGCCATGTCAAGAAGAATCGATGCAAACAAGAGGAGGCGATTTAATGATACCACCAAACTTTTCCTGGCGTATGATGGAATAAATACATCTCCAAGTCACCATCTCTAGTGCTTTGAAATCCGACGCATCCGATAGAGGTTTGGCATACATTTGGTGTGCTGGTTCAATTGCCGATGAATTGACTCTGGTCGGAATTGGATCGCTGACCAATTGGAATTCGCATAGCCGGATCTCCGAGTCGAGATTCTCCGGCAGCCCAATAGCGGTACTTGTTTATTCACAGTCATCACCCTCCATTTAACTGGTCTTTCTCCGTTCGGATCCATGCCACAAGCCATGGCGTCCCCAAAGGGGGCGCAAAAGCAAAACATATCCAAATGCCGTGCAAGACTAGTGACTCGCCCCTCTCTACTTTTGCACGCCGTCCCCGTGACGTCCTCGGAGATCCTTCGACACCTCCACGCCATTAAATACATTGGCAAGGTATGGCTAGTTCTACGGAGCTGTCCAAAAATCCTTGGCCCCAGAGGATTGATCCGCGTATCATTATGGCTTCCATGGACGACCATGAACCAACCCCAGCTGAAAATGAGTCGGACTTCGGTCGATCCCAATAACCCCTCAATCAACCGAGGACACCCACGCTGCATACCCCGCATGCTTTCCCCGGTTTCTGAGATGTGGTCCCATATTTATTGGCTCTTTATGGCCTGGTTGCCTGTCTGTTCCTGAAATGAACATTAGACGTTCCTGTGCATGCGGACTCATCCGCCGGGCTGCTCCGCCATCAATCTTGCAATTCACGCACGATTGAGTTGCGATCGTGAAAACCTCTTAAATAGCAAACAGAGTTTCTAGTGTAAACCTTATCTTGCCACTCAGAATGCAATCGACCATTCGTGCTTGTAATTTGTCGCGATGGTCTCCGCCAGCCTAAAATGCCTTCTCCTGTGGCCGTGCTTGGCCAATGCCTATCTACAGGAGCTCCCAGTATCTTTCAACAACAGCCCTGCAACATGGGCCTACATCTCATACGAAAGTTCCAATGTGGCGGTTCTCCAAGGTTCTTTCAATCGCTCCGTCTTGGATCCTCTCTTTGAAGACAACACCAGTGATCCAAGCTTGGCTGCCACGTCCGTTGCACCCAAACATTCCATCAATCAGCTAATTCTAACATGTTCCAATACAGTAATGAATTTTTAAATACCACCGACTTTATCGCCTATGATGAAAAGTTTTTTGAGCTGATTGGGCCTAATGCACGTGTCAAACACATCCAGCATCTGGCCTATCAGTCTCATGAGGCCCCTTGCTACAACCCCAAATCGAAACAACTCTTTTTCGTCGAATGGGGCCCGCCCGGTGGAGATAACGGTACTCATGCTTGGCAATATCTGCTCGACACCAAGAATAACACGCTACGTAAAATCCAAACAACGCCCCCAACCATCAATGCCCACGGCTGTGTCATTTACAATGACATGATGTATGTGGTGACGGACGGAAGCCATAACGAGACTGGAGCGCTCGTTCGGATCAACCCAGTGACTCTAGAGAAAAAAGTGCTACTGAACAATTACTACCAGCAACCTTTTATGGGCTTTAATGATCTCGACATTGATGCCGATGGGAACTTTTGGCTTACAGACTCCAAATCTGCCTATGTTAGTTTTTCTGCATCGAAGCCAGATACATGGCTGACCAGCATCTCCAGGGCCGCGATCTGATTCCATTCTATCCACCCACTAACCCCACGGTTTACATGGTGAATGGAACTACAATGCGCCCCAAAGCAGTCCATCTTACGACCGGAAACGCAAATGGCGTAGCTTGCGGGAATTCAGCCGACGGCCAGGGCATAGTGTATCTTCCCGATACAGGAGTGTCCGAATTTAAGCCCGTGTCAAAAAAGAACCCGTACGGCAACCGCGCCCTGTTCGCGTACGACGTTTCCAAGCGAGGAGGTGTATTGACAAATCCTCGGCTGCTCAATAACCCCATCTCCTATTTCTATGACGGAATCCGAGTTTCAAGAAATGGGTGGATCTTTACCGGCGCCGGCGATGGCGTAGATGTGATAGATCCCGACACAGGGCTGACGCTTGGCTCGATTCGCGTCGGGGGCGGAGAGAATGTAGCAGTGAGCATTACTTTTGGCGAGCATGAACTATGGATTGTGGGTAGAGGTGGCGTGTGGCATGTATCGGGAATTCAAGAGCGACTGGACCGGCGCTGGTAAGTTGCGGATAGCTATTGAGAGGTTGACACGTTCCGGCTAGCCTTTCTGCCCAATCAAGCTGCCAGTCCTTCACTGAAGAGTTCGAATTTAGCCAAACAGTGTGCAAAGTCACTCAAACTTTTGCAACTCTAGTCATTAGTCTAATCTATTTAGTATCCCGTCTATGCTATCTATAGAGCTTTTGTAGAGTCGACCCACTCGGGGACTGATTTCTTGAGAAATCTCATAAACTTCCAAAAACCGACTGCGTGCTCAACGTTACCGGCAGGATCCGTCACTCGCTCTGGGAAGGCAATTCCGGCGCCAAACAATCCGGGAATGTAAGTTTTCCCCTGGGCCTTGGAATTCGTGAAACGGCCAGTCAAGTCGTCGTAGGCGACATCCAGTGGCTCGGCCTGAGAACCATCCTCTCCGGCAAGGGTGAGCTGGGGCAGGGGGTTGCGCTGGTAACCGATTGCTTGGACAATGTGGGAGCATCCAGGCAGCTCGGCCTGATAAATACGGTCTTCCTGTGCTGGGGGCGTCAGGTATTTCGTAACGTACTTGGGAACTGGGCCGGTGGAAAAGTCCTCCAGATTGTCGCGAGCCCACTGAGCCGCAGCGCCTTTGAGGCCAGTGTTGTCGTAAAGGATCCAGCCATCCTTATACTCTGCGTAGCGCAAGCTGTTGTGTCGTGTGAACCACTTGATGTTCAGGCCCTGGTGTGTCGAGGCACCAAGGCTGAAGAGGTTCATCAGGACCAGGATGGCGGAATGCGAGGCACCGACCACTGCAACAGTGTCGTCGGCCTCTGGGTTGAGTTCTTTGGCCAATTGCGACGGTGTGAGGGCAGTATCAAGGTGCAGCGTCTTGAGGTTCTGGCCGGCCGTTTTCATGAAAGGCAGCGGCGTTGTGATTGGGCTGGATCCGGTGCACAGAACCAACTGCGGCGTGGTGACATGATCCTTGCCATCCAGAGTGGCGGTCCATAGATTTGTGCGCTACAGGCAGATGCTCATGTAAGCCTTGGGTCGCGACTGGAAGAAGTCGGCTGGAGGTCAAAACATACCGGGTCAAAGCTCGCGGCGGTGACGCTACCGTGATGCTGGTCTACATTATCAAAGTGACGAGAGACGCCCTCAGTGAGCATCAAGCATATGTCGGCGGCATATCCGAGATCGCAGCCCTTGTCCTGGGCCAATTGGCGCAGGGCAGCGGCCGCATTTGGCTCCCGGGCGTTCTCGAGAATGGTCCGGAATGGCGCGACGGCGGTAGCAAAATCGAGAAACAGGCCAACCTTGGTGTTACTGGGCACCTCACGATACTTGGCTCCCACGCGGCCGGCCTTGAATGCAGGATCGACCCACAGCTGGCGGTGATTGGGTCGCTGGTCCAGGATGTTGCCCACAACGGCAAGGCCAGCAGGGCCGCCTCCGACGACAATGGAGTCGACGAAGCGGCGCTTTGGGATGGACGCGGCGGCACGCAGCATGGTTCTGGTCTGGCTTCTATCCCGTCCCGGTTGAGATGGCAGCTGCGTCAAAGACGTTGTCAAAGACGTTGTCAACCCTCGCACGCGCGATGTAGGACGAGAAAAGATGAGCAAGTGGACACGGGTGACAAATGCGAAGCGTCCAGAACCAATCAACCTCCGTCAGCCAACGCCACCCTCATCAACACGCACCCCCACACGCCACCATTCAGCATCGTACACATCCGTTTCCAGCCATGTAGTTGTGTGTTAAATACACGGAGATTCCCCTTTGAAGCCAGTCTCTCCAATTCGCCAGTAACCTTTTCGGCCCGAACTCATTGAAATAGAACTCCCATCTTTGTCCCTGTGGAGAAGAACACGCGGCGGCGAACTCCGGGCTGAGACCCACTGACACGGTTGCATCGTGCACCAACGCCGCGTCACTCAAGACGAAGCAGTTGATAGACAAAGGTTCGAAAGAAAAAGAAAAAAAGAGGAATAAAAAAGAATTATAATTATAAAATATTTCCTCTAGATTTATACGAAACATAAGTCGCATAATAAGTAACCCAGAAAATATTCTAGTGAGTGGACATATTTTGATCATGCCTTTTCACGACCGCGCTAGCTATCAATTAAGCAACCGCCGACTCAACCCAGTGGCGCATCACATCCAATTCTTTTACGCGTAAGCTTGCAAACAAATCAGACATCTAATACAAACCAAATTAAGAATATTTTTTAATTGTGGTATGTTCACCAGCCAAGAATAGTGCTGAGGCTTGTCCGTTGCTCTCTTGATCCAGGGTGGTCCATCCCGTTCCCATTAGGTCCGAGCGCTCCGTTATCGGAACACAACAAAGGCGATGCATGAACTCTTCAAATGGTTTCTAAAGAAAGAGGGCCACCTAGTTGCATGACTTGTAATTCTCAAGCTCTTATTCGACTCCGGATTACAAGGGTGCTGTTTCTTTTTTTCTTGTTTTTTTTTTTTTTCATTTCCAATGATGATGAAATTGCCACTCACTATGGCGGCTTATGTGGTCGGGTACTTCAAGCTGATCTGATGACGTCATAATCAAACGACAAAAGAGATGATGATTTAGTTAGAATCTAGTGAACAAGTCGTGTAGAGATAGTTAAATTAAATTTATTCAAGATGTTTGTTCAAAAACTTCTATTTCCAAGATTGATTAACTTTCTGACTCATCACTGTCTTCAGTTGCAGAATAAATGGAAAAGTTGGTTTGTCCACAAATGTTCTATTGCACATGAAAACAGCCAAATTTTGGATTTTCTATTCGGAAACATGTAATAAATAATTAAATAACAAACAATTTTAATCCAAAACTAATATATGATTCAGATAAGTCCCTCAATGTTGCATACAAATCGAACCTTGGTTGGCTCTAGGTTAGGTATGAAAACCTGCCGGATGACCCACCAGCCAATTAAGTGGGCTATCTGCTGAGATGGAGGGGTGCTTTTGTGAGGCGTTTTGATCATTCTGCTGCCTGAGCAGGGGATAGTTTTCAGCTTCTCACGGGTAAGATTGTTAATATGCATAAAATCTTGAATGAGCCTAATTTCTACAAATCGGACCTCTTGTTTTTTTATGTTTTTAACGGAAGACAAGGCTACGATTGGTCATCTTTTTTTTAGCAGAAAGTATGTTCTGTTTCAGTCCCCATTTTGGACTTACCTACTCCCCTATGCAAAACCGGGCCCTATCTTCACACAAGCCTTTATCAAAGTTTCGTTTAAAGAATGCGGAGAATGACATTATAGTTTTGTCACTCACCTTTGGCCCAAGACAAATGAGGCAGGTGACGCAAAAGAACGAGACTCCCCCGCTCGGCCGCCAAGACATTGATATGCCACTACGACACTGAGCAGCTAGGTCGAGCTTCCCGAAGGGGCTACCGTCGCACCGGCTTATTCGGTGTCGGCAAGATATGACGACACGGCAACGCTCAATTTCGAATCTCCCGGCTTACAGGAGGGTAAGCTTAAAGTCCTGGCAAGGAAGTTCTCTCCCAAGGCGGAATAGATTCGTGGCTGTCGATGCGTGATCTCTCCACTCGCCAGCGAGGCCAGTCTTGGCTGCCTGGTCGTCATGATAGCACCATGTCTCGGCTTCATGGTAACATAACACCGCAGTCTGCAGGTATTTATACTGCGGGTATTCCCCAACACTTTAGTCAACCAAACTCTTTCCCCCGCACCTCACTGAATCCCGGGGGAGAAGGTCAGGGCTCCGTCGAGATATAATGCTTTCCCCACAACTCTTACTTCTTGCCCTCTCCGCTGGCGGCGCATTGGCCTGCCAGCGCGACTTCAATCCCGTCCGACGGCACACGCACCGCCAGCCGCTAGCTAAGCGAAATGACAATTGGCCGCCCGTACTCAACGAGCACGAGACTCTGCTCGTCAATGCCTTTGATAATGTGTCTATCGACCAGTGGTCGTACTATTATGGCCACCAGAACAAGCTAGCCGGTTTCGGCAAAGAGGCGGCACAGTGGACGGCAGACCGCTGGTCTGAGAATGGTTTCCAGTCCCATCTCCAGGAATATCACGTCTACCTGCGATATCCCGTTAGTGAATCTCTTCACTTCACGGGCGCCGATGGACAGACGACCGAAGTCAACCTTAAAGAGGAGATTTTGGAGGAGGACGATGTCACCGGATATGATGCGCTATCACAACAGACTTTCCTCGGCTACGCGCCCACGGGCAAGGCTTCCGCGGAATATGTGTATGCTGGGTGAGCAACCAACAAGATGAATACTCGTTGAGGCAAATGGCGATCGCTAACGCAGATAAAACAGACGAGGCTCCATCGACGACTTCAAGAGGCTTGTCGAGTTGGGCGTTGAGGTCAAGGGCAAAATTGCTCTCATCAAATATGGTGGTCTGTTCCGCGGCCTCAAAGTAAAGAATGCCCAAGACCATGGCGCGATTGCTGCCGTAATTTTCACCGACACCATCGACGATGGCAATATTACTGCCGCCAACGGCTATGAGGCATATCCTGGTGAGCAGACGATTTAAAGTCTAAAATAATTATAAGCACTAAAGCTAACATAACTGATTTAGATGGCCCCGCTAGAAACCCTACTGCGGTTCAAAAGGGCTCTACCCTCTTCCTCTCCACCTATCCCGGAGACCCGACCACTCCGGGATACGCATCTCACGAGGGCGTTCCTCGCACAGGAGTCTCTGACGTTACTCCTCAAATCCCCGCTGTTCCAATCTCCTACACTGCCGCTGAGCCTCTGCTGAAAGCTCTGAATGGCCATGGTGTCTCGGCAGAAGAGGTCAACCGCACCGCTTGGGTGGGGGCACTTGACGCTGACTACAGCACGGGACCGGCCCCAGGAGTGAAGCTCTCGCTGGATGTGGTCTCTGAGGAGCAAATCAAGCCTGTTCAAGATGTGATTGGGTGGATCAATGGTACCAACCCTGACGAGACAATCATCATTGGAAACCACAGAGACACTTGGATGGTGGTGAGTAGACAAATACTAAGCCTAGCTCAGTTCATGTTGGGCTGGATGTCGTTTTGATAAAGACCAAAACTAACTTTAATCTCTAGGGAGGCAACGGCGACCCGAACTCTGGCTCGTCTATTGTCGTCGAGCTGACACGGGCCCTCAACAAGCTGCGTCAGGCAGGCTGGCAACCCAAGCGAAACATTGTCATTGGCTCCTGGGACGCCGAGGAATGGGGCATTATTGGATCTACTGAGTGGGTGGAGGATTACACGGATTGGCTGACTGAAACCGCCGTGGCATATCTCAACATCGATGTTGGAGTCAGCGGTCCTCGACCGAACCTTGCCACCACACCAGAGCTCCAGACCCTGGCTACCGAAACAATGAAGAAGGTCATTCATCCCAACTTCGGCGGTTTCAACATTTCACTATTTGAAGCCTGGCAGGAGGCAACCGAAGGCATCGTTGAGGTTCTTGGCTCTGGCTCTGACTATACGTCCTTCCTGCACCGTGGTATCAGCTCGTTCGACACGGGCAGCTCTGGCGGCCCCAATGACCCCATTTGGCATTATCACTCCAACTATGACACCTATCACTGGATGTCCACCTTCGGTGACCCGGGCTTCCATGTTCACGCCTCCCAGGGCCAGTACCTCGCTCTTGTCGCCTACCACCTAGCCAGCGACGATGTGCTTCCTATTGATACCCAGAACTATGCAGTTGAGCTGCGCGCGTACTATGATGATCTTGCCGAATATTCCGAGGAGGAGGGTGCCAACCTCGACCTTGGCGAGCTTGACGAGGCCATCAAGTACTTTAAAGAAAAGGCGGACGACGTCAAGGCCCTCGAGCGCCGCGCAATTGACACCAATGACGAGAAGCTCAAGACTCTCGTGAACCACAAGTATCGCGACTTTCAGCGCGGCTTCACCACTCAAGGCGGCCTGCCTGATCGTGAATTCTACAGGCATGTCGTCAACGCCCCAGGCTTGGACACCGGGTATGCGGCCGTCACGTTCCCCGGGATTACCGAGGGAATCCAGTATGCCGAAAATGGCAACTTTACCACGGCACAAGAGTGGGTCGGGAAGACTGCCAGGGGCATTGTTGTGGCTGCCAATATTCTAAAGCCTTGAACCGGGGGTGTTAGTTGGTGAAGCGAATATTGGTTACAATATATTAAAAGAGATATATGAGAAAATAAATATAATTTTATTGCTATGGCTGGGAAAGTAAAGCCGAGTAAGTGGCGTCGACTCAATAGACGTCTGTCCACGTCACTGTATAGATGACGGATCCAACCGTGTTTTGAACCGCAATGCCGTTCCGTTACTCATCTTTTACAATTACATGCCTCATTACCAAACCATACCCTTGACTTGGTTAATCTTCTTAACGTTGATGTCCTTCCACATGAGGACGGAGAAAATGGCGATGGAGTACAGGGAGGTGGCGGCGATAAGCATGAGGCGCTGGGTATCGACGTAGGAGTGGATGATAGCGTTCCTGGTCGGCGATCCCAGAGGGTAGCCGGACTGCACCGTGAGAGTACCGTAGATGTTGTCAAAGTTGGACATGGCACTCTCTGGCAGGTACTTCATCAGCTTCTTGGGGAAGATACCAGTCCACATGGCACCAGCAATAGCATCACCGATGGCACCACCAATGCTGGAAATCATGCTCTCCATGGCCAAGATGGGTGCAATATCCTTCTGCTTGGAAACGGCCATGACAGTCATTTGCTCGCAGATGACCAGAATACCACCGCCAAAGGCAATGAAAATCTGGCACATGACGATGTATCCAATATGAGAATCGGGCTGGCGGAACTTAATCATGAGTCCAACACCAAGGATTGTCAGAGGAACACCAATGAAGAGTGCCTGCCACTTGAGACGACCGTTGATGCGGATGATGACTCCCATGACGAGAGAAATAAAGCAGGAGCCGATAGTGTAAATGTTGGTAATGTACGTAGCATGAGTGACACTCTCGTTGAAAACGACAATAAGGAACGAGTAGAAGTAGTTGTCCCAGATGTACCAGGCAGTGTAAATAGTGGCCACCATGGAGTAGGTGAAGATGACAGTTCTGTTGGCGATCAACTCCCAGGGGATAAAGGTGGCCGGAGCAAAGAACTTCTCCCAGACAATGAAGGCGATGACCAAAAGTCCACCGAAGATGAGGAAGCAGATGATCAGGGGAGACTTCCAGGTGTCGTGCTGGTAAGAGTAGATAGAGAAAGACAGGAGGAAGATGGCGAGACCGCCAGCCACGAGGAGAATACCGATAAAGTCGAATTCCATGATCCAGTAGTAGATGGACTGGAGAGGGGTTCGGCCGCTGTCGGGCAGCTTCTTGATCAGGCCCATCTTCTCAGCCTTCTTCTGGTAGTAGTAGAAAAGACCAAAGAGAGGAGCACAGACAATTGGGTAGACAATGGCCCAGAGACCAAGACCCCATCTGAAACCGATGCCGTCCAGAATGTCCTGAGCAGCAGGACCGTAGGCCCAAACAGTGAAGAGATAAGGCGAAGAGGCGTACGCGATCATGAATGCTCGGCTCTTCAGAGACGAGGTATCGGCAATGAAGATGGTGCTTGTGAAATCGACGCAGGTGTAACCGACGTTGTAGAAGACGAGGGCTGCAGCGTACGTCTCGACACTGTTGCAGGCGGCCATCATGATCAGTCCGATCGTCATAACGATGATCATGAGACCGAAAGCCTGGGGACGACCCCACAGGTTCATGAGCTTGGCGTAGGGGAGCTTGATCAGACCAGACACCAGACTGGCGACGATGCTGATGGTCGCAGTCAAGGAATGGGCCTGGAAGCTACTGGTCACGTATGGGGTCAGGGTGCCGATGATGCCAGACGAGAAGGCCTGGACGAAAGACACGAGCCAGATGCTGCAGGATCAATTTGTTAGCACTGTTGCGTAGGGTCACTTCTTTGCCCATCAATCGACGTACAGAATATAGGCGAGGATGAGATGCTTCCTGCTCCAGATCTGGGTCATGGCACGGGCGGCCTGGACACCGCGCTGGTACTCGGCCTCTTCTTCATCGCTGTCCAGGTTTTCGGCTTTCATGTCCTCGGGGAGCGTCTCCTTGGTCTCTGGCAGGACGGTCTCGGCGTCCTGAGGCTTGACTTCCTCAACGACAGGCTTGTCGCTGGGGCGGACGGGGAGTCGGAACTTCATGTTGGCGATCGGGTGGCGACGCAAGTGATGCGGCGAGCTGTGCTTGAAGCGAGAGAGCTACGAGGCGATCTGGGCTGGGCTAAGGGACCCGGGACGATGGGACGCTATATATCCAAGGACCAGAAAACCATCCCGCGTATTTGGATCCTCTGGCTCACGCATGGTGACGCATAGCCCTGCTGGTGGAGAGCCGGCCATGGTTTCTCTTAGCAGATGGTTTCTTCCGTCCAACAGAGCACACCATACAATGTTCCACTGGGTCTCTTCCGTTCTCGGCTGTGAGCCCGGCACTCAGGACAGGGAAAATTTTCCCTAAGGGCACAATGCCGCCAGGGGGGGCAGAGCCGTGGACGAGTTGGGACATGACCAACAGAATAGGCCGGGCTCTGCTTGGCCAGCGACCACCCACTCTCCCGGATAGCACGGCAGGCCGCAGACCCGCACGCGGCGGTTTGGCGGGGACTGCACGTACGACGCGAACCTCGAATCGAGTGGGCTTCCTGATCGAAACGGCTAGGGACGCCATCTTATCTGATCAGGAGATTATGGTTGTCTAATCCATCAACCGGACTCGGCCCTAGCTCCCCATCGCGCCTCGGGCGCGCACCCCACGTCCTCGTAAGCTAAACTTTGCATTATCAGATGCCCCAGAGGTCCCGGAGGCTATTGTCAGAGCAATATTGGCCGACCCACACGCGCATGGGGGTTCTCGGTGGGCCGCGTCCAATGATCGGGGCCGAGATGTTGGTGGCTCTCGACGAAAACTCTTCCATGCCGTGTCCGGCCATGATGCATGGAAGGGCCAACAGCCTTATTGGGACATCTAACGCGTCCCAAGAGGCAGCCCGGCGACCAGTTGCCACCGTGGATATTCATCCTCCCTCTTGCCACAAGCCTTGTTCTCTCCCCGAGCCCCCATCACCCATCACGGCCGTCAGCTCTGCCCATGCGGCTAAAGCCGCCTAGACCGTGGGACGGATGGGGTACCGTGGTCGGCGAGTGTTGATCACTCGGAATGGCGTGCCGGGTCGCTCGCAGGCAAAGAAAAACTGTGATCACGCTGCGAAACAAAGAGGATCGGCGAACCAAGGCACTAAGGAAATAGCCGCAGGAATGGAAATGCCGGAACCGTGAATCTCACCCCATCCTTAATACCATCAGCGCCGCAAGCCCTGGAAATGATTTTCGAAGATGGGTTCCGATGGGTGCGCGTGCGATGTGTGTGTGGATGTTGGGCCATTGCCTCAAGCATAATTTTACCCACGCATGAGTGGAGTGCTCTCTGCGACAAAGTTTTGAGAAGCTGGGTCCCCCCGGCTAAGGCGCAAAAGGTGCAAAGGGGAGAGAAAACAGCGCACTTAATCTAGACGCATCTATTTCATCCCAACTTTCGGCACATGGACTGTCGGCATGCTGTGATGCGCTGCGTTGTGTTGTGAGCGCAATGATTACCACAGAACTCGCGTGCAACCATTCCATCCAGGTAACACATTGCAGCCAAAAAATACCCCACATGGCAGAAAAAGCCTCATTGTGAGAGCAGTCGACCCGGTTCTGAGCTGCCGGAGACAGGTTTCGCAGAAGCCATCGAAACTTGACCGCGCAACTCATCGACAGCTACAATCGACGTTGCTTCAACTGACATGAGCCCTGGCTAGTGTGTGGGGTTTTGATGCGGCTGATGGCTCTTGGCAAGAGGGATCTTTCTTGGCAAGATGCGCGATCGATGGACCAGGGTTACACGGGGAGTATTACTTCACGATAACTAAGAGGAATAAAAGATTTTCTATTCGCCAGGAACTAGTTCAACTTTTTTTTCTTTTTTCCTTTCCTTGTGAGTCATCGCGAAGTTGCCCGAGACGAGATTCAGTTTACGTTATGCATCGATCACGAGTTGAAGCGCAACATGTAAAATGTCATTGTAGAAAAAGAATTCGAGAAAAATCCTCAAAAATAAGAAGAACGAGAAGAAAGAAGAAGGGATCATATTATCAAAACTAAACATTTGAGATCATAAAAACAAAACAAAAAACTGGGACAGCCACCGATGTCTGGGCTATCAAACTCTTTTTTTTTAATCCGTCGTTGTTTTCAGAACACACTCCTCCCTTCAACTGGAGGCGTTTCTACATGCCTCGTCTAGACCATGTCTATGCTCACCATTTAGGTCCATAAACACTTATTGCCCAATCGGGTAGTGGTATCCCGAACGCCTAAATCTCCAAAAGCTTCCTTCCAAATCTTCAAGATCGATTTCTGGGTAATCCCAAATAACATATCCACAATGCCACAGGTTTCTGTCAGAGGAGTTGAAGACAGCAGACTTGAATCGGGTCCTGGCATGTGCGCACATCCATGCACTGAACGAGGTTGACGGCATCGAGTCTCTTGGCCCATCCAAAGGTTTACTCAAGGTCCTCAGATGCTCTGTTGTGTATTTATCTAGAAATGTCGTTATATTGCAGACATGATCTGTCACAGGAACGTCTATGGCCATCATACGTATAAGGCTCGTGAATGGGGTTTGTGGGTTGCTTATCGGATTGAAATTACGCTCCCAGAACAATTCAACTCTCTCCTCCGGCCCTTCGGCGCGGAGCAGAGAGGCCAGGCACGGAAGCCCAAGACAAAGCTATGTGATTGATGTTGGTCAATTTTGTCAGGCAAGGAGGCAAGGTGTTAGAGTGCAGAGGGGTAAACTCACAATCCACTGCATTCTCAGAGACTCGTGCGACCAACGCGCCCGCTCAAACTCAAGGCTACCCCATTCGACTACGTGTGCAAAATCGAAAAATACTACTCATCATTAGATGCACTCTATGGTCAATACGTTTCATCGTGCTCACCTTCGTTAACCCTTCTCTCCAGATGACCATACACACAAGACAATTGCTCATTAACCCACGGGGAAAATTCATGGAAAAATTGGTCGTCTAGTTCTGATTCATCTTCCATAGAAAACTTCCCTCCGTTCGGGCATAGCAGGTTGCACATGAGTTGATATCGATATAATCCTCTATCTAACCGGAACCGCTCATCTGGACTGATATCCGTCACGCGTTCGATCCCCAGCTTGCTTGAGAGCAGAGGGAAGGATTCTTCGGCTAAGTCATCGCCTAGAGCCTCTACGGCGGCGTATTGGCGGTTCAAAAAGGCGTAGTCTGACAATGAAAGACGCGCGAGACGCGCCGTGGGGACTTTTTGGTCCGAGATAGCCGCTGCTAAGCGACCCAGGAGACCGCGGATCTCATCCTGCTTGGTTATGTTGATCTGCGTAGACTCAAGATGGGCAATTGCAAAAGGGAGAGAGCTTGCGGGGATTCGATTAGCAATGATGCTTCCGGCGACAGATTGAACATTGTCGTAGAGCGCGTCGCGGAAGATGCGGTGGCTGAGGATTACTGGCCCGAGCTGTGGGATTGTGTCCAGCTGCCCCAGAATTTTGGAGACTATGTGAAGCGGAAGGCTTTGCAGAGGCTGGATCGCGGCTGGATCCATGGTTGCTGGCGTTTAGCCAAAATGAACAGACGACAGCGATGACAACACAAGTGCGGGGAAATAACTGACGTGAAGCAATCGAACCACAGCGCCCGACGAGGATCAGCGAATTTATCTGCCACCTTGATGCCTGAATTACTTTTTCCAACGCCTCCTTAGTAATCGAGGTAACAGTGTAGATGCTCGAGTTGGCCAGTAACATGCTCGAAATATGCGCCCAACCGGAGTGACCCGGCAGTTGCCGTCTCAACCCGTATCATTTACCCCTCCCCATATGCGAGGTTGTCTCAGCTCGTGCAGCCACTTGTGGTGAGCACCTAATCGAGCTCAATATTATTTGCTCAGCGCCTGAAAATGGGGCTTCCGGTGAAGCTTGGGTGGGAATTGGCCCTGACCGTGACATGTGATCTTGGCAGAAGTGTTTCTGGATTAAGCCATGCCAAGACGTGACGGTAGCCTTTGTAGCCTTATCCTGGATGTTATAGCCCTGGGGTGGGTTTGTTTTCTTTTTCTGTTTACTTTCTTCCCAATTATCACCGTAGCATGGTTAGAAAGTACTTGAAATTCGCACATGGGAGGCAATATGCCAAATCGATGTAACCGCTGTTTGGTTTGTGTGAGGCGATGTGTATGTTCCAAACAACACATGTTTTTCGGTTACTTCCAAAGAAAGAGTTTCCGAAGGGAGTTGTCAACATGCACGATGAATGCTTCTAGACCCCTCAAGGAAAGGCAAGAAATATGAAATGTGACAATGACACCATGGTATTGCAATAACTAGTTTAGCACAATGAAACCCGACACCGCCCCTGTCGTGCATTCAATTGGCGCTATTTCGCGGGATTGTCACTTATAAATTTGGTCATCGACTAGTTATTCTAGAAAACTATCTTGTCTTGTTAATGGAATGGTGGTAAACCTTAAATGTGATGATAGAAGGGGTGTCTACCGGCCCACAAAGGGACGGTCGTCTTTTTTTGTGCCATTAAACTATCCTCAGGAAACCTTAAAAGTGGGTGTTGCCACAGGCCTTGACTATGCATTCTTGTTGTAATACCATGTATCCCAGCTACTAATATCACCCATGTAAACTACTTTCAGGCTGCTAAATATATTCTCACAAACTATCCGCGGCTACCATGTCAATGGGTGCGTTGTACTAATGCCATGAGTGTCCCAGCAAAGGAAAGAGTATTATGAGTGCCTCAAGTAGTCATAAGCAACCAGAGCATGAATCTCAGCAATAGCACACATTTCCTCGACTAGCAGATACTCGTCGGGCGCCCCCATATTGTACGGCGTCAGCCCCACGACAACTGTGGGGATGCCACTAGCTCTGAACAACCTAGAATCGCTGGCCCCTACGCGCATGTTCACGACTGCTTCGGGGCCAGCTACCTCCCGTGATGCTTGAAGGGCGTTCTGCACAATTTCCTCTGAAGGTGACGTCCAGCTGGGGTCGTACCTCTGAAGGACACGGAACGTGACGCCCTGCAGTGGGTCGAGGACTTCATGGATGTGTTGGATAAAGGCAGCGCTCGACACGCCCATGGGCAGCCTGATATCAGCAGCGGCTCGTGCGGTATCGGGCACCAGGTTCGGACTGACGCCTCCGTCGATGGTGCCGATGTTGACTGTGACACGCTGGAGCGTCTCGCTCTCGCCGGCGCCACTCAAGGGCTCGCTCACAGCCTTGGCCGCCGCAATTGCCGCGTCCACTTCGTCCAGCCGGTCGGGGATGGGCATCTTCTCCAGCGCCTTGACGCGGCTGATGGCCTCCATTAGCAAATCGATGGCGTTTTCACCCTTGTGAACATGGGCGCCATGTGCAGCCTTCCCTGCAGCCTCCAGCTCCAGCCAGACCAGGCCCTTCTCGCCAATGCGCACAACTAGTGGCGAGCCGGCATCCCCGCACACCATGGCATCTGCATCCCTGACGGTGGCGACGTTCTGCAGCAGCCACGCCGAGCCGAGCTGGCCCATGGTCTCTTCATCGCCTGCCAGGGCAATCACCATGTCGCCACTCCACTCGGCGCCGCTTTCCAGCACGGCGCGGGCCGCGAGCATGGACGCTGCAATCCCTCCCTTCATGTCGGCCGCGCCACGGCCGTAGAGGCGCGCCCCGTCGCTCGACAGGTTGCCGCCGAGCGGGGGAACTGTCCACCGACCCTCATCTCCCACGGGGTACGTGTCGAGGTGGCCGCTGAAGACGAGGCGGCGCCCAGGACGGCCCGAGGACACGACGGCCACCACGTTGGTGATGCCGGGCGCTGTTTCGTGTGTTGTAATGTGCGCTGATGGAAGAATTGATTGAAGCTGTGCTACAGCCGCATCCGCCGCCTTCGACACATCGCCTGGCGGATTAGGCGACGGGGCTTGAACCAGAGCCTGAGTCGTATTGATTAGTTCCGACCGGCTTGCGCGGACAAATACCTGTATCCGACCTCTATGATCGGCCATATTTGGAAATGCGCTCCTCAGCTATTCCACCGGGGTAGAAAAGCAGGATTTGGCGAGGAACAAATAAAGCCGCGAGAGTATAGTTACTTTTGGACTGGACAATGGGTTTGTCCGCTGAACATTTGATGATACTGGCCGATACCGGTCGAATCAGTCAGTATGTTGAAATGCCAAGGCTTATCGGCGATAACATGGGAGGTCAGATAGCGTGGTACCAGTTTGGAATAACCCAAACAAGAGCGATGCGACCCCGGTAGTTTAACAACCTATTAAACATGGCTATGGGGGTGTATGTTTTGGAGCTTGCGGACCCATGATTGAGCTGCAATTGCGTATTTTACCTACAGGGAATTGTAATCTTTTCGCTTTATGCAAAGGGAAGGGTATGCAATACAGCACCGCACTGACGCGGTGCAGATTGCCTTTTTGCTTCTTGTGGCTGGAAACGGCATTATGGTGAACATGATTGGACTGGTACGAGCTGCCTGGTGATAGGCCGGTGAGTACATGACTGACAATGCCGTACAAGATATAGGGAATAACTCGTTTCATTAACAACCAATACAACACCGTTGTTCAACAGACTAGATCCGAGGATGGGCGGGGTCTTCGGGCATTTCATAGACTCGAGGATGGGCACAATCTCCCATCATTTCATAGAATGGAGGACGGGAAGAGTCTCCGGATATTTCATAGGCCTGAGGGTGAACAGAACTCCCGCCCATGTCATGAGTCGCAGGCTGCGGTACACCTTGAGACGTCGCACTCTGCTCACCTGGAGAGACTGGTTGATTTGTCCAAGGCTGCGGCGAGGCGGGATTGCTCCCCGACTCCAGCATAGTCATCATAGAAGCTCTCCACTCGGACTCATCTGGAGAACTTGGGACCGCCTTTGCAGCATTCACCGCTATCCCGGTCAGAGGATCTTGTTCCATCGGAGGACCTTGCATCGGCGGCGTGACGTGCTGAGCCTGACGAGTCTTCCGCCGTCGAACAAACCAGAAGATTGCAAGTGCCACGAGCGCCACTGCCGCGCAACCTCCAACCACACCACCGACAATGGCTCCGACATTAACATGGTTTGGGGGATGAGGGGGCGGCGAAGGCGATACGGTGGAAGAAACTGGTTCGGTTGACGAGACGTGTGAATTGATGTCGGTGTAGGTTGTAGTGAGAAACTGTGCATCGTGCTGGCCATTGTATGTAAAAGACACGCTCTGGACTCCGGCCACGGGCGTCGGCGCGCATCTATAGTCCTCAATTCCCTGTGGGTAGGCATACGTTCGGCAATACGCGGCCGACGTGTCGGTGCTAGAGTGCAAGTCCAGCCGTCAACAAGACATACCGTACGACTGCGGGGCATATGGGGCTCACCAGAGAAGATAGAAGATGTTGCTCACACAGGTATCGTTGCAGAGGCCCGTGTTCAACGCCGCCTCCCTCTCGACACACCTAATGTGAACCGCCCAGTTGTTCGAGTCTTCAGGCTTGCCACAGATGACCCCTAGTGCGCTCACCCACATGCAGGATTGGTGGTTCTCGCAAGTAATCGGATTCCCTGCAGACCCCGACAGCCAACCGCATGTTTCGTCTGTGGCCATGGTGACGGTGAAGACGGCGTTTGAGAAGCTGGTCTCTTGACGCTTTTCCATGTGCCTGGGGTCGGGGGCCTTTACCATGCGAGTTTGCGTAGGTGGTCGGTCAAGGTCCGCCATGTATGGTCGTTGAGTGGGCTCGAAGCGGACTCGTCCGCATGAGCCCTGTATAGTCCACAAGCCGAGGGCTATCGCAGAATGCAGCAGGCTGCTCATCTTGAAGTCGAAGGAGGCGAGATGGAGAAACCGTCGGTAGACACCTCGCAAAGCACAGGCGGGGGCTCAGTTTTACATGTCATCAGCTGAACGGTAGCGGCGTGCACTCAGACGGCCCTGATTGGCGCCAAAATTGAGGCATACACCCTCCGGCTATGGTACGCATACTTGCAACCAACTAATCCCCAAGGTAGCAGAGCTAAAGTCTAGAGTCGCTGTGACCTTGTCCGCGAGCCGCATAAAGGGTGAAGGTCTCGAGCTGAGGCTGGCTTAGAGCTGAGGCGGGCTTAGAGCTGAGGCTTGCTTAGTGCTGAGTGCGATGGGTCATCATGATGCAGCTGCTGGAGTTTATGATGCAGGCTGTGGATGTGAGGAGCGTTGGAATGACGAGAAACCAGAGTCTTGATCAAGTCTCTTTGCTTCATCGGCACATACCGCACCTTGCGCCATGGTGTCTTTCTCGACAGCTGCATCATGTGGATTTCAAAATAGTATGGGTGCGGGCATGAGTAAAGCCGCACTGTCCATGGCCGATGCCGCCCGCGGATCAGTCCAGCAGTGGCCAATACTGAGCAGCATCAAAATGTCTCGAGCAATCCTGCTGCTTGGGAGTACCGAGTGTCACGAGCCCTGATCTCTCAAGCATAAGGGTGGGTATAATTCTGTTGGAGTTGTGCACCAACCCCGCTCTGGGTCTGTATACATCGTGACATGCCATGTGGTTATAACAATATGAGGGCATCCTAAACACGCCCATTTATGCAAATACACATCGCAACAACGCGCCTCCCCCTTCATCAAGTTTTTGTCGGATACGGCCGGGTTGATTCAATCACGGGACTTCGGTTCAAATGGAGGGTGGATCAGGAAGCTGATTATTCTATTGATTGAGGTCGAAATTGATCCCTCTGCTTGGACGAGGCGTTTTTCCCCGCTTCGTGACTCCTTTAGTAATACCGTAATAACTCTGCAAACGAGCAAAAAGAGTGGCTTCTTTTGGGCCCACAAAACGCGATCTGACCTATTGATTGATTGGGTTGCGACGTTTTCCGGTTAAGAGTGGGGCCAGGTTCGTTCGAATTTTGAGTTAATACGGTATCTATCTATTCAAGCGGGGGAGGGGCCTACAAGGCTCACCCCCTTACCCGGGGCCAATCCAGCGGTTTTAATATAGATACCCCTTTGAGCCCTACAGTCCCGGGTGAATACTTCATACTGGTCCCCGCATAACCTTTGGCTGCGTCGTTCCATCAGGATACACTCGAACCAATCATCGCTCCATGCCCGAGTGTCTTGGGAGATACAAGTCTGCTTCTGTCCCCTCCAACACGCTCAACCAAACAAAGTGGCGTGGCCCCATTGAACCAATAGAGTCGTACCGCCCCGTGTTCAAAGCCTCTTCAAGACGCCTCCAAGCTTCAGCCCTCGCAAGTCGGGCAAATCAGATGTGGCTGATGTCCGCGCCCGATACTTGGCACTGCCAGCTTTCGGCTCCAAGCCGCGAGCTGCCTGGGATGGCCGTCAAGCGGCAGGCAGGTGAAAAGCATGTGAACGCACGCTATATGAGCAGACGAGGGACGGCTCAGATGTGTAATAATGAATGACACGGCTTGTGTCTTCCTGAGGCGTGCTCAGCTGTTCAGTCTGTTCATGTCATTCTCTGCCTGAACCGAAATCAGCCACCATGCGTATGTTGAACGGTCTGATCGTCGGCCTTTTGATTGAAAGGGCCCGGGGCCAAACGCCCATGGTGTCTACGGTCGAAGTTCCAACATCTCTATTTCAAGCCCCTACATCTCAACTTGAAGCTCCCACGTCTCAACCGTCTACATTCCAAGCGCCTACGTCTCAACTTCAAGCTTCCACATCCCAGGCTGTGACATCTCAAGCTCTTACATCTCAAGCTCTTACACCTCAAACCCCTACATCCCAAGCTATTACATCCCAATTTGTGACATCTCAGGTTCTTACATCTCAAGCCACTACATCCCAAGCTGTTACATCTCAAGCTCTTACATCTCAAGCCACTACATCCCAAGCTGTTACATCTCAAGCTCTTACATCTGAAGCCACTACATCCCAAGCTAATACATCTCAAACTCTTACATCTGAAGCCGCTACATCTCAAACTCTTACATCCCAAACTCTACCATCTGAAGCCCCTACATCTCAAACTCTTACATCTGAAGTCCCTACATCTAAAACTCTTACATCCCAAACTCTACCATCTAATGTTCCAACATCGCCAGCTCCTACATCTCAGTTTCAACCTCCACCATCCCAGGCTTCCACACCCAATATTCCTCCTACGTCCATCGAAACGCCTCCAGAATCACCTATTCCGCCAATATCTACTGAGAAAATCGGGTCATCTACTCGGCCGTCCGAAACACCCACCGAATCAATTCAACCGACAACTAATGCGCCCGCCACAACACCGGTTCAGCCTACGCGTACTGAGCCCCTCGAGACCACTCAAGTTCCCCCTGGG
>JAHVYC010000050.1:0-199064 GCA_020623665.1 Calonectria multiphialidica | reverse complement strand
ACTCAAGTTCCCCCTGGGACTTCCAATGCTCCCCAGGAGCCAACCAGAGCTGTCAATCAGCCCACCGCTAGCCTCGTGGAAACAGGACCCCTGGTCACGGGATTCAGGACACTTATTAGCCCTTCTTCTAGGCCTACAGGCACGTCGATCGAATTAAATCTTAGCGATGCCACACTCGGTCAAAACGCAGAGTTTATCACTGTCGACGGTGAGAGAGCAATGTAACACCCCCCTAACAGCCACTTCACATCTGCTATAAGCTGACACGGGCAACAGTCTGCTAAGAGCTCCGCCAAACGGCAACGCATCTTTCAGTCTTGACGTCACGACGCCATTAGGTATCGCGCCAGGTGACCTCGTCAGGCTCACAGCGTCAATCAGAGTTGGAGACGTTGGCGCTCCGACCTCAGAGTTTGGGTTGCTCTTGCGACGGGAAAGCACAGGCTCCCGTCTCCAGATGGTTATGGACGAGAAAACCATTTACGATAAAGAACTTGAGACCACCGCGGGAAAGTTCAAAGAGATCCAGAGTGAAAAGACCAGCGTTTCAGAGAACCCAAAGGTTAAAATAATCCAGGAACCTGGCCCTCGGCCCGTGGATGTTACTATTAGTGGTATCAAATTAGCGGAGGCGAAGAGCGCAGCACTCACGGCTGAGCAGACTGCGGCAGAGTCTGCTCCTCGTGGTCAGGAAACCAGGGCCCCTAGTGGAACAGGCAGAGGTGGGCACCCTGGATCTGTCTCTATCTTGGAGTCTGAAACTGGCATTGGCCCTGGCACTGGCCCTGGCACTGCTATTGGCACTGCTGTTGGCACTGCTTCTGGCACTTCTTCTGGCACTGCTATTGGCACTGTTACCAGCACTGGCACTACCACGGCTTTGTCAACTAGTTCTGGGTCTGTGATTGTTCCAAACAAGGGTGGACATGGTCATATGGTGAACAAAGTCGAGGTATATGTAGTACCTCTTATTGCAGCTTTCCTTCTTTAAGAATATATAGGTATTCCTTACTTCTAAAAGTAATTTGATCTTGTGTCCGTCTCCCCAGTAGCCCCCCTGCAGAGCGTGGGATACCTTCTTCAGACTACGGGAGGATCCTGCTTCTTCAAATGTCGAAGAAGAAGACCGCATTGTCGCCTAGTTATACTTACTCAGACTTGCTCAGGCACTGCTCATGCTTACTTAAGTGCTGCTTAGGCTTGCTCTGGCGTGGCTTAGGTTAAAGCGGTATGAGCCCCGGGTCTCGCACGATAAAAGGAATCAATAAAGTCTAGATTTACATGGTGTATAATAAGGTGTAATAACCAAAGCTGTGCAAAACCAAACTAGGAAAGAACGGAATGAATGAATCAACCGACCGAATGGTGGATTTCCGCAGGTCACGCGAAAAGAGCAGGCAGGCTGGCCTGGGATACCATGAAGCCTTTCCAACTGGGCCTAGACTGAACCTGTGAATTATTAGCGAAGCACATAAACCAGTAGTTCTGACCACTAACTCAAGCACAGCCATCTAACCCTAACCGCTGAGGACACATTTGGGGAGACCTGCAGTTCCACAAAGCCATTCCTCCCTTGGCCCTAACGCATCTTTCGCACCATCATTCTTCACGTTGTTAGCAAATGTGTTAAGCTCAAGGTTCTGAGTACTAACCACAGCGCGGGAATTTTCCTCTCTGCCGCTGAGAACACATTTAGGGAGGCCGGGACCTCCGCAAAGCCACTCCTCCCGGGCCGCCAAGACACCTTTCTCCTCTCCGATCTTCATAATATCAGTGGATTAATTAAGTTTAGGGCATTGGTTATTGAACAAAAGACGGGGACTATGGTTGAACACTGTTTACCTGAGGAACTGGTTGGGAGGTGGCGAGACCAGCCAGCGAGATTAGGACCATACCAAATGACGGCTTCATGGCGATCACCGTATTTGGATGCAGGCTGAAAACAAAAAAGATATATAGATAGAGATTGTAAAAGAATGTGGTTTGAAGGTGCTATTTTGAAAATACACAGGGAAAAGGTTTGCTTATAAACAAACTAATGCCATTGCAAATTTATGCTCAAATAAACTCAATTGCATATTGAGTATGACGCCGTCATGTGAATAAGTAAATTAAACATCATTCATTTTCTATCAATTACGTGGACGGAGATTTTTTAATTTTCTTAACACTGATTATCGTCATTAAAGAACATCATCCATGTTGCAAGTCTAATTGTGCGGAAGTTCGGCTTTCTAGTTCGGTCCGTGGTCACGTTGTGAGATAGAAGCGGACACAATTGATCAGCAAAAGAAGCCAGACTAGTTGCAAATTTATGTTTCTTGCGACGCGAATTTTAATAAGATCTCCGGTTAGATGCCATATTTTGCGAAAGCGAGGCCGAAAGCGAGGTTGTTGCTTCAAACACTGGGCCTGGAACCAACTTCTTCCAGCATAAGCCGTCGGGACAGCCGTAGGCGTGAGCCGTATGCATTGACATGATTTACTTGCAGTCAATCTCTGACTAGGAACGGGATATCCGAGGGAGTGTATCCTTGAGTTCTCCTGGATCGGCTCTTTCGGGTTGTGGGTCGCAGATCTACGGTTCGGAATCTCACTAACCTTATAGAGCCCTGGATAGGCCAGGTCTAAAGTTTGGTGATATGCACCAACGTTTGGTAGTTAATTTTAATGGAACTATGAATAATATTTGGTCTTGGGTTCTCTCATAATTGTTATTGTCAGCCTTTGTTGTCTTGCATTTGAACTCTATGCTTGCCCCTCGACGTGGAACACGTCTGGTGCGGCTTCTGCGTTGGCGGCCAACTCTTCTACGCTTCGTCGCAGCATGTAGGGGTCCTCAGCAAAGCCCTTTTGCCATGTTCTTGCCTCGTATTCCGACTCAATTGGCTTCATTCCCGTGGCCTGAATTTCTTTGGCGCGTCTCTCCACGGTTCCCCACACGCGGAGGATGTTTTCACCTGCCAATAGCCGGATCTGCGCGTCGGTCGCACCTCGCTGCATTACCAGTTCAAGCAGGCTGGGGTATTTTGAAACATCCTCGAGGCCGATGGGTGCGTATGTCATGCCAAAAAAGTCACTTCCAATCCCCACGCAATCCCACCCGCAGACCTCTGCGATATGGAAAATATGGTCGACGACGTCGTGGATTGTAACCTGCTTGGGATTCTTCACGTTGAGGAAGGCGTTCAAGAAGACGACCATGACGATGCCGCCATTCTGCTTAACCAGGCGTAAGACGTCATCAGGAACATTGCGCAGATGTGGCTGCATGCCATACGCTCCCGAATGAGAGAAAATAACAGGAGCTTGGGCAACACCCAGGACATCTCGCATGGTTTGGTGAGACACGTGTGAGAGGTCCACCATCATTCCAATGCGGTTCATTTCCTTCACGGCATCCTTCCCAAGCTTTGTCAGGCCAGTGTCTGTGCTGCCACTTGCGACCGTAGATGCCGCCATGGCAAATGCGTTGTCGCAATTGTGCGTCAGTGTCAGATACCGGGCCCCAAGATCATACATCTGACGAATGCTGGCGATGCTGCCACCGACTTGATGACCACCCTCGATGCCAATCATGCTCGCAATTCGGCCTTTCTTGAACGCTTTTCGTGCACATGTAGACGTGTCGCAGTATTCAAGATCCTTTGGATGCTCACCAACGAATCGGCGAGTGACATCTATTTGCTCGAGCGTGTCTCGGACAATCCACTTGCCGCAGGAATCAGCATTGGTAACCAATGGCTCGGTTTAGTTGCAGACTTACAGAAGGATCCTCAAAGTGTTTTTGATTCGCGTCGCAGTCTACGAACACGCTCCAAAACTGTCCGCCAACCATGCCCTGCTTCATCCTCACCAAGTCCGTATGCCCCAAAAGCCGGTTTTTAAAGTCAAACTCGCCGCCGTATATGCGGTTGTGCAGCTCAAGGCGTAGTAATAAAGGAAAGTCGTTGTGGCCATCAATTAACCTTGGCAACCATTAATGAAAGGTGTGTTGTAACGCATCCAGGGCTCCCCACTTACGGTGTTGTTTTGAGAATCCGTCTCGTGCGCTCAACGTAGTCTGTGTGCTCGCAGGGCTGTTCCCTTGGCCATAGATATCCAAGAGGACCGAGCAAAAAGGCGCACATGGCAGCAATCACAGGAATACGAGCACGCATCCACCACGCCACGCTCGGCGACTGGGAGCGAGGCACGAGGGCTCGTCCATCGTCAACGTTTCTGTCGGTGCGAGAAGACTCACCATTATTCCTCTGCTGAGATGTTTCTATGTTAGTGTCCATTTCCACTGTGGTCATGTCTATGGGCTTATTCCATGCTAATTCAGAGATTGACGATGAGGAAGGTGTTTGTTTGATGGTGGGTCATGGGCAAACCTCTCTCTAATTGTGGAGAAGCTTTTAGCGATCGCCAATTAGAATCGCCTTGTTCGTCTAGCGACCACTTCGTATCAACTCCCAAAACGAGCTAGACCAGATGTTACTAAGGCCTTTGTGTCCGCGGCATCTGTTGCGAATTACTGTTACAATGGGCTAGAAGGTGAGTCAAGTAGCGCTTGAGGCATGTTCTCTATGAAAACAGGGCTGGCCATCTCTTACCATGTCCCCTTATTTGATCTCGCCAATGGGCCACTCGGCATAAGCTTGGACGTCTAATTTCTACTCTTGAATCCGGCCTGTAAAATCATCTGGAATAATTCTATGTCCTTCCTCGCGTCTGTGGCGCTGCTCTTTGGGGTTTTACCTTGGGATGCACACTCGTAAAAATCCAATAATTCGACCGTGTACGGATCCTCGTATGTCTTTCGAATCTTTCGTTCTTGAAACCCTCCGTCACCCAGCTTTTCACGGACTGTAAGTGTGACTGGGAGTCCCTTCACATACGGTGAGTCAAACTCGACCCGAATAATCTTTTCAGGCGAGTATACTTCGATATGGGCATCGAATTGTGGAACTCCGCAGAGGCCGGACTCGTAAGTCACTGGAAATCCATCGTACTGGAAGAGGACGCCGAAGATGCCAGGAAGAGTAAGTACGGCACCGGATACTGCTTGTGGCATGCCGATAATCTCTCGCATGGCAGAAAGATCGTGTGTTCCAAGCCTGCCAATGTCAGTACTTGGTATCAAGGATCAAAGGTGGATACTAACGCTCCAAGTACCCGCAGCATTCTCTTCGATTCTGGCGTCGCGCGCACACCAAACTCCTTCTCTAGAGCCTGACTGAAAATATCCTCCTCTCTTGATAGCCTATCTTGAGAATCCGCATCGGTAAAATCGTCGAAGCGTTGGGGAAACGTTCCAGACTGGGCCACAAAGGTCGAATTGAGACCAATAATGTCTCTAACTCTTGCATAGATGATCTTTTCCATACCACCAACTTCATTGACAGCATCCAGAAATGCCGGTGCATAACGTCGCATGGTGCCCACAAAGACCTTTCCCTTGGATGTTTTCTCCGCTTCAATGAGAGCGTCAATGTCCCGGAAGCAAGTTGCAGCAGGCTTCTCAATCAAGCAATACTTGTCATGCTTCAGGGCTAAAATTCCATGTGGAACATGGTACGCATCAGCGTTGGCGATGAGGACGACATCCACATCATCGGACGCGCAGAGTTCTTCAGCGCTACTGGTCGTTTTTGGTACTGGTCCCAGAACCTTTTGAGCGCAATGATGAAGCGACTTCTCTGAAATGTCACAGAGATATGTGGTTCTGAATCGGTGGGCGAGGAAGTTGATATTGGGGATGTGAGCGACCTGTGAGATCTCTCCACAACCAATGATGCCGATTCGCAGAACACGGCTCTCGTTGTTTCCTAGGTTCGCCATTGTGAGCCTTACGTTGAAAAATGTTAGATAAATAGAGGTACATGCATTCACATGCGCGGCTTTGCTTCTAACCATTCAGCAACAGCTTTTTGGCCTGGTATTTATGTACCGATCGTACCTCATCCATATGCGCCTACCCTACGCGACCGGGGAGTGGCGGAAGCCGGGGAGTAGCGGAAGACTAGGCTGTATCCACTATGTTGGAGCCTTCCAGCGGTCTGCCCCATAACTCAGTGGGGAATTTACATGGAAGAGTGGCCTGCTCAGCCCAGCCAGGTCTGGAAGAGGAGTCTTTGTGGCAGTTCTAAGAAACATCATTCCTGCAAACAAATAATTATTCTCAAGGTGCCGCTGAAAAAAAATTAAATTCGAATTCCTGGCAACAATAATATTCATTCACCATGGCCCAAGAAATCCCCTCCCTCCGCTGGGGTATTATCGCGACAGGCCTCATTTCATCCTGGTTTGTTGCTGATTTAACGCTGGACCGGTCGGATAAAAAAGCAAACCACATCATTCAAGCCATAGGCTCTTCCTCTGCTGAAAAGGGCCACGCTTTTGTTCAAAGTCACCTTCCTGGGAAATCTCCGACTGTCTACGGTACGTACGAAGGCGTCTATCAGGACCCGGAGGTCGACATTGTGTACATCGGCACACCCCATGCCTTTCACAAACAGAATTGCCTCGATGCAATTCGAGCTGGGAAACACGTCTTGTGCGAAAAGGCGTTTGCTCTCAATGAATCAGAGGCCAAGGAGGTCTTTCATGAGGCAGAAAAGAATGGCGTGTTTGTGATGGAGGCAATGTGGACTCGCTTTTTTCCTTTGGTTCAAAAGTTCCAACATCTCATCCATACGGAAAAGGTCATTGGCAATGTGTCGCGTGTGTTTTGCGACTTTGCCATGAACATGAACATCGCCTCACTTCCACCCACTTCACGACTCAGGAACCCAAGCCTTGGTGCTGGGAGCCTTTTGGATGTTGGCATTTACAGTCTGACCTGGGCAGTTCTTGCACTTGAGTCGCGAAACCAACCTGGGCAGCCCAAAATCGTCGCCACGCAAAGTCTTTTTGAGGGCATCGACATCGCTACCTCCGTCGTGCTGACATACCCAAACGGAGAACAGGCAATTGCCACATCGTCAACAATGTCAAAAACCCCCCCATCCTTTTGCCGAGTAGAGGGTAGCAAGGGAACCGTCGTCGTCGAGGGATTCACCGCCTCTGTCCCTGCAGCCTTTACCGTTCACTTGAATGGCGAGGAACCCGCCAAATACGAGTTTGAGCGTCCTGGAAAGGGATTTTATTGGGAGGCAGATGCAGTAGCTGTAGATATCGCAGCTGGAAAAGTCCAAGATGACGTGATGCCTTGGAGCGAGACGCTTCGAATGATGCGGTTACTTGATGAGATACGACGGCAGGGCGGGTCTAAATTCCCCCAGGATTTAAACTAGACATAAGCTAAAAAAGAATTTGATGACGAATATGAACATGATGACCACCATCCAAGTTTGGCTTACGTGACCAATATCCAGAACCCGGGTTTACCAGGTAACCGTGGTTTCAATTGATGGCGTTTACACATGAGCACACCCCCGCCAGACATGCTCCAAATACATACATCACTCTTGGCCCAGTGAAGCCAGCGCTAGCACCCTTGGCGCTGATCTGTCCGCTATTGCTCACAGCATCCCAGGGCATGTGATGGTGCGCCGTGTCCCCGCAGCAGACAGGGCCACTGTTACCAACCCGCAAAGATCAAGAATTTCCCCTCAGTGGGCCAACCACGTCTTCCGCTATTCCCCGCTCTTCCAACATCGCCAGCCCAGAAGCACAGTGACACCCAAAGACCCAGAGCCGGGCAAAGATTTCCCGGAACTGATCATGCCGCTTGGAGACATATCTTCGGATGGGCGAGGCTCGGGCCATAAAAGACCGAGGATGGCAGCCACATACCAGCGCAAACGAGCCGTGGCCGCGTGCCAGCCCTGCAGAGTCAGAAAGACAAAATGCGACAATGTGAGGCCAACGTGTGGCTTCTGCGCTCGACATGGCGCTCAATGCACATATGCAGATACTGGAAATGACCATTCCTCGTAAGTGATGCCTTTCCACCACATCAATACCGTCCTCGCCGTACTCAGTCGTATTTGTTGTGATAGGTTTGATCCTGCAAGTTTGGCCATCTTGGAGCGCCTCAACCACGTCGTCTCGCTATTGGAAAAGGATCAATTAACATCGCAAACCAGGAGCGAGGTGCAAGCATCCGTTCTGGATGCGTCATCCTTTAATCCACGCGCTGACTTGGAAGATCTAGATCACGACGATGACATGCTGGAGGAGACCCCCAATTTCCCGGCCACCCAGAACAATTGCGAGGGGGTTTTGCAATGGCCTATATTCCAAGATTACATGCTAAGTGTCCAATCGCTCGTCATGGAAATGGGAGACGACGAAGCACCAGGCTACGCAGAGTTAAGACCTGGCCTCGGCGTCTTTGGCCGAGGAATCCAGGAAGAGGATTTTGCTCCGCTGTCGCAAAGGTTTTTGGCCTATGTCCATACGAAGAATCCAATTCTTGATGTAGCAGAATTCTCAGGGTTTGTAAGGGACGCTTCCGAAACAGGGTTGAGGTGGGATGGCGCTTCATGTCTTGTGGTAATGTGTAATCACGCTAGGGTCTGGCGAGTACAATTGCTAACAGGAAGACTTTATTTACAGCTCATTGCCTGCTCCTTAGGATGCCTTGCCACGCCTTTTCGAGTAGAAGATAAAAATGACGACTCGTTAGCAAGGTCAACTCCAATGATGGTCAACAGGCAGACGAGTGAGGTATACTATTTGGCTGCCAAGAAAAGGCTTGGCCTGATGCGGCCGTCATTACTTTACATACAATGTCTATTCTTTTGCGGCGTCTTAGAAATGTATCGCATGGATGCTCTTCAAGCCTGGTACTACTTCAACCAGGCCTGTGTACAGTTGCGAAATCTTCTTTGGAGGCAGCGCCATTTCCCGTCTGAGGGCATGGCCGAATTGCCTCGACAGCAGCAGCGCATGGAGCAGAGGCTGTATTGGTCCTGCATGAAGTCTGAATGGTAACTTGAATCCCCATACTCGGCCCTCATATCTCCGTAAAACTGTCTGTCAGCTAACGCACTCATCGGATCAGTGAATTAAGATGCGAGATTCCTGTCCCTGCAAGTGGGATAAATCGGTTCGGATTCCCAACGATATTCCCGTCACCTCCGAATGAACTTTCCTCGACACCGTCCAATCAAATAGATGTCGACAGTCCCTCAGATTCTATAAGCCCGGAAGAAGAGAGAAGCTGGTTTTATTACTTGGCTGAGATTTCATTTCGAAGAATGATGAACAGAGCATTTGCCTCCTTAGCCAAGCAAGGGGAGCTGAGTTGGAGTCAGAACTTTGAAGAAAACGTCCGAAGGTTTGAGACGTTGAATGAGCAGCTGGACACGTGGTAAGTTATTCAGTGCCCTTGGTCTACTCATTATACCTAACTTGGGGCACCAGGTGCTCCCATATTCCACCCCAAATCAACCTGACAGACATCGATTTCAACAACGAATTCGCCCACTTCATTCACGGCCGAGCTATCTCATTAAGAGAATGGATTCATCGGCCCTTTCTATACTATGCCATTCACCGACCTTCAGATGATCCATTCATTCCACAAGCTCTTCCTCTGGCAAAAAGGTGTCTTGAACTTTGCATACAATCTCAGTTAAGAGTTCACCCCTTTCATCGACATCATGGAACGTGGTATATCGCCCGAACCTCACTGACCAGAGCACTCTTGATTCTTGCCGCCGCCAAGAGTGGGAAGATAAGCCTCCCGGAAAAGTGGAAGGAGTCACTGGATTCTGCGAAGAAGATTGTGCAGTTCTGGGCAGAAGAGTGTTTGGATTTGAGGAAAGCTACAGAAATTCTGGACACATTGATGTCAGATCTAGCTTAATGTTTCCCAGCTTCTATTCGATATTTCGAGCCCGAAAAGCGTAAATGTAATTCTCTAGAATCGGAAACAAGGAACAGCCATCGGACAATAGCCGTCAGATGACACCAACTCATTCGACTTTTCGCTGCAACAGGTAACCATATTTGCAAATATCTACTCCCAGCCTACCTCTATCCGTTATGCTACTAGGTCTAGTCAATGTTTAGCAGCCTTAATGTCAAAAATATTGGCAAGACCGTTGATCTTGGCAGTAACACATGCCACGTAATCATCAGATACCTCAAGGGTGGGACAGCTGACGTGGATCTTGGTGGCGTTCTAGCCAGTCAGTCTCGAGGCGAAGCAGACGCAGCATCTCTTCGTTATTGGATCGACGGAACTGTTCTGTCCAAGTGTAACGTAGAAACTTGACCCAAATTGGAGAGCGCAGTGCAAGAGCTTAAAGCATTAAGCGTCAAAAGCCGCTTTCATGACCAGATAATCGACAGGTGGCCTGAGATTGGTCCGGTCTGTTAAATGCATTGCGGTGTTCCACTAGACCCACGTGACCAAGGCCTCTGCGTCTGAGACATCGTGGCGGCGAGAATTTGTATGACGTGAGGGGCACCCAAATGCATTTCCCTCGGAAATGTGTCAATTTTGCATGTGATTCTGCAAGGCCTGGAATCTATATTACAGCTTTTCTGGTCACTGGTCATCAGGGAACCCGTATCAAATATTAGTGACCCCAGATCCCCTTTCGACTCCATGGCACCGAGCTTGATGCCAGCCCCTAGGATTAATTCATCAGCGGCGGCTGCTACAGCCGCTGCGGCAGTAGCCACGTACTTGTTAGACTCCTTCCTAGGGCTTTCAAAAGATATTCAGGCAATCCAGTACTACAAAAAGTTGGAGAAGTGTTTCCTAAATCAGATCAATCGGCTTGGAAATCACTGCAACATATACGGCCTTCTTGAGCATGCCGACGAAAGCTCGGACGCTCTATGGTTTGAGGGGAGAACCTGGAACTACCGAGCTTTGAAATCAGGCTCGTGCTATCACTCGAACCGTTAGACATCGATTGGCTAATACATTAGCAGATGTGGACGCCGTTGCGCTTCGTTTGCACCAAGCTGGCGTGTGCAGCCAAGATGTAGTGGGAGTATTCATGAGTAATTCCCCGGAAGCTGTCATCACTATTTTGGCCCTGTCCAAGTTAGGAGCCGTTTCAGCGATGATTAACACCAACTTAGGGGGTGGGTTGCATGACCGGACAAACGCCATTAATTGCTAACTTTTAGCTTGCAGATCAGACGCTCATGCATGTTGTGAATACTGTCCAAGCACGACTGGTTTTAGCCACACCGGATGTGGCTGTCTTCATAACCAAACAAGTTCAATCCGTGGATGAAACATCTAAAACTTATATTGTCAATCTGGGCTTCTTTCCTTCTGCATCCTCATCTACAATTCCTGGCGCCTATATGTTACCGATGCCTGATCCATCTAAAGGAGTTTCAATTGCTCCACAAAAAGCCAAACTTTATGATATCTGCTCGATGGTCTTTACGTCTGGTACAACCGGGATGCCAAAGGCTGTCTCCCTACAGAATCTAAGAATGCTTGGTCCCGCTACACCTTCTCCCATGGATATGTCCAACCCGAAAAAGTACTATCCCCTACGGACGTACAGCAGCATGCCAATTTTCCACGGAACCACGCTTCTTGCCGGCCTGTGCTCTACTATCGGTGTTTCTGGTTGTTTCTGCATCGCCCGCAAATTCTCTGCGAGTAACTTTTGGAAGGATGTTCATGATTCTCGAGCCACTAGAATTTTATACGTGGGCGAGCTTTGTCGATTCTTGCTCGCTACCCCGCCAAGCAAATATGATCGCAATCACCAATGTATCGTTGCGTTAGGAAATGGTTTGCAGAAAGATGTTTGGGTTGCGTTTAATACTCGGTTTGGAATCCCAGAAGTCCGCGAGTTTTATAGAGCCACTGATGGCATTTCTATCTATAACAACCGCCATTTCGGTATTGGGAAAGGTGTCGGGAAGATAGGCTTCACCGGTGTGCTACGCCGAAGTATAGAAAAGGACCAATTCATTGTCAGGTTCAACTATGATACGGGCGAGCCTTATCGGGATCCACGGACGGGTTACTGCGTCCCTGCGGCTCTCAACGAGACTGGAGAGGTGATCAGGAGGATTGTCAACATGGGAGCGTATCCTGTCTACCATGGCAACAAGAAAGCAACCGAGGACAAAATGCTTCGCGACGTATTTGCCAAAGGGGATGTATTCCAACGCAGCGGAGATCTTGTTGTACAAGAGAGGTCTGGATGGGTCCAGTTCATTGATAGAATTGGGGATACATTTCGATGGAAAGGCGAAAACGTCAGTGCTGGAGAAGTCCGTGCGATGATTTCTGATTTGCCTCACGTTTTGGATGTCGTTGTAGTGGGAAAGAAACTTGAGGAATACGATGGTCAAGCGGGAGCCGCAGTGATCACCCTTGGGAATGCATCCAAGGATGATGCAATGGCATTTGTCAGAGACTTGTACGGCGACCTACGCCGAAAGGGTCTACCAGGCTATGCGGTGCCTAGGCTGGTGGCCATAACGGACGAGCTCAATGCTGTTGGTGATACATTCAAGCATTCAAAACAAGTCATCAAACTCATGGAGTGGAACCCTGCTACATCATCAGACAAAAGTCAAAAGTACTGGCTCGATGTCGAAGCTGGAATGTACAAGCCGTTAGATGCGTACAGCTGGGCACGCATAGCCAGGGGCCAGGCTAAGCTATAAATTGGGCTGAGTCTGTTGCAGTATCTTGGGATTTAGTAGTTACCTCAATTTCAGCCTTAATAAGGCGTCTCATTAGGTCACATGGGAAGGCAATCCAATCTCGTAATACTCCCCCGCACGGCTCCCAACAAAGGCTCCTCAATTATCGCTCACAACACTCCCAATAGGCTGCCATGTTCTCTTTTGGGGGCCTCGGATCACAGGCTCTTTATTCCAAATATTTCTCTCGGTGCATTTGTGGTGTGTAAACTGCAGATTGGTGTTTCGGGTTTCTGTTCCTTTTTTTCGTGGGGAACATTTGTCCCTGGAGCCTTTCGGGATATAAATTCCGGATCCAACCTCAACCCCACATATCAGCTAGACATTTCTGCTGTGGGCTGCATCCAGCTTTAATAAAGGCCATGGCATATTTGTCATTTAACTAGACACTTTGGAAAACCCTTTTTCAACAGTATCAAGTCTCTTTTTAAGATACCTCCAGCATGACTAAATTGCTTCCTAGCAAGGTTGTCGCGTAAGTTGAACCCTGGGATGTTGGCTACCCAAACACTGATTGCAGCAGTATCACCGGTTCCAGCAGTGGCATCGGCCGTGCGATTGCGATCGAAAGCTTCCGACATGGGGCGCGTCTCGTCCTACATCATATTGGTGATGATCAATCAAAGAAAGATATAGAGTCGTTGAAGCTTGAACTTGACGGCATATACAGTCGCAATGAAACACTCAATCAAGTCGTAGATATTGCCATTGATGTCACGGACCCTGAAGCTGGTGTAAGGTATACGTCGTCAATCAGTTCGAATAACTCTAGCACTGAGCTGATACTGATTACTCACAGAATTGTCGAGTTGGCCGTGTCTACCTTTGGTGAAATTAATGCCATCGTAAATAATGCGGGCATTTGCAGATTTGAAAACTTTGCCGATGTGTCTAAACAACAGCTTGACAGGCACATGGAAGTCAATTTTGGTGGACCGTTTGCAATTACTCAGTCCGTTGTTAATCAGATGATTTCACAAGGAAAGGGTGGCGCAGTTTTGTCTATTGCCTCTGTCACAGCAACAGTAGGATCTAGCCAGCTTACTCACTACTCTCCTACGAAGGCGGCTCTATTGGGCATGACAGTCAGCTGTGCAGTGGCCCTGGGAAAACACGGAATACGCTTCAACGCCGTTAGTCCTGGAACGATTGAGACAGCCATGAACAAAGAGGACTTGGCTGGTGAGAAACGAAATGTTATGGAGAGCAGAATTCCACTTGGACGTCTCGGAACTCCTGAGGACATTGCAAAACCCGTCGTATTTCTCCTGAGTGATATGGCGCAGTACATTTCAGGACAGAATCTGATAGTTGACGGCGCAGCGTCAATAAATTACCAGTGAGCTAGATATATAATTTATTCATGATTATTTTATTTTATTATATATATTTAACAAAAGGAATCGCGGCCTATGGTCGTCCAAAGTTGTGTGTTCTGTTTGTTGCGTCCTCAATTTCAGTCGACACTCCGCCGGTTCACCCGTCGTCGATTTCCGAGCCAATGTGGATTACGTAACTAGTCCCCTTACCAGTCAACTCCGCACAAACTTGGTCAGTCGAGCTAAGTGCGCAGAGCCAGACGTCTTCGTCATCTTGAGCCCCGCGCATTCACATACAAATCAGGGATCCCTACCGAAGCTCGCCATTTCCTCCCACCATGTCAGATTCCGAGCCTCGACAGCCCCTAGCCCGGCGTCATATAACCACGGCTTGTTTACCATGCCGAGAGAACAAAACAAAGGTGAGTGAGGTGGCGATATGCTGTGATTACACCAGAGAATACTCACATATCCTCGTTTCAAGTGTGACGGAAAGCGTCCATCATGCAGTCCGTGTGCTACCAAGGGCCGACGGTGTGACTACAGTTCTCGTGTAGACAAGCGAAAGTAGGATCCTCGTCATGCAGACCCGCCAAAAGAAGGCATCTTTGACCTTGCAATAGGGTGTCATTACGAAAAACGGCAGAAATCTTTTCGCGTCGAGTTTTTCAGCTTGAAACTTGTCTACGCTCACGCGGTGTGGACATCCCAGATCCAATCCAAGACGATGTTTCGATGCTGCAATGGTTGACAGAAACGTACGGCAAACCAGCAACTGCAGAGACTTGTTTTGAGACTGCAGCTGTTCCAACTCAAAGTCTTGCTTCTGCCTTGATTCTCGCCACCCCTTCTCATCCTTTGCAATGCTCGTCTGGTACACCAGGTGCCAATATCGACTCTTTCGCAATCAACGACAGTAGTCTGCAGTCCACCACTTCGACGCATAATATGGAGAAGCAACCGCACGATCTGGAACCTGAATTTCAGGCCCTCTTGCCCTTTAATCTTCCCGTTGAGGCCGACTTCGTGTGGAACATGTCTTTGCAACCTTCCCTGACCGCAGGTATTGATGCGGTCATGACCGACTATCTTCCCCCTATGTGGACAGGTGATTCCCCATCCGAAGAACCGGATATTAACATTAGCTGCGGTGTCCCAAATACCCCCCCATTGCTCCTAGATGAATCCGCAGATGAGGAAGATCATGCGGAAGTGACAGATCAATTCTCAGATAGATTAGGCACCTTACTTCCTTCACCAAACGGCGATTGGCGATTTTATGGAGCTACATCGAATTTGCATTTGGGGCAAAACTTTCACACATTGAGTTTATCATATCACAAAAGACAACGAGATAACGCAAAGTCTTGCCTGGATCATGCCGGTGTGGGCCATTCGGTTGGCCAAGAACTCATCACCAAGCTCGTGAACCTGTACTTCACTTGGCAAGACCCTATCTTGCACATAGTCGATAGGGCAACATTTGAGACCGCCCGGACAGATTACCTCGAGAATGAGCAAGAAGGAAATTTCTATTCAGAATTCCTGATCAACTCAATGTACAGTAACACAGCTTCGATGCTTCTGAACTGGCTAATAAGAGTAGATGTGCTGTAGGTGCCGCATTCGAAAAGGATAAATATCCCGAGTATCCCGCACCATTGAGTGAATTCTTTGCTAGTCGCGCAAGAATCTATTTCGGCATAGACATGGACAACCCAAAGCTATGCACTGTTCAAGCTTTAGCTATACTGAGCACGCATGAGGCAGCAGCCACGAGAGACACTCGTGGTTGGATTATGAGCGGTAAGACTGAAACATAGTTTGTTCAGCATAATTACTGAGTGCATTACTTCATCAGGAATGGCAATTAGGCTCTCATATGACCTAGGTCTACATATTTCTCCAGCTCCGTATGTTGAAAAGGGAATTATGTCGGCTGACGAAGCCAATGTGAGGAACATCACCTTCTGGGGTACGTTCGCCACAGATCGAATGTGGGGATTTTACCTCGGAAGACCATCCCACATCAAGTTTGAGGACATAACCATTGAACGTCCTTCGCGAAGTATGGGCGACGCTGCAGAAAAGGTATCAGAACAAGGAAATGTGATTACCCAAAACTCCAGTAGTCAGATTTGGGTCCAAGAACTTTTATTCGAAAGATGGATCTCTCTTTATGAATTAATGTCCGACCTGGGACATAGCTTGTAGGATCCAAGTAATATCTGTTTACAGGGGGAGGCTAACATATATAGATATTGCCGCACTGATGCAACTAAATATGAGCTTCAGGCGTTGGCTGAGAAAGTATTCAATGATTTAAATGCTTGGAAGTCCAACTTGCCCAAGGAACTAGCAATTAACATGAGTACTATTCAACATAATAAATATCCCCCTCACACATTAATATTGCAGTATGTCTGTTCTGGCTCATTCAAACTATAGTCTAACATAATCTTAGTATGCAATGCGCATTTTTCTTCATCGTCCTACACAGGCCATTCGTTGCGAAGAACTACATCCAGCCACGCCCAAGAGTTGGCAAAGGACCGGAACACGCGCGGGAAATGTGCGTCCAAGCTGCTATTGACATCTCGGTACTAATTCGCGAATACGAGAGGCATTACACTCTGCGGAAGGCCAATGTGTTATTAGTACACATTGCCTTTTCTGCGGCTGTGATTCTTGTTTATGCCGCTATCTCGGAAAAGAATAGCGAGGCACAAGTTAAGTTATCCTCGCATCTTGACATGTGCTGCCATGCTCTAGCAGAGCTGGGTTACGCATTTGAAAGCGCCAACCGTACTTTGGACGTATTACTTTCTGTTAAAAGAACCTGGCAGGCTCAGCTAGTGGCGACAGTACAACGTAAGCCGTTGGAGTTGAGGAAAGCAAAGTCCCACAAAAGCGATAGCAGTGGAAGATGATACCTCTGGATCAGAAACCTTTTTTTTATAGCTTTCTCTTGTCAAACTGAAAAAGAATCCTGAATAAGTATGGAATAAAAGTTTGATGCCAGGGCTTATTTTAACTTACCCGTGGCTTTCTCGGCCTCGCTGTTTTGAATGCTTGAGTTGGAACAAACAGCCTTTGAGACCGTTCCAAATTGCGGTCATTAGCACGAGGCACTATATTCCCTTCCAGCCTCTTCATTTGGCCCCTGATTCAATGACTCAATTAGTATATTTGCAGCCATTGGCCTTTAATTGTCTTCATGTACATTCTCAATCCTTGATGGTATTCATTGATACAATTACCAGAAACTACAACCTTCACGCGACTTCAGCTCCCACGCTACTAACACTTCCAGAAACATGCTATTATTGTAGGTCTGAACAAGCGTTGTAGAATTTGTTTATATAAAATTACCGTTTCAAAAATTGCATATGCCCTTGGGCAACACCTCAAGACTTATACCCTGTTTCCGTTGTCGGAGATGTGCTTTGTCTTGGGGCTTTTGTCATCTCCCTCGCCTTCAAGTATGGACCCATTCATGATCCTGTTTTCAAACAGATCATCAATCTCCTCCAAAGACAATTTCGCCGTTTCAACATAAAATAACTGAACAATAATGGCAAAAGCGGTATTGAACACCGCATAAATCAAGTAATATCTCCACCCAATATTCTCAATTCCAACTGGAGTTACCAACACTACAGCGTAGTTGCAGATCCAATTTGTGGCAGTCGCGACGCCTGCACCCGCAATGCGCATTCTTTGGGTGTTGATTTCGGCGGGGTACAACCAAGGAACAGCGATCCAAGAGAGACCGAAAGTTGTATAGTACCCAAAAACGAATGAGACGGCCACAGACTGCCATGGCTCGGTGTCAATACCCAATCCGGTTGCTACCATGGCGAAACAAATGGCCTGTACCACGGCTCCCCACAGCATCATCCTCTTTCTTCCAAAGCTTTCAATGTACAGAGCAGCGACACAAGTAGAAATCATCAAGTTCATGGCGTTACAAGCGCCCAGAATGAGTGACAAATTTCGACCGACCCCAAGGGAGGCAAACACCACGGGCAAATAGTACGTGATGACGTTAATGCCTCCCCATTGTTGCATGAATTGTGTTCCGGCTCCAAGAAGGATACGTCGAGTTGTCTGCAAACTATCGTTCTTGAACAGCGACCCCAGACTGAAACTCGGCGCCTCGGCCTCGTGCCTCAAATTCTCCACAATGAGATCAAATTTTTGTTTAATGTCGTCGTCATTCATATCAACACCGCCAAGTCGTTTCAATACGAGATAGGCCTCTTCGTTTTTCCCCTTCATGGCAAGCCATCTTGGAGAGTCGGGTAGCCAGGGCAGGAACATGACCGTCAATGCCGCAAAGAAACATTGAAAAGCCAGTGGAAATCTCCAAGAAACCGGATTATTAGAGATGAAAGACATTCCGTAGTTCAACCACTGTGCAGTAACATTTCCAACCTGATTGAGGGCTAATTGGAGGACCATGAAACGCCCGCGACTTTTAGCCTCAGCGGTTTCAGACTGCCATACTGGAATTGCTGCAGTATTCATACCGTTTCCCACGCCAGCAACAAATCTCCCAACAATCAGCTGTGGAACGTGGTATGATGTAGTTTGCAATACTGCACCAGCTACCAATATGATACATCCCCAGGCGATGGTCATCTTTCTGCCGGCCCTATCACCAAACCACATGGCAAAGATGGCGCCAAAGAAACAGCCGAGGTCATAGATAGCCGTAATCTGCCCTTGCATTGTCGCATCTGGGTCTTTGAAAGTCTTAATGAAATCATTGTTACCGAGCAAAGCACCAAATACGCCTTGGTCATATCCAAAGAGGGCGAAGCCGGTGCCACAGGCGAATGTGATCATCGCTGTTAGAGCGGATCCCTCCAATTTATCGATAAACATTGTAGGTAGGTAGGCTTTTCTTCTTAGGGAAATGTGGTACTGCAAAGTAAACGGCAAACAGGCGCAAAATATACTTCAAGGTGAAGGAATAAAAATAATGCCTTTATTTCCAATCTGGTCTGACAGAAGAATGGCCCTATATAGAATCCCAAGCCTTATGGAAATAATAATCCGGACAGATGGACCGGAAGATTAGAGACTTTTCCAAAAAGAAAAGTTGTTTACTTCTGACGTATCCAAGATAGCTTGTGTTTCTAGCTTCAACCTGGGGTAGTCTGGGGTAGTCCGGGGTATCCGGGGTTGGTTCCCCAGCCAGTAATGTTCGGAAAATAGATTCCATTAGTCTTGCTTGAAGAGCGCAGTGATTGAATAAACGATAACTATTCTATCTAGGTAGAGTTTCATGTCCAGTTTAATTTTGTCCGACCGTCACGTCCAAATTCCCATTTTCACATGACTGAGAAGTTTGAATCGCAGGAGCTGTCCATGCGGCGTGGCTTTGGTAAGCCATATTCCAAGGAGTAGCAACGTACTTTGCTGCCCAATAAACAGATGGCAATCACCACACATGGAGCGGGTAGTACAATGGTAGTACTTATTTCCATCGTGCAAAGGCTCTCGATGCGATGTATCAGGAAGTAGCACCAACTACGCCTACTATACACATGGGGCTCTCCTGTTGTTGCTGCATCTTGATCAAATCATGGGGAATTTCAGTTGAGATACAGTTCAATTTCAAACGCCTCCATCAGAACGCCCTGCGATATTTATCTATAACGCCAAAGCTGCATCTCGTCGCATGCGATCTGTCTTGGACCAGCCGTAGCGGCCCAACTCGACATGCTGCAGCTCGATCCAGAGGGGTAGCGTAGACAGGCGAGCGATAGCTTGGACACTCCGCCTGGAATATGGAGTTCTCTAGCCCTTGTATTGGCGGGTATTCAAGTCTGAGACGTCGGATGGTAAAATGGTCTAGAGAATGGGTTCTGGTCAGCCACAAATGGCATCCCCTGATGGTGGCAAAACCAGACAGCTGGACGTCAAGGCAGTGGATCTCGCGGGGATCAGGATTCAGAGACCGCGTGTCCCAGGATCGGCCGTTAGCCAATGATATATCGACAAGCCGTAGTGGCGCAGCATCATTAGTCAAGGCATTGGTTAGCGGCGGAGCACTGGCCCATTCGGATGGAATACGAGTATTCGGTATCGCTCTCGATAAGGAATACGAGTATTGCTTAAAACCAGCCGACGTGCAAACTCAACTTGCCTGTAGACCCTTTTTGCTCTGTTCCCGCCTCCCGATTCTTCGCAAAGATGGACAAAAGCAACAGCCACGGAAAAGATATACCCACCAAGCCTCGTCGCTCGCACAAAAAGTCCCGCCACGGATGTATTGTATGCAAAGGTCGCCACACAAAGTGCGATGAGACTCGGCCTGCCTGCCTCAATTGCACTATCACTGGTCGGCAATGTACATACATCACAGCCACCTCATCCGCTCCTGTTTCGACTACAGCGACTCAGAGCCATGTCTCAACCCCCCCATTGAACAGGATAGGCGAACCATTATCCACAGCAACTACGCCATCAACGCTAGCTTCAAATTCACCTGAGTGTTCGCCAGGGAACAGTACTACTTCGACACCGATCCCAGAAGATCCAGATATATACACTATCGATCATATGATCTTATTCCGCCACGCCATAACCCACATGTCATCTGTCATGACGTCGGACCCCGCCAACTATTCGGCCATACAGGCCACCGTCGAGGTTGCCTTTGATAGCGCTCCCTACCTCTTGAACGAACTCTTGGCCATTGCCGCCCTTCACCTATACCATGAAAACCCTACGCGGCTGGAATATCGACAGCAGGCAACATCCTTGCAAACACGGGCTCTTTCATCCTTTAACCAGGCCAAAGAAAATATTACAGAGACCACCTGCGTTCCTATGTTTCTCTTTTCATCCCTCCTTGGCCTCCACGTCCTCCACGATACTATCCAAAGTCGACCCAATAGTTTTAGTGGCTTTATTGACAGTTTCGTGAGATATCTCAATCTCCACCGAGGCGTTGCTGCTGTCACCAGTAGTTCGTGGACCACCATACGAAATTCCCATCTTCGGCCATTCATAGACAAGGTGGAGAACATACCAGACCATACAAATGAGAGTGCTGAAGCAGTCCAGGTCTTGTTCGAGATGATCAAAACACAAGGGCTTTCTCCATCTTCTATAAACGCCTATAGCGCAACAATCAATGCCTTACAACAATCTTTTGCATTGTGCCTGGGATTAATAGCAAATGGCCTTGAGCCTAGCGATGGGCCACTCTCTTTCTGTGTCAAACTTGAGCAAGAGTACATAGAACACCTTGAACAGCAACGCCCTGAAGCTCTCGTAATACTTGCCTACTATGGGGCTATGCTACATTGGTGTAGAGGATTTTGGGTATTTCAGGATGGAGGTACGTTTTTGATTGAATCCATCATCAACCACCTTGGATCATACTGGGCTCGTTTCTTGGCTTGGCCTGCTTCGGTTCTGCAGCAAGAACCCGATATGAGGTATGAATAATAAATTCCAAAAGTCATATCAGTCAAACTGTTGCGAGGTTTCTACGATAAAAACGGAATTTTTATGTAATAATCCCTAAAGGTCTAGTTCTTCCGCCACAGGGTACCAGATCATGGCACTGGCCGGCACGAATAAAATTCACGCCGCAAGCATAGCATTCAGGCCACAATACACAATGACCTCAACCCCAACCAATGGCCAAAAGAATAAGATAACAAAAAACAATTAATTTGGGTTACACTTTCTCCAAAAGCCGCTCCTGCTAGTTGCTAAGTCAGCTTTGCTTCCCACTTCTTTCTCTCCCATCAGCATAGGCGTTGCCACCACACTTGCCACACGGCTCGCACCCTCACCCACAATGCTATCCTTCTCCAAGCTCGCACGCACCAATTTCCGCTTGGTATTGCTAAATTGGAATTGACTCTTTTCGCTTCAGCCCACTCGGAAATCTCCATCCAAAAATAATAGTGACAGCGAACATCAACAAGGTGTCAAAAATGTACATTGTCCACTCATTGGAAAGGGAGTAACCGGTTGCACCTTGGGCATATTCAACAAGCCTGAAGATGGATCGGATCATGATCAAGGCGCTAACTGCATATAGCATGTATAGGCTTTCCTCCCAAGGAATGAGCACATCCATCGATGCAGTGGTCGGGTTCCTGTACAGTCTGCGGTGAAAGATGAGGGCAATGACTGAGAACAAACCAAACATGACCACCTGTAACACGAGGCCAATCATCACCATTCTCTCCCCCCACACAGCGAGGCCGGGCTTTTGGACTACCATGAGCCCAGCTGAACCTCCTTGAATGGCAAAAGATAGAATGTCACCGATAACAAATATCTTTGTCAAGTGCAAGGGTTGAATGAGAGAATATTTCTCGGCGTGAATGCAAACAATTATTCGCCCGAGCGTCATATAGATCGATGCTGCGAATAATGCTGGGGCGACAAGAATAAACATATTTTGGACAGCAAATGTCATGATCTTTCCGGTTTTATCGTGGGCTGAGGCCCGGGCTGCGTACCCCATGAACTCAACTGTAGCGCCTAGTTAGCCAGCCGAAGGTAAGGTTGTCGGAAATCATGAGACTCACGCAGGCATCCGATAGCAAACACGATGCAAAATCGAGCGCGAGTCTTGTATATCTTCCATGATATGAAGCCGAAAGAGCCCAAAAATAGCAGCACGAAAAGGACAGCGGCTCCTTTGCTCGGTACGTAGCGCCATAAGTAGTAACCACCTTTTGTGGGCTCAACGCCAGGCACAGGATCCATCATGGAGCCTCCCATCTTCAATGCCTTCTTTTAGTCGAGATGGTTAAATTCTGGTGTATTCATATACAAGACAAAAGTCAACCGGAAAATCGAAGTTGTCAACGTAGGTCTTGACCGAGATTCGCATTGTGGGTTCAGTAAAGGGCCAGAGATTTCCCCTTATATAATGATGAGTCCCACATCCACCTCCAGCCCGGTCGCCTGGTTCAGCGCATTTTCGGTTCTTGTCAAAATTGGTTTCGTTGTGTTGGTATCAGGACCCACCCTCCCGATACGAGTATTCGGGCCAGACGAGTATTGTCACCCAGCGCGAAGAATATGGCCAAAGCCCGACCCTGCTAGCCCCTGCCACTCACCATTGGGTGGGATGGGGTGTGCCCCAATTATCCCCTGGAGATTGTTACAGCTAGCCCAAGTAACCCACCCCGTAATGCGTATCTCCACATGTAAATACGTCCCAAAGGAATACGAGTATCGTGATGGCAAGGTATACGAGTATTTTTCTGCTCCGAAACAAAGCTACAGATCCATTTCTTTGCGCATAATGACAACTTTTAATTTCGGGTCTTGCGATCCGCCACACTCGCTGCACTAGCTGACCGTGCCTATAAAGCCAGAAGGCAAAACCGTCCGTAACCAAAGATGGAGACATGACCTTGTCTTCATTCGATACCGACTTGTTAATTCATCATGGCACTGCTTTGCGCGACCGGTTCAATTCCATTTCCTCAGTTATTCGGGGCGAAATTTCTCGCACTTGAAGCAAGCCTCGTACAAAATTACAACGGAACAGCCTATTCTCAGCTTTATTATGGCCATCCAACTGTCAATCTCGAAGCTGTCAGCTTTTGCAACGTAACGGTGACATATACGCACCCTGGGCAGAATGACACCATTCATGTTGAGACGTGGCTGCCCATAAATAATTACAATGGCCGTCTGCAATCAGTCGGCGGAGGAGGTTGGGTCGCCGGAAGATATCCTCCCAGCTATACCGCTATGTATGGAGCTGTGGGCGAAGGCTACGCCACAAGCACGACCGACGCAGGCCTCTTGGTTCAGGATAACTATCAGCCCGACTCTTGGGCACTTGTCAGCGAGGGCAACCCGAATCTCTATTTATTGAATGACCTAGGTTCGGTCTCTCTCAATGACCAGGTAAATGCGAACATCTATCACATAAATAGCCTTCTAATCCTTTTAGTCTCTCATTGCGAAAAGTCTAATCAACAGCTTCTATGGTCAGCCTCCCAAATATTCATACTGGAATGGCTGTTCGCAGGGGGGGAGGCAGGGAATGATGCTTGCACAGCGATACCCTGATGCATATGATGGCATTCATGCCTGCGCTCCGGCTATATATTGGAATCAGCTGATCACAACCACCTTCTGGCCACAATTTCTGATGCAAAACATGAATTACTATCCTTACCCCTGTGAACTGAAAGCCATAACAGCAGAAGTAGTAAAGCACTGCGATGGCCACGATGGCATCGTTGATGGTATTATTAGCGACGACGCCGCCTGCAATTTTGATCCACTCTCAGTCGTTGGAACCTCATTCAATTGCTCTGATACCGGAAAGAACATGACCATCTCAGAAAACTTGGTGGCCCTTGCTGAGAGAACCTGGCTGGGGCCAAGAACCGAAGCGGGAAATTTCATTTGGTATGGACCAAATATGGGCAGCCAGCTCACAGGTTCTACAGCTTCTCTGACAAACGACATTGGGCTCTCCATGACTTCTTGTTCATCCAATGGCACATGCATTGGCGTTCCCGCCGGACTTGGAGAAGTATGGTTCAAATACTTTGTTTCGGCAGACCCCAACTGGTCGTACGAGAACATGACTCACCAACAGTTTGATGAATACTTTCACGCCAGTATCAGGAAATATGATTCTATTGTTGGCACAAGCTACCCAGATTTGACCAGGTTTTATGAACGAGGTGGTAAGATACTCGGTTACCATGGAATGGTGAGTAGAGCGAATAGTTCCATCGATCATTTCTAACATTTTTCAGAGCGACCAAATTATCCCTGTCAAATCTACAGAGCATTACTATGAAAAGGTTCGCAAGATAATTCCAAACATTGCCGACTTTTATCGCATATTTGAGGTGCCAGGTCTGTTGCATTGCTCTGGAGGCCTGGGTGGTCAGCCTACAAACACCTTTGATGCTCTCAGAGTCTGGGTTGAAAACGGAACGGTTCCAAATTCTCTTCCACATTCCTTTATTGACTCTGAATCAAAAGAACAACGACGCCTTCTATGCCCGTACCCTGAGAAGGCGAAGCTCAAGGACACTACCAGTGGCATTAAGCAATACCAGAGCAGCGACTTCAGATGTGTCTAATGTTAGGTATTCATTTGATTAATAAAAGGATTTATTGCCTTTTTTACAATTACTTTCGCTTTCATGTATATTTGCATCATAATAACACACACATTATTACTTATTACCGTCCATGTGCTGACCCTCATTTGCCCCGTACGAATTATGAAGAGCTCGAAGAATCGCAGCTGGCCATACTTTCAGAACCCCCTCGCTATAAACCAATCAGAGGTTCAAGTTGGGGAGGTAGAAATTGTGACTAGGAGCGCCTGATATGACTTCTCATAAATAGTAGTCCTCGGAGCATCTCAATAAGACCTTGATCATAGCCAGCACCCTCATGAAATGATAAAAGGGCTATACAATCAATGGATGCCAATTTCATATGCAAATAAAGGAGAAAGTAGACTACTACTGTCAAAATTATGAATTTCGTGTGAGACACTAAATACCAACAAAGTGATTCGGACGGTACTTGACAAATTTTGCACCAAATCTCCGTCGGGTTAACATCCTGCCTTGAAATTATTCAATCAGTTCGTTTGATATCTGCCAACTCTTTGCCTTGTTTATCGCTCGCCCTGTCCTCCATTTCGTCGGCACGGGCGTCATTGCACATTTCCAGTTTGCTGTCGGTCATTACAGCAGACTTGCCCTCGAAGATTTCCGCAATTTCTTCAAGAGTGTGTCCCTTTGTTTCGGGAAACAATAGCCACACCACGGCTAGAAGAAATGCAAGAATACAGCAAAATACTATATAATACTTCCACTCAATATTCTTCATTGCGATCGGGTTCACCTGGTTTGCACAGATGAGACCTGCATAGGCAGACATATAACTGACCGATAACCCACGGCTGCGCAGAGTATAGGGGAAAATCTCCACTGGGTATGCTTGCAGCATTGGAGTCCAAGCAATGTCGTAGAAGAAGTAGGTGACAAAAATGAATCCCACCACCGCTCTTCCAATTGCTTGGCTTCCGCTCTGAACAAACTGCGCCGTTAGAGCTGTCCAAATGACGTAGCTGACAAGCATTCCACCAGTGGAAGTCAGGAAGAGTGTGCGCCGCCCAACGCGATCAACCATCAAAGCTCCCAGGAAGGTTGCGACCAGCCAGTTGAAAATCTGCAGTAGACCATTGATAAGGGTTTGGTCTTTGACCTCCGTAATACCAATTGTATCGAGAACCAGTGTGATGTAGTATGATAATATTCCTATCCCATTCCATTGGCTGAACCAACCAACAATAGCAGCGATGAGAGATCTGCGCCTATTGGCCGGGGTGCGGACCAGGTCAAGCCATGAGCCTGATAGGGCTTCTGCCTCGAGGGCAAGTGTTTCTTGGACTTCAAGAACCTCAAAGTTCACGAGTGGCGATTCAATATTTCCACCTGCATGGTGCTGTGCAAATATCTTGCGCGCCTCCTCGATCTTCCCCCGAGACACTAGGTACCTAGGAGACTCGGGCAGAAACAGAACACCAAGTAACTGCATCACGGGAACAGCGCCCTGGAGAATTGAGGGAATTCGCCAGCTCCATGTCGTCTCGATCTTGAATGTTCCGTATGTGCACCATGCTGCAAAAATTGCGCCAAAGTACTTTCGACAAGTCAGTCATGGTCAGATAGGAGAGGATGTAGGTGATCGCTTACAAAGAACGTGTTATACATTGCTGTAATCTTGCCTCTTTGGGTTGGATAGGCAAGCTCAGCAATTAGAATAGGGCTCGGCTGGCCGATGAAAGTGGTTGAGAAGCCCAGGAGTGCCCTGGCTGCCACAAACGTCTCAAAGTTGCGAGCCATCCCTTGCATTACGGCAAATCCCACGCATGCAATGAGTCCGCACAAGATGGGAAGCTTGCGGCCAAATCGATCGCAGACAAAAGCCACCAACGGGAGAGCCACCGCCTTACCAATGGGATAGACGGCATTCATTACTCCCAAAACAGCTCCTTCGGGGTTGCCGAAATATGTCCGCCACTGAGGGAGGGTCTGGAGCCCATTCATCATCGATCCTGTGCAAATGACGGTCAATACGGTCCTCAAACGACGATCCGGATTACCTACCATCATACCCAATTGACGCGGAGGATAGCAGGGGGACCAGAAGGATCAGGTTTAATCTGACTATGTGCCATGTACGGTACCATGGCTTCGGGTTTGATGGAAGGACCTGGGTGAATCATGTCAGAACACAGGTCTACAATTTAAGAGAACGGAAAATGCTTACTGCGGCCAGCTTTGAGCCAGCTATAGCGCTCCCCCCTCCTTCTGTCGCCATTGCAAGGGGCTGAGACGCAACACAGGTAGTAGATGAAGCAAAATTCACCGGCACGGGCACGACAACGTTGGTTGAAAAGAGGTAACAAAGTCAGGCCCCTCATATGGGAGAAGGGGTAGAATTAATATTTGCAGCATTACACTCAACCCCATAAATCTACGCGGCCTAGGCAATACCTCGGCACCGTAGTATTCGCACACATCACTGTCTTACAATGCGGAGAAGCAGTAGTTCGCGTCCCACTCCCCATGGGGAAGTTCTGATGGCTTGCTCAAGGTCGCATGCGGGGAAGATGGCTGGGCTTTTTTACAGCCAACACAAGATGGAAGCCAGGATCAAGCATACGTTGGAGACAATCCAACAAATCAAGTTGGCTGGGGAGTGGCGGAAAGTGGAGAATTCCCTGCTCACCCCGGCTCCGCTACTCCCCGGCCCTAGCATATTCGGACTCGGCTTCAAAAGTAGGCAATTGTTAGCGACTACCCATGATGCAAAAGACTTGGCGGAGTTGGCCATGTGACAAATACCGGAGACGCTTTTCCTTCTGGGGAGATTGATTGCGTTATAGGGTCCATATGCTTAAAACAAAAGATTTAACCGACATTTTCGCATAGCCCACGCGTTTCTATTTACCACCATCCATAAAAAGCGCCGGTGGTGAGATGGTAAGGTTTTGTGAGAGCTACCCATGACATTCATGTACTAAGGTGGTTTACAATGTTCGCGTTGAATCGCGCCGAGCTCAATGCTATACAGGACGTTGTCATCGGCTTAATCTTTGCCACGAGAGAAGACTATGGGAATATACCGCTCTCCGCTCTTGGGAATTTTCGGAAAGAGTCCGCATCTCCAGAAAGCAGCTGCATCTCGTTTCGCTTGCACAGGGAGCTTCGCCACAAACGGGATATAGGGCTGCTCAAAGAAACCATTGTTTGAAGGAGTGAAAAACTACTCGGAGACCACTACACAGCCTGTTACATTGTTGCCCTGGGCGAATGTGACGAATATTGAATTAGAGACATTATTTCTGTGCTCGAAGGCTTGAGGCACGATGGCGCTTCGGCTGGATCAACCTTTCGAGCTTGTTTTTTCAGCCGACATTACCTCCATATCACGATAAAAAAAAGGTCTGGGGCCAGCAATCAAAGGTCAAGGGGGCTGAAGAGATACGAACTAGGTCAAACCAAATTCTCCCATTTCTTCAGGTAGATTATCCTTGTGGTGCGTGTTCTTAATGAGGGGAAGTACATCGGCCACGTACATCAACTAGAGAAACGACTTGAAGAGGACATTCAATTTCTTCGCCCAATGCATCCCTCAACACTAAAGAAGTTTTTACCAGATTATACTCTATGATGAGACGTTGATTATAAATGAGTTTTGAGATGATATCGAGAGATCCACTCTGGACTACTCAAAAGTGATGACGAATTTAATAAAAACAGATTGTCCCGTTCAAAGCAATATCAGCGAGATCTCCGGAAGGGATACTTTTCAAGATATTGGGAACGAGAATCAGGATTTCGGGTAAGAAATATTTTGGTTCCCATCTATCACATTATGGTGATGCAAGGATGATTAGTGCTGGCACAAAATCGGCGCCTCCCACTTAACCTATAGGATGCGGATAACAGCTCAACGCCGCTTGCTATATTGGGTTACCAAATTCAGATCCGAGACTGTTTACAGGAAAAATTGATCTGGACTCAAGAGACTTTTGGAATTAGAGCCCCTCGCCCCGATTCAAAAGATGATCGGAGCCAGAACCCCCTCGCCAGCCACCAAAGCCGGCTACGTTAAAAATATTTTCTCTACTATTGGTCATCTGTAAAACGTCTACGCAGTCACGTCTTCCCTGGAACAGCATGTAGTGGTCAAAATACTCGCTTTCGCCGCACCGGGGTAGCAACAAGCAGGTGTATGGGCCAGCGCCTTTTTGTCCCTAGATGATCTCCCCGTTCACTCGAAGCAATTGAGTATACCCAGCCGGTGCCCAACTAGCGTCAGGCCATTTCGGTCAAATGTCACTTGTCTCTCTGGCCGCGCGGCTGTGCTTGTGAGTGTCGGTTGGGGCGAATGGTAATGAGGCAATCTCCCGCCCTCCCGTCAATTTCTTCTAGGGCGCTTCTCTAAGGGGGCTTCTTTAGGGGGAGATGGAAGCTGTGGAGATGGTGCAGCCAATTAAGCGTAATGGGGGATGCGTGCCCAATGCCGCTGTGGGCTGTGGGCTGTGGGCTGTGGGGATGGGGCGATGAGGCACCGCCGCAACGACGGGGGTTGGGTTGGTGGTGCTCGCATGGACTGTGCGGGCAGCGTGCAGCGTGTGTTTCACTCGGAAACCGAGCCAGAGCGGACGGACCTGGCCGCCATCTGTTTTTTCACAGTGAAGTTTCATCGGCTAGACCAGGATGTGTTTTAATTGTGCAAATCCCGTTGCGCTTATCGTGATCGACAATCCACACGTTTTAAATTCGATGGTACGCAACCTTGAGTCCATGGACGCTCTATGGACACGTCGTGGTGTGTCGTTGCGGGTAAACTAACATCAGTTATGTGTCAATGTCTTCGCTCGGAGAATACCACCTTGTGATATAATCGCAGTGGCAACTCATGCATCGAGTTGAGCTATATCAAGTATTTCCACCATACATGATGGCTCGCGTGCCATTTACGTAAAGACACACCCAGGTCGGAGGTGACTCTCGGGTAGGTCAATGTCCGTTGATGGAGTCTGGTCGGTCGTCTGGCCGGCCACGGTCGCGAATGAATGGTCATGAGAGGCTTCACGGCGTTGGCGGCGGTTACAAGCGAAAACAAAAAAAAAACATTGGAGAATAGATGTGCATCACTGCTGAATGGAAGGCTCGGTATGCAGGTTTGGAATGGTGACGTTGCTGTGATAATGTAAGGAAGTGTGTGGGTGGGTGCCCAACAGGTTTTGTTTTGGTTCGTGTAATCTGCCGGCAGTTCAGTACGGAGTACCTGATCTGAGTGGCCGATCTGAGATGGATTCACTGCCTGCCCACCCTTTCACGCTCTCGCCTCTCACGGTTAGACACGCTTAGGCCATGATGCCTGTCGCAGTTCTAAAATAAAATCACAAGCCATTCACTAACCATTCACTGAGCAGGGAAACCTGGCCGCACGTGACATGCATCTGCGTCTCCCCCACCGGTGGCGGCCACAAACAGCCACAAGTGGAAGCAAGCTTATCCAGGGGCTTATCCAGGGATGGCCATTTTCTGCCAAAAGAGGTTAGCACGTGTGCAGGCTGGGTGCAGTGGGGCCCGCACATGCAAGCTTCTTTGACCAGGCTTTTTTTTTTTTTTTCCTTCTTCAGCAATGCACCCTGGGTGACGTAAATTTACACGTTCCAGACGAACGAGACGAGACGAGACGAGACGACGACGACCAGCGCCCAGAGCGAGATGGACAATCCCCAGCGCCAGCGCCAGCGCAACCGTCGTCGCGGCGGCGGCGGAGGAGGAGCGGAAGGTCGTGGCGGCGGTGGTGGTGGTAGAGGTGGTAGGCGAGGTGGCCAGGGCCGCAGACCGGGGAACCAGAACCACAACAACCACAACCAGCATCACCAAGATCAAGATGCCCATACTCCGCGCCACGATGAGGCTCCATCAATGGACCCTGTGGCCCACGACACCGAGCCAATGGACGTCGAATCGCCCGCCCCCGCCTCCGCCGAACACGTTCCCCTCGGCACCCGCAAGTTCAGCGAGCTGGCCGACGCCAACCTCATCCACGCCACCATCGTCTCGGCCATCACCCAGGATCTGGGCTTCACCTACATGACCCCCGTCCAGGCCGCCAGTCTCGACGACCTGCTGCCCCCGGCCCGCCACGACTGCCTCGTCCAGGCCAAGACGGGCTCTGGCAAGACGATTGCCTTTCTGCTCCCCGCCCTGCAGACCATGATCACCCAGAAGCGAGGCCCCGGCGCCGGCGTCTCCCTCCTGGTCATCTCGCCCACCCGCGAGCTGGCCCTGCAGATCGCCAAGGAGGGTTCCAACCTGCTCCAGCGCATGCCCCAGTACCGCATCCGCACCGCCATCGGTGGCACCAACAAGGACCGCGAGGAGAGGCAGATTCTCGGCGGCTGCGACATCCTCGTCGCCACACCCGGCCGCCTCCTCGACCACATGGCCAACGAGGACATCATCTACTCCTTCCGAAACCTCGACACCTTGGTCCTCGACGAGGCCGACCGCCTGCTCGACATGGGCTTCATGAAGGCCCTCAGAGACATCGTCTCCCGCCTGCCCGACAAGGCCAAGACCAACAGGCAGGGCATGCTCTTCTCCGCAACCATCGCCGACCACGTCAAGCAGGTCGCTGGTCTCGTCTGCTCCCCAGACTACAAGTTCATCTCCACCATTCCCGCCGGCGAGGTCAACACCCACCAGCATGTGCCCCAGCTTCTCGTCAAGGTCCCGACCTTCTCCGCCGTCGCGCCCGCCATGGTCGGCTCCATTCGCGAGGAAGCACCCAAGCACGAGGCCTTCAAGGCCATTCTATTCGCACCCACCGCTGCCCTCGCCGACTTTTACGGATACATCCTCTCCAACCTTCCCGGCTTCCCTCCCGTTTCGGTCCTCCACAGTCGCATGTCCCAGAACAAGCGCACAAAGATTACCAACGAATACCACGCCGCCAAGACCGCCATCCTCGTCGCCACCGATGTCGTTGCGCGAGGAATGGACTTTCCAGGCGTCACCACCGTGTTTCAAGTCGGCGTCCCTCTGGATAAGCAGAGTTACATTCATCGTCTCGGCCGCACTGCACGCGCTAGCGCCGACGGACGAGGCATCTTTATCGTCACCGAGGCGGAAGAGTGGTTTCCAAAATGGACCCTCAAGGAGATTCCCCTGGTCCCGCATGAGGCAGACCTCTCGTCTGCAGCCGACGTCTTCGCTGTCGCGGTGAAAATGGAGGATGACGAAAAGGCCAAGGTGTATCAAGCTTGGCTTGGATACTACAACAACCACCTTCGGTCTCTCAGATGGGACAAGGTGGAGCTGGTCGCCCAGGCCAATGTGTATGCGCGGGATGGACTTGCAGCTCCCGAGACCCCGACAATCGCTCGGACTATAGCTGGCAAGATGGGGTTGCGAGGAGTAAAGGGCCTGGTCATTGTGCCTGACCCACCTAGAGATAGACAAAATAGGGGCAATGGTGGTGGTGGTGGTGGTCGAGGCCGAAACAAGCCAAGAGCCTAGAGGCATCAACTTAATACCTCCTGACGGGTGGAAAACAAAAAGGAAAAAAATACAAAAAGTTTTGGTGAGTACTGATAGTCTTTCCGTCTGTGAATGTCTGCGGGTGTCCCAAGCATGTTGGGGTTAGATTGCGGCTCCAACGACCGGATCAAATGCAGTTGGAGAATGTGCATATCCGGGCCACTACGGCAGCATGCAATCTTCTTCATTTGGCACCATGTATTATGATGGACATGGGTATAAATGGGTATAAATGGCCCCCGCCTCACCCTGGGGTTTCTTTAAACGGCACTCGGCCGCACCCGCTGCCGACAAGCCAAGCATTGGATACCGTAAATCAGTCTCGGCAGCGACACCCCCCAAACAGGGAGAGGCATGCATCATCTTCAGGAGTCGTTCCCCTGTTGCTTCTCTCTCTGTAAACGACGCATCATAAACTCGTCGATTTGCCTTCTCGAACAAGCACACGTGTCTTGGAACTTATCGCTGGAGAGCCGCAAGGGCCTTTGATGTCTGCATGTACGCGTCATTCGCTAGCGTCCCAGATCTGATTGGTGTTGGTGTACACTCGCGCACGCACACACACACAATCACACATGCAATATTGCACTTTGTAGTGTCTCGGAGGAGCTGGAAAATCTATAATGAGTTACGGTAAGCTGCTGCGCCTGACAAAGGAGACAAGCCCACCCTATGAAAGGGACAGGCAGGGATGAGGATGCTCCGGAAATAAGGCTGTGCACCGAATCTGGCCAAGGGCTGGGCTAAAGCTTGTCCTCGAGTCTATTTGGGCGGTAATCACTGCCGACGACACTATGGCGCCAGTCAGGAGAAACATGGCTTGCTGCAGGGGTCGTGCCTCTGGAGCAAATGGATGCCACGACGGACACTAGCGCCTCCATTGAACCCCCCCTGCCCTGGCAAACGCCGATGCTTGGGGCTCTCTGGCCAGAATGTTGATATTTTACGAAGGAGACTAGGGCCACGGCAGTCTTTCTCAGCCACGCCCATGACGAGTCTCCTACAGCAACAACCTGGTCCTGTCCAATCGAACTCGGAATAGCGGCCATGACCTTGAGAAGCTTGGGCATTGAGCTTGAAAACACGCTTATCACTTTCCCGTTCCTGAGGATGGCCCACTCTCGTATCTCCGGCTTGGGGGGCTTGCCGGGATTGTCGTCTCAACCGTGATGCAAGAGACAGACTCGCGGAAACAACTGCTGCGGCAACATGATGCGTCAATCGGAGCATTCTGTCGCGGAACTCAAGCCTCCCGTGTCGATTCGGGCAGGCTCGGGCATTGGAGCAAAAGAGGCTCCACCTCCTCTGAGCCACTCGACGACGTAGGCGAGCCAGATATGATACCATCTCGGGTACGGAGTCTCAAAATCAATGTCCAGTAGATAAAAGAGGTCTTAGTCCCTCGAAAGACCCCCCATGCTAGTGTGTCTTAGCAGCAATTCCCTAGCATCATTGGGATCTTCTACACAATATTGCATGACCCTGTGCGTTCGTTCTTTTTAGGAGTCTTCTTTCTGCTGTGCAGCATCGACCAGAACTCAATTCATATCAACATGAACAGGAGCAGCACATCGGGTTCCGTTGGGAACAGGCTTAGCGCCATTCTCTCCAGAAGCCCTACCAACGAGGCGCATCACAGACAAGACAATCTAGACGAGATCCCCTTGCGCTCATGTTCAACGACAAATGTACTCAGTGACGACGATTCCTCTAGCGAGAGGACACGGTTCGATCTAGATCCCGAGAGCTCCGGAGAGCAATCCAGCTCGGAAGAGACCGAGAAGGACAACAACTTGGTAACGGCAAAGCCCTCCCCAAAGAACATGGCGCAGCACTAACCTTGTGGCTGACACAGGTGACATGGGATGGACCTGACGACCCGATGAACCCTCTCAACTGGAGCAAGCGGAAGAAATGGACCGCTACGGCACTGGTGTCTGCCTTCAATTTCATCTCCCCCGTGTCCTCAACAATGCTCGCTCCGGCGCTGGCGTCCATTGCCCGCGAGTTCAACATCACATCGTCCGTGCAAACGGACATGGTCATGTCAATCTTTCTCCTCGCGTATGCCTGTGGCCCGTTTCTCCTGGCGCCGCTGTCAGAAATGTACGGCCGTGTTGTTGTGCTGCAGCTGGCCAACATGGTGTACCTGATCTTCAACACTGTCGGCGGCTTCTCCCAGAGTTCGACGCAAATCATGGTTTTTCGGTTCCTGAGCGGACTAGGAGGAAGTGCTCCACAGACGGTACGGTGCCCCCCCCCTCACCCCAAGTGTATTACAACATGTATACTGAGTTTGCTGGCTTTGCAGCTCGGAGGTGGTGTTCTGACAGATTGCTGGAGGGCTGAGGAGAGAGGAATGGCTACTGCCATCTACAGTCTTGCCCCCTTCCTCGGCCCTGCCGTCGGACCAATTGGTGAGTAGAAAGCACTACACAAATAAATTGGATCATCACTGACAATATACAGCTGGAGGATATCTGACTCAGTATACAAACTGGCGTTGGATCTTTTGGGTCGTTTCCATGGCCGACGGTGTTGTGCAGATCCTTGCCTTCTTCTTCTTCCCCGAGACGTACGCGCCCAAGATTCTGAAGAACAAGGCAGAAAGGCTTCGAAAAGAAACAGGGAACATGAACTTGAAAACGGAACACGAGAGAAAGTACCAGGGCTTTGCTCACTCCATGAAGACGAACTTTACCAGGCCATTCATTATGCTCTTCACCCAGCCGGCCATCCAAATCACGGCTCTGTACCGGGCCTACCTCTACGGCCTCATGTATTTAGTGTAAGACGAGGATCCCCAAAGATGAGATCCGCCAGCCACTGACCTCTTCTCAGTTTCGCTTCATTTCCTCTTGTCTGGACCCAGCAGTACCACCAATCGACTGGACGAGCAAGTCTCAACTACCTGTCCCTCGGCATTGGTTTCACAATTGGTCTTCAGTTTTCGGCTTATTATATCGACAAGGTAATATCATTGAGGATATCGCGTATAGAGGCACGAATGGAGGTTAACGTATCGTCAGATCTATATTTCCCTCAAGTCTCGCTACTCGCATCCCGGCCGGCCCGAGTTCAGAGTACCCCTCATGTTCCCAGTGGCGATCTGCATCCCTGGAGGACTGATAGCCTACGGCGTCTCGGCTCACTTCAAGGTGCACTGGATTGTACCAAATATTGGCGCCTGCATTTTCGGCGCGGGACTCATGGTGTCCTTCCAGTGCGCCCAGACGTACATCACGGATGCCTACGAAAAGTACTCGGCCAGCGCTACTGGCGTTGCCGCATTTGTGCGTACGCTTTTTGGTTTCGGATTTCCCCTGTTTGCGCCGAGCATGTACGCCAAACTTGGGATTGCTTGGGGCAACGCCGTCTTGGCTGGCACTGCGCTGGTTCTTTGCCTCGCTGCACCCATTATCCTGTGGACGTGGGGTGAGCGAATCCGCAAGCGCAGCACTTACTGTGCTGGCTAAAAGCCCTTGACCGCATCCGCACTGAGTTTACAACATTCGCGACTTCAACATGGGCGTCTTGAATTCTGCGCTTCAGCTCGCAGCACTTCATATTAAGGTAGGATTATGATTTCTTTGTTTTCGTACACAAGATGTCTATGATTGGGAAAGGGTAAAACTGAAAGTATGGGATAGCAACATGGATTATACAGATTTTGAACTCGGATCACTTTGGAATACAGGAAACACGATAGACATATGATAGAGGGATTTTCTTTTGTTACGGACAGTCTATAGACACGACACTGTTTCTTTTTTTTTTTTTTTTTTTGTTTACATCTGGCTGGGCGCCAAGAATGCCCATTTCTTCGCTGGTACATAGGTTTCATTGAGTTTCGATCGAATAAATAAAAATGAGGAGTTTGAGCGCAATGCTGAAGAGTTGATTCTTCTTTCAGATGATCTTCCTGATTTTTTATATATACTATCGAGATATTGCCATCTTTCTATCCTCATATCCACAGCAAAAAGTTACTATACAGTTGACTGAGTCGGCAAGAGGCATTTTATTTCAGCCATTCCCCAACCCAGCTACCAAAATACCCCATATGTACAAAAGTGGTCCCAAGCAACAGGACTTTACACATGCTTAGTCTGAAGTGAAAGAACTAGGAGCAGTCCGTATATTATCAAAGCTCCCACAGCTCGCCTCCGTCCCATTTGAGGGCATCTAGCACTCGCCAAGCTTGGTGGGCTCGCAGTCGCCGTTGGACTTGTCGCAGCCCTCGTAGGCCTGGCACTGAACCTTGGGGTAGCAGTTGTTCTCGTAGGTGGCCTGAAAGATGAAGAGTCAGCAAATACGCACAAGGCTAGTCAGGGGAAACGAATCAGGCCACATACCTTGTCACCCAGGTTGGTGTTGATGCCAATGAGCTCGCCACCGTTCACAGCAGTAACACCCGACATGTGGACAGTGCGGGCGCAGTTGCCCTTGCAGTTACCGCAAGAGCGGTAGACCTTGCCGTAGTCGTTGGCATAGAAGTTATAGACGTTGACGGTACCGCAGCCGTTGTGTTGGATGACCTTGTCGGCGGCTCCGTAGGCACCGCCACCGATGATGTTGGCAACACCGTCACCCTTGATGGAAATGGCATCCTCGCAGACATTCTCGAACCAGACAAACTCGAGGGTGCAGCTGCCCAGGCAGTAAACACCCTCCTTCTGGTCGGCACCGATGATGACGTTCTTCAGAGTAGCACCCTCTTCAAGAACGAAGACAGTGTCGGCCTCGCCTATCCATTATATCAGCATGTGTTTATCCACAATCTCATTGACCAAAACACTTACCTCCCTCGCTCTGGCCAGTGCAGCTCTCGCCACGGTCGTACTTGACCCAGCCAGCGTCGAAGACCTCGCCGGCGCCAATGTACTGAGGGGCGGACAGAGACTTGGAGCCGGTGGCAGTGGGGAGGCCGCCATCATAGCCCAGGCAGGCCATGGCCGCAGGGAGGGCGGCAACCATAGAGATGAGGCTAGCGGAATGCATTTTGAAGTTGGTAAATTTGGTTGGTGGGTAAAAATAGATCCAATCAATGGATGGTCGAGTAAAAGAGCGAAAATGCAAAAAGAATGAAATGTGAGGAATGGCTAGGCTTGTTTGACTCCAGGTCGTTGATGTACAGAAGATGAGAATTGGACTTGGAGGCGGCAACTCTCCCTATTTAAAGTCCATCATCGTCTCACCAGGAGGCTTGGCGAGAATGCTCTTCATTGCCCCCGACAACCCGTCCGCGTCATGACCACAATTAGACTGCAGATAAGGTTGTTGGATCTGTCCAGGGTTGGCCGTCCGAGGCCCTGAAAGGTGGATAAGCTTAAAGAAAACCTTACAAGGGCCACGAGGTGGTATGTCACTGCATGAATGCACTCCCTGCGCCTCGAATGTCATTGTGACGAAGCCGCTGGTGGAAAATTGCTACCGGGAAGGGTTTCAAGTGCAAGATGAGAGGACTCGAAAGTCTTGGAAGTCTTTGAATGACCAAACATGAACTCTCTGGGACGATGAATGAAGCGCTAAGTGAATTATGATGAGAGACAGAGAAATCTACCATTCCCAAGAGTCCGTATTCTCAGCCATCTGATTGCTCCGGATGGTTTTCCTCCTGGGATGACTTTTCCCGCACCATGTCTGCTGGGCGTTTCCACGGTTTCTCTTTGGTGACAAAGGTGATAAATCCCTTGGCTTCTTGAATGATTCGCTGTGGGAAAAATGAGAGGGGTGACAGGGACGGGGCGCTGCCTGAAACGGTCGGAGAAATTGAAATCCGGCAGGGGATGCCCGCGATTCCTGATCCCATCGCCATCTTGGCAGACATGGGTTCAGTGCCGCCAGCGCACGGTGAAACAGCAACCCCAAGCTACGGGGCCATCCATGTGGATCTTTTCGTCCGGACTCGTGAATTCGCGAATGTCACTACCCGCGATCGGCGCCCTCCAAGCCTCAATTGGCGACGGAGGAAATATATCGCAGCACTCAGCTCGCCCAACCCTTGACCGAAACATATGCAAGGCCTCCTCCCATCTCCGGGCTGCAGAGCCACCTGTGCCGCGAAACAGGACCGAGATGATGCCAATCATGGCAAGAAAAGATGTCACCAGCCGCTGTCGATTAACCGACTCCAATTACAATAACACGAGATGTCACCGGTCATTCTTAATAGTCCGGGGGTCTACGGCACTGCAAGTCGTTGCGTCATATATTTCGCAGTGTTTTACGGCGTTTTACGTTGCTTGGGTCAGACGAGGTTGCAGCGGCCAAGACCTGACCTGACGGTACTTGCCAAGAACACTCCTTGGATGCTACACTGTTCCGACTATTGCCAAGGTGGGCTTATTTAGCTCTCTCATGGATAACAGCGCGCCATGGAGACACAAATTCAAGGCACGGTTCCTCGCTTGGGGCATAGTCCCGATGACCCAGCCTACATTAAGTCCCAATTCACATACAAATATCATCAAATTTGATACAAAGCAAAGGCACCATCACAGACGATTGCAATAACCCTAATATGAGATACTATGAATTCTTCTCTCATTCAGAAACCCCTGAAGGCCTTGGTTGCCACGCATTACTTCAATAGGCCTGCATGTGCCGTAAGCCCCAGCATCGCGATTGAAGAGGTAGCTCCCCTGCAACCACTTCCAAAAGAACAAGGAAGAAAGCTTAATAGCCTATCCGATCAATTTCATCTCTATAAACTCTGCCGAGGATGAGCATTATCCCCGTGCGATGATCGTCGGAGGTCTTGAACTTTGATTCCCCCATCTCTGATGAAGCCCTCACTCAGCGCAACCCGTCTTTGCGCACAATACGTGCTCATGATTCTCTAGGTTGAGGGAATTGAATGCTGGAACTGGGGTTTCATGTGCAAGTTTCGTGCCTTGAAAAGTGATGGAGTTAAGCACGTATTGCGAGGCTGGTGTGGGCCTTTATGATTGATACCAGCAAAAAAAGACGTCATAAATTATTTAGATATTTTATTAGTTAATTTGTCTTATTGAGCTATCGCTACGATCTCATCGAGATTTACATTAGCAATGCTGATTGTGTCGTGGAACTAGTGATAGGCTTCCTTGAGAGCAGAATCGAGCAAAAACAGGGCTTATATCATGAACTTGGGAAACTACTTGAGCTATTCTGGGGTGTGAATATTTGATCTCGCCTAGTATTGGGCCGCATTTAGGCGAGCTGTGACTCGAAAAGACTTCAACCTGAACTCTGCTGCCATTGGGGTTGCAAGTGCCCACGCGCGGTTTCTTTTCCCTTCTTCATTTACCCTCTCGAAGCCCTAGCTCGTCTGCTTTAATCTGCAATGCCAATAGTCTAGAATAGGTGTGGGCCAACGCCAAACTTCCGGCTATGTACTAGAATCTAGGATGTCCAGAGGGTCTTCATACCTAGTTACACTATGTTAGCGTGGAAGCTGTCTGGGTACCAAATGTTGTCAACTGCTTACCGCATTAAGCTCACCCTCGGCATCCAAGTCCTGCACGTCACCAACTCGATCGGAAAATTTGTCGCCAAGAGTCTTGCGCAAAGAGGTCCTCATATTGTCGTCTCTTATCGCTAACACAACGATGTCTGCGTCCAATTCTCGCTCATCAGAAAGAACAAGACTGTGTTTAGAGAAAGCCCGGATGCCGTCCGGGCTCTGTACTACTTTAACCTTTCTATCGATGATAAGATGGCTGCAGCCAACATCGATCGTGTATCCACTAGCACGGGTCATAAATAGACGGTGCATCCCAGAGCCGTCACATCCCCAGGCCAACTCGAAACCTGCTTTCTCAAGCCCATCGAGAGTATCCCTCTCAAGCTCCTTAATCTTTTCAGTACGCCGAACATGTCTTGCAAATTGAACTGGTAGAGGAAGGCTATAGGAATAAACATCCTAGTCATCGATTGTCGGGCCGTTGTCAGCGTAGGAATCCCCAGCCAAGTACACCAGTCCGGTTTTAGTAGTGGCCACATAGGCACCTCCGCGCTGAATCAGAGTGGCATGAGCGCCGTTCTCATAGTAGTTCTGCGCGATATTATGACCTGAGTTGCCAGTGACAACAACGATCACCTTTTTCCCTTGACATCGCCAAGCGTAGTGACATCTTGATGCTGGCTGCCGTGATAAACTTTTTCCTTGAATGTATCCTGCCTGGGAAAATTGTGGAACATGGGCTCACCAGACTGCCCAGTCGCTAAAACGACTTGATGAGGTTTGATAGTACTAATAGAGCCGTCAGTCCAGGTCTGGGTTTGGTCATCAAAATCAGCTTTCTTAACACTGGACTGGGTCCAAACGTTGAGTTCCATGGCACTGGCATGCATCTCAAACTAATCGTCTAATTTGTCTTTCGGAGTAAATAAGGGCCAGTTCTCTAGGAATTTCATGTATGGCAGATGGGTATACTGGATGTGATCATGGGTAACCCGGGTATGACACCGGTTTCTCCAATTATCCCCAACTCGCCTGTTCTTCTAGATCGCAGAGCAGTGAGAGCAAGAACCTGCAGCCGAGCACCCAAGTCGAGACCAGATTGGCGGCACCAATGACGAGGACGTCGAATTCTGCGTCAAAGCATTGATTTTGGCGCTGGCGGCGTTAGTACCAATTATACTCAATAATTCAACCTCTAAGAGGGTTATTTCAACCACGAGGAGGATTGGCGCCGATGAGCCATGGTTGAGCATCCAGGTCTTCGAGGGCCGGGTAGATCATGTATGTCGTCCATTGATTTGGGGCAGCCTCAACAAGTCAGATGACGCCCTTTCCAAGCCCAACTCTTGTCCCAAAATAGACCCAGATGATCACATCACCATCCATCCTCCATAATAAGCCATGATAGGCTTTTAAAGTCTGCATTGTAGAGAACGTAGGTGAAAGCAGAGAGCCATTCGTGGGCTACTCGCCCTGAACCAACAGCATCCCCGACTCCTTCTGTCGCAATCCTCTTCTCGCCATAGTTGGACAGAGTGACAGTGAAATTATTCAAGATTGATAGTCGCGATATCTCAGCAGAATGGGTGTTATGACACGCGAAAAGAAGTTGGGAATCAGGTTTGTGGCACTTGCGAGAAGGTATGGCAGGATGGGAAATGTGCTTGTAGTTTCTCTTGTGATTTTTCCAATAGCCTTGTACAGACATGAATTTTTATTGATATAAGAATGCTATTTGAGCGACGACCCAGGAATGGGTTACTTGTAACAACCAACTACCGATCCCAGTGTGTCCGACTTTGGATCGAGGCTTCCAAGAAGAGAAGACAAGTGCTGACAAAGTCCATTTTCCATAACTCACTGCAAGTCTCCTGAGAGATAATGCGCTTATAGGAAGCGCAGGGAAGATCGAGTTCCAGTCCACTTTCTCAAAGTACGCAGTAGCAATTCTGCTTCCTAGGCAACTCAATTTGAGTCAATATTGACGGTTGTGTGATGGTGGAAACAAAATCGGATCAGGACTAGTTTCACTACGAATGAATGGATAAATTAAGCTATACAGCCTCTGCGTAATTCGTATAGAGAAACCAATTCTAGAGGTTAGCTTAATAATCTTTGATGTTAATTCTAGGGTAAGGCTGTCTTTACTTCGTCGTCGGATTCCGCGCGTTTCCATGTGGTGATGGTGGATATGAACTAACCATGTTAGGTTTAGACCGACGTGCACAACTTCAGGTTACGAACAACGCACAAATCACTCGGCAGCACCCCTTAATTTGTCCTGTCCTGTGTATCATTCCCTGTTTGTGCTCGGAGATAGCTTGGGGGACCTGCTCGGCGGTCGGAACACATGAAAGTTGGACGCACAAAACACGCATTCCATGCACGTGAGATGCTAGCGTCTCTCGGGCTTTGCCGATCAATTGATCTTCACTAGACCCTAGACCTGGTGTCAAAACCTACGCGAGGGTCGTCATCGCTTATTAGCCCGCGGAAACTTACCAAAACCGATATATGCGTGTTTCGGCACGAGATGCCGCGGCCTGGCTGAATGTGCAGTCCCCACTTACGGATGACCAGCTTGCGAAAGGGTCAACGAAAAGTATTATTGTTCATTCATTTAGATGTGTTTGTGGCATAAGTTAACTAGATTCGCTATCTGCTGAAATATTTTTGATAGCCGAGGTTCCAAGTTGGACCAGCTCAGAGATGAGCGCATCTATAATTTCTAGCTGCCCATTTTCGAAAGGCGTCGGATTTCGAATGGCGATCTTCCTGATGAGACCCATGGCTGATAATATCATCTCGACGTCTCCACCTGATCGTGGGTCTTGAGGTGTTATCAATATATTGTAAAATAGGGTCATTATGGCAGCAATGGGGTAGTGAACTATGATCCTGAAAGTTCGAAGTTAGCATGAGAGTGATGTTGCATTTATAACTGAGGAACGAGTAGTATTGAAGAGGCGAATATATTGCGCCGTGGGTAACCCACCAAAACGGCTCCGAAGCAATCTCATCAACTATCTCCTTCAAATAAAAGAGTGTAATCCTACTAGCCTCCACAGAAAGAGCCAGGCTTGAGTAGATCGCCGTGTACTCATATGTGTTATTGGAATCATCTCTATAGAATGGTAAACATCTCCCGGAAGATCGGTGAATCGTGGAAAGGAGATATTGGTATTCTAGGTGCAAACTAATCCTCTGCATACTCAACGGGGATTTGGGATATGTCGAAAATAGGTTGTTTTCGCGAATTAACAACCCTGGGCGGATTTCCGCTGGAATCGATAGACGCCACGTTTCAAGCTCGTCATCAATCTCTCGGATAGACCGAAGCAGATCCGCTCCAGACTTCTCCATTGCGCGAGATGAATAGAGCAGGGACCACATCTTTCCTTTCAGAACACTAAGCCTTAAATCCCCAGGGAAGTGAGGTATCGTCAGTTTTTCGGATAGCCGACTGGCTCCGCTATCCTCTGGGTGAATCTGGAGTCGAGTATGGCTTTCCGGGTATGATTCTGGAATAGTAAGGTTGCAACTGTCATCAAAGAGAACTGGTGACTGACCTGTCCGGAGTGCCAGGTCTTTATCAAAGAAATAACAAATCCAAAACAGACATCTTAGATGTTGTCTTTCCCGCTCTTCGTAGCTGAGTATCGCTGCGGGAGGGGATATTTTCGCATATTGCTGGCCACCAAGTAGCATGACAGTTCTGCAAGCTATGGCATGTAGCATTAGAGATGACTGGAAATGGCCAGCGAATGCATGACGCACGTGCTATGTGGATTAGCATTAGAGACCCACGGATTGAGAAAGAATGTAGGCTACCAATATTATCATTGTTTGGAGGTTCACGAGGTTTGTGTCTTCAAGGAGTCTCATCAATAGACAATATGCATGACTTGAATATGCATCGTTGCGGCTGGCACTGATTCCGCTGGAATATCCAAACAGGGAAGAAATAGAAAGTAATGCGAATATGCATGCCTTCGCAGAAGCTTGTTCTGCAGGCGAATATTCTCCTGGTTGGGAATAGGCCCGGTCAAGAGTGTCGATGAATAAAATTTCATCGATAATGGGGAACACCCATTTGAATTCCGAGCTTAGAAATATGTGGGTCATTTCCTCAATCATCTTTCTGCCGGGAAGTATTTCGGGGACTTCATGATCGGCACGCATTTGTACCCTCATTGAGCTGAGTGATTGGACGCGCTCTCTCGACATGAGCTTGCCCAGAGTTTCTCTAGAGATTGTTTGGCCGGTGCGTGAAAGAATCCATTCCTGGCTCTCTTTGGAAAACAGTGGGATTCCCATAAAACAGTTCGATTGCCCTAAAAGATAACTTGGAAAGTTTAGCTGACCAACTAGGGTGTTCGGAATGCTGTTGGGGCTATGCACCCATTTACCCGGTGTGGAAGGCTCGTATTTTGCTTGAGGAGTCGAACTTCCTTCATCAGATTGAGTACAAGTCAGGTCATTTAATAGAACCGACGGCACTTTGGCACTTGTCATGCTCGCAACCGAGGACCCTTGTTTCTGAAGAGCGAGAGCCCTAGCTAATGCTTCCTCGAGTTGACTTAGCCGATTGGATAAAATCTCTATACTAGACCTGGTACCAACAGCTTAAGCTAATGTCCCAATACAAGGTGGTGATAAATGAGCTCGTTGTTTGTTGCTTACCCTTTGGCCGCTCTTTTCTTCTTGACGAGTACTCTATCAAAAGTGCACTTCATGTCTTTCCTCCTGCAATGGGTGCATTGAGGGTTTGTGGGCGAATGATCGCAATGTGTCTAGTCAATGTTAGCATTGACTCAGTTTATCATGGTTGAACTTTCGACCTTTGATCGATAACAAGCATCGCAAGCCTTCCTCCTGCTTGGTTGGGCTCTGATGCCGGGTGTATCGTACATGCTCACTGGAGATCTTTGGTGACCCGGAAACGGTAATGTAAGCGTTCTGTTGTGTGTACGAATCGGCAGCGCAATGATTAACTGAGGTGAAAGGCGAATTAGGGATTTGGAACATGCCTCTCGTCAAGGACGACACGGGCTATTAAGCATAACGGGAAGCTGTTTGTGTATGAGGATTACAAACCCCCACTTTGTCCGAGAATGCATTAGCCCTGCGTGAATTTTGCTGAGTGGGCGTCATGGCGCTCGCCCTTCCAGGATTGCGCATGCAGTAGCCTGCTGAGTTTGTTTTGCGTAAATCAGCCAGGGAAAAGCTGAGTCGTGCGAAAATTCGCTTGATAATCTTGGGACCAAAGGACACACTCTGAACTCGTGTGGAGTGCCTAGATGATTGCCAAATTAGTGGATCTATCTACATCCCTGGGCCATGCGTAATTTTCACTAAAGGTATTATGGCGGCCTTTAGCCGTGGCTATGTGGGGTTACACTCGTATACGGATTGATTTATCGTACATCAAACTCTGGTGGGTTATGTGTTGTGTGTAAATTTTCCTAGTTTTCGAGACCATCTCAATATCATGAGCAGAGAATCTTGGAAATTCACATCTACCACGCAATATTGGTTCTTAATTTAAGGCTATATCATGTAGGGGATCAAAGCCGATTTTTCGTTTTGTCAGGGGGAACAAGAGACCAGCTAGAGATGCTCAAATGCCGAATATATTTGCCTGTTACCTCTGCTACCAAGGCGTCTCAGGATGCCTGGTGGAGCCCACTGCTTGTTTTTTGAACTAGAAATAAAAACCGAGGTTGAGTTTCTTTGATGCAAACTGTAGTAAGAAAGTAGGTGGATCGAATATCCAAAGCCGTTGGCCCAAGGTTTTGCCAAGCTTCTGGCTTTGACGTAAGACGAACGAGCCTCCGTACCAAATGGCGTTGCCTTATTAGGACTCGAAGACTGCATGTGCTTGTAAAGAGTTATTCATGATCATCGGAATCACTATTTCGCGATAAACTTAATTTGCTGTACAGTAGGTCACAATTTTAGGTTCAACGTCGCCACAGCATGAGGCCCTGCACAGTCGTCACATTGGAATCGCACTAGTCTAAATGATGGACATGTCTACAAGAAATATATTTGGAAAGAAAGTTGAATAATCCGTTTGAATTATGATGACAAAGGTCAGATTTAGGAAATAATTGTAAGTCAGTTGGTGTATTAAGGGCTTTTAGTTTATAGATTAATTTGGGGAACACTTGTGCTAACGGGATAACTTTCCGCAGGATTTGTATGTCGGATTTACCAGTGAGACGTACTTCAGGGGTCGTAAATCTTTGCCATGTCGGATATTTGGACTCCGATCGCGACTAGAGTGTATCGGAGCATGGTACAAAACCTCGGTGATAGGCCAAATGCACCGAGAAGTTCGGCGACAAGTGGATCCGCCCAACTTGGCCTCGCCAAGACCTCGGAGCTAGGAGATTATGACGGCAGAATTGCCACATGATCCACTACTGACTGGCGTTAGGAGCGGTCGGAATGCAGCCCTTGGATGCAAGAAAACGATTATGCTCGCGGGGCTTGTCAACAATGGCCAGCACTTCACAGCCCAAGACCAAGTTGCGATGTTAGAAACCCTTGCTTAGCTTGCCCCGCTAAAAACAGTGTACTGACAAAACGGGTACGAAAATAGCCTTGTTTTCCAGAATTATTGATCTGGCTGGTTGACATGAATGACATGGACAAGGCTAGTAGTTGTGCAGGTCCTGATTTCATAAGGATAGTAGTGGCATAACATAGCACGGACCCGCTCTCATTGTCCCAGTTTTTTGACCCAAGTGCCCTGAACGGATCCTGTCTCCGGCTCTGCTTATTCCAAGACCGATTCTGGGTAGATTTTCACCCAACGGTACAAATATTAAATAAATATGTCGATATAGGTCCGCCCAAAGACAGGCGGTGTGAAGTCTCAGATAACCTACACTTCAAATTTTACCCGGGGACGCCGCTGGCGCCGGTGTACTTCAGGAACACACGTTGGGTCAAGGTCAAGGCCAGACCGTGGTCTATACTCTGCAGCTAAAATGACACTTGGTTGCCGCTTTCTGTATTGGGATTAGACCCAATCGGCATTCATAACTCAAATCCCCTACTCCGTATCCTTCCTTCATCATCCACCTCAATCATCACCATGATTATCGACGGAGAGAAATGGGCATGTGAATCGTGCATTCGCGGCCACCGCGTTGGCCGATGCCAACATACTGGTAGGGATTTGCCCATGTTTCGCGCCTTGGTGTCAATTCGACCTTTTAATCATTCCAAATCGACAGACCGGCCACTCAAAAAAGTCCCTGGAAAAGGCCGTCCAATTTCCCAATGCGATCACTGCCGGGTGTTACGCCAATCGCGTGCAGTTCATACCAAATGCAAGTGTGGCATCCCCGGTCGCAGCACATCTGGAAGAAGAAGTAGGTGAAATTATCTAGGTTCCAAACGTCTTCTGGGCCGCGTACTAATACAAACTGGCGGTCCAGATCCATGTAGATGTTGCGAAGGCGAGGCTTGCATTTGTGCGTCTAAAGCAGAACACCCAGCGTTTGATTCTATCAGAAGAGTTTTATCCAAAAGCGCAGAAAAGACTCCATCGCCGTCCATAGACTCTGAACAAGAAACGGAAATCCGGCCCCTTCCTTCTTGTCATGCCCAGCCATCGAATGTGACATCGAGTTCTGAGGCTGAGGATGCTGATACTCAAGTCAATGAGAGGACCAGCTTGGAATTTCTGCCTACAGACCTTGCAAGCATCTTCAATGAAGATTTTACCTTGGTAGCAGATTCTAGCTGGACTACAGGCTGGAATGCCCCCCCTGATACAGACACCGCCCATTTGTTCAATAGCATGGGTCTGCCGATGGCAGAGCTGGAAGGAGTTGAATTATCAGTGCCTGAGATACCGCCCTCTGGTCCCGTGGAAACCCGTACCTCAACTTTATCTAACGACTGGTTATCTCACCAGCAGTTGGGTTTATTTAAAGGTAGCCAGATGGACGAGCTGGTCGACTTCAATTTGTTGGACCCATTTGCAGCAATTGATACCGATACTTCCTGGGAACAAAAAGACGAAACCATAACTGGAGATGCTCCTAGAAGTTATGCAAATACGCATCAAGATACATACGTGGAGATCCCAGACCTTGATTCCGAGTCACGTTCTTTGTCATTTGACCACAACCAACAGGGCTTTGGTGGACTGGACGAGATGTAATAGGACCCCCACATAATGGACGGATAACATGTGCTCGAAATCTCAGGACATCGGTTGTGAAGTGAGAAAGTTTAGATGGCTAGACTGCATAAACCACAGTTTAATATACAAAGACAAATATTTACCGTTTTTCTTTCTTTCTTTCTTTCTATCCAGGTACACAGCTGTGACACTAGCCAAAACAATAAGCTTGTACAATAGCACTAGCATTTAGACTGCAATACTCAGCAGCCTATAACGTATACTAAATCCCCAATAGCCTCAGATGACCCGGCGGAGATAACCTTGATAATGGAAAAGGTTACATTTAGGCTTTACAGGTTAAAATACCACAAGTCTACAACCGCATCACATGGCAGAAAGATAGTTATATCTGAGACAGATGAGAAGATAATGGTAACTGTCAACTGTTTTGGGCAGACCTTGAAAGCCCTGGGAGGGCAGGGACAGCTTAATGGATGTAGAGACGTCCAGCACTAGCTTCTGTGTGTCATAATGAGTTGTACCTTTGAAATTCAAATAGTTGGCTTGGTATGATATGACTGGGAATCCAAACCTAACCTTTGGCCCTTAGAATATCTGAAACAATCCGGCGGGCCCACACCAACATCAGCCTTTTAGAAACATTGAGCAAATTTGAGATACATGACTATGATGTATTGCAAGAGAGGCCTCAAAATTGTCCAATACCCATTTGCGAGCTTCTGCTCGCAACACCCTGGGCTCACAAGAATCCCGGTCAGCGTTTTGTGTGCAGTTAGTAGTTACAGCAGCGCATATTTCCACAAAGGCTGCTGCAAACTAACTGGCAACTATACTGGCGACCTCGTCTCTGGCTCATCTCAATGTCGGACCTTGTAATGCCTACTGATGTAGACTGTGCCTTTGCCGTGTTTGCAGGGGATTTCGTGTGGTCAGCTAGTACTTCAGGCTGCAGAGTAGCTGAATGAATTCCGTAGGCATGCAAGCATTCGAGAATGACCTTTGCATTATCCGCAAAACTCTTTACGGACGTATCATTGAACACGACGTGGGCAGAGGCAACTGTTTTCTGCTGGTCAAGCTTCCAGATATGTAGTTCGTGGACGGATTCGATACCTGGAATCTGTAAAATGTTAAACTATTAGTCTATGAGGTTTCTGGAGGGGAGGGCGACCTACCTGTTCAATGTCGTGCTTGACATCGTCCAAATTGATCCCATCTGGAGAAACCTGGAGTAAGATAGCACCACTGTTTTTGGTCAAAGGAAGTGCCGAGATTAGAATCATCACTGCGATAAAAACACCGATCGCCGGATCCACGTAATATCTTCCCTCTCCATCAGCCTTCCAAATCACCACAGCCGCAATCATGACGCCGATGTTGTTGATAGCATCACCAAGGACGTGAACAAAAACACCCAACATTCCTAAATCTTTTTCGGGAGCTTTAACCTTAACAGAACTATGCTTATGATCTTGGTGAGTTTTGGCCTTTTGTGGTATTGTCAGCAAAGAACTACCAGTGCGCCTGGTCTTTGGTGAAGAGAGTAGCTTACAACAATCGTTTGATCGCTATCTTCATCATTGCGGGTATTGTGCTCCTCGTGCGCATGTCCATGATGAGAATGATCGTGCTCTGGTGATGGAATACGTTAATAAATGTACAATAGATGTACAGAAGTCAATATCTGTTGGGGAATCTTACCGTGTAGAAAGGACATTACGAGTACATTGAGTCCGAAACCAATGCTTGCCACAATCAGTACCAGCTTGGGATTTTTTACCGCTTTCTAAATTAGCTCGGTTTGCAAAACCCCCATTCTTGGCCGAACATACGTGAAATGTCTGTGAATCTTTCAATAGCCTGGAAGAAAATGCTAATGCTCAAAGCAATAAGAAAAACGCCATTAAAGAAAGCGCCAAGTAGTGTTGCTCTTTGATAACCAAATGTATACTCCTGGGGAGCCGGCTTTGTTCGTTCTTGAATCTGTATCATGAGTTAATATTATGGTATTTGATAGAAGATAAAAATCTCACAATCAATGCTACAAGCGCAGCCACGATGCCGATCAAATCACTCAACTATAGTTAGTATTAGCAAGGTTATACATGTGGAAATTATTCGGTTTGCATACGTAATGAAACGCATCAGCGATCAGGGCAATGGAATGCGTCATGAACCCAACTGATCAAGTTAGCCTTTGCAGCCCGAAGTTATCACAACACTTGTGAAATACAGACCAACAAGTTCTGTGATAAAGAATCCCAGTGATATGATGATGGTAGCGATCAAACGCTGCTTTCGCGTTATTTTAATGTTCATCATCTTTCTCGGAGATCCAGGGCAAATCAATCGATATCAAGCAAGGTTGGGTTTACACAAACATGTTTGGTCAAGTGGTTCAGTTTAAATCCTTTGGGTTGGGCGTTGTGGGCCGTGCTTCTTGGCCTTCAGCATTCACGCTACCTATCAGTATCACCGAGCTCCGACATTCAACTGCCGACCGAGTTCAATCCCAGGCACATAATCCATGGCGATACTGGATCCATTACAGTGCCTCATTACATCACCCTAGGTGTCGTTCGATCCGCAAACGCGAATTTATATCCGAGGAGCCCCATATAATCTACGCCCTGCACGTTTAGGCGGCCAAATTTACGCATAAATTCGGTAATGATCCATGTCGGCACAGTGGCTGTTGTGAGCACCGAGGTGATCCGAGACCTAGAATGTTCCACCTTGAGTTTGTGCTAACTTCAAGGGTGGGTTGACATGTTAAAATTGTTACACGGACACCCTCAAATATTGACAGATTTCTTCAACCGCAATAGCCAATCATCATGTTACGGATCAAGTTGGCTCAATATTATTTCAATATGCCACGAAGTGATGTTTTAAAGCACAATAATTCTTTAATATACATAGAATCTGAATTTCTGATCGGTGCTTTGAACTTTCTTTTAGTCGTCACTGAAGTCAAAGCCCAAATCCAAGTTTGGGTCTGCACCAAAGAGCCAATATGAATCAATATTTTGCCCTATTGCCCAAGGGTTGTTGTAATCCTCACTGTAGCTGATCTGGGTAGATGGCCATTTCGAAACACGGGGCGTAATATGTGGTTTATCGTGTGTGAATGATTTGTCATGGAAATATGAATGCAAAGCCGACCCTGATCCGCTCGCGGGTTTAACACTGGAACCTGCCATCTCGGAGCTCAAATTCAACGTTTCTGCATCAAGACAACCTTTGGAGTACGTCTTGACGAAACGTTCTGCTGACCAGGACTTAGCAACCTCTGGCTCTTTAGTTCCAAGATGTATCTCTAACAGTCCGGAGAGTGCATACATGATGAACAACTCCCATGGTTCATCCATATTACATCTGAGAAGACGATCTTCGTTCATTGCAATGCACTTTTGTATCAGTTCAAGGGTGCCTGGTGAATTAATTCCCGTAAGGCTTGATGACCCGCGTGGCTGCAGCATAGCTGTGGCATAGAGGTCGAGGGCGCTATTGAGGGTATCCTCGCGGAGGAGACTCAGAACACGAAAGCCAGTGGAAAAGAGGCCATCGTGGATCACGACTATATCTCGCGCAGCATTGTAAATTGTGAACTCTGAGTACTGGTACTTGGTGTTTCCGTTGCTGAAGTGCAAGTATGGCCGGTGTAATGGAATAATGTACTGTCGTAACTGAAGATGGAGTAAAGAGTAGGCAACTCTGGAGTTGGAATGCTGCATAGAGCCTCCGCCCACAACATCCCAAGGGGGTAATTTGTCTATTTGGTGCACTATGGCGTTGGTATACTCGATGACTTGATTATAGCTGAGGTGGTGAGATGGATTGTTGAGTATCGTGGTAAGCTCCAGGCGTAGTGGTAGGCTAAGTTGTGCTATATGCTGGAAGTATGATATAGTATAGCAGTCAAGTGGCTTTGAACTGGGAGGATCACTGGTCGTCTCGTCAAAACTCTGATCGTCAATATTTAATGGAGTTTGGACGTCGCAGTGAAGCTGACTCATGAAGGTTGGCTGATCATGTTCGAAAGAGGCTTGGATATTTAATTCTTGCATTGTCGCCCAAATCCGCCGCCGCATCTCTTTATCAAAGACTGTCATACCCTTCATGGCGACATTGTTAGGCTCACGATGAAGCCCTGCGGCAATGCCTTCTTGGATGAGCGCCCCAGAACTGGCCCAGAACCTTTTCCTCTTGATCGAGTTGACCCTCTTACCAAGATATAGGAGACAGGCCACTTGAAAGTGATGTAAGCCGCCGCGGTGCTTTTCACTTTCTTTAGATAGCCAGTCTTCACAACAGGATATCCACTTTTTGACTCTTGATCGTGGGTCAGGCATGTCTTGGCTCTGGGGGCAGGCAAAAATAGACACGGACATGATACAAAGCAGAATCACAGTGAAGTCTGCATCACGACTGTCCAACTCAGTGTCCCAGTATATCTCATACTCTCTGCGGAAAGTAGGTATGTGTACAATGCGATAGAGTTGCTCAAATTGCTCCAGGTACACGTTGGTATACGTATCGCATTCTTCCTTTTCGGGGAGTAAAGACTGTAGATTCAATAACGATTGTGCATCATCACCTTCACGGGACAGGTCTTTCTTCGGCATTCTTGATCGATGGGCTCTGAAAATCGGTTGGAGCCATTCATCGGCAGACTCCTTCATGAGAGGGCAGAGACTTGTTAACTCGACAAAGGCCATGGCAGCATTATAAGGGCCAACATAGCGGGTACGAAACGCTTGGCCTTGGAAAAACCGTAGCCCACCATCTTCGGCCGACATATGAAGTTCAATGGGAGTGTCTCCGAGATCTGTATTTTGCTGAGCCTTCGGTGATATAGAAATATCCTCATTGGCTGCACCTCCCGCCTCATCTGTGATGAACTGGGACAGCTGATGCTTGAGTTTGGTGATCTCATTTTCAAGACTTCGAACAGTCTCAACGGTTTGCTCAAGAAGGCCCACATTTGAACCGGAGGTATCGGCGGGGATATCATTGGTCCTTGATACAATGTGACTCGCCTGAAAAACTTGGCGTTTACTCCCCAAAGACGGAGCTGTGCTGAAGCCGGACTCGGATTGGTATGTACACCGCTCAGGGGTCCCACGTTTAGTACATCGCTGACAAGGCTGTGCTCGGTTACAGGACACCTTTCGGCGGTGACACTCAAGACAGCTTTGTCGGAAGCGATTACGCCGGCGAGGGACTAGGTCAAAACGGCGATATTGCGGAGGCATCCGATACTCTGCAGACTCCGGTAGTTGCATGTATTCATCCATGGTTCATCAACAAGAATATCTGGTCCGAGGATCGGGGAGCTCAGAAACAACCCAGCTCATTTGTTCTGGAGATACGCAATGCGAAATTGTTGGGGTTTGTTCATTTGGGCGCAGGTGTGATGAACCTGGGCGCGCGACAGCTGTGTTATCTGGTGCAATTTTTGGACCAATAGTTTCCTTTTAGTATCACCGAGATTTAAAATAACAAGAATGCCATAAAGCCGAGGGGATTTATAATCCGACTTCACCGACGGTGTTGGCCTGGGAGAGCCTGGGGTCCGTGGTCCAAGGGTGTGGCCCACATGCGCGTTTTCTGCGTCCATACCTTAGCACTGAGCATGACCCCAAATTGCTAGGCTGCGCACGGATAATGCACCGAACGTTATACCCTGTTGATATTGGCCAAGGAGGCTGGCCCGTCTTTCCAGCCAGCCTTTTAACACCAAACGCCTCGTCCTACGATGTGCAACACCTACAGGGCCAGGATTTTAACTCGAGGGACCCACGCCGCCATTCAGCCCATACAACGCCAGAGTTAAACTCATTCTCCACGGAATCATAAATCCACCAAAACTTCCAATAAAAAATAAAAAAAATAAGTCTAAGCTTAGCCTAGGGGAAGGAGACACTGCCCACATTGACTTGAACTTAGCGTGGGTGTTTCAGAAGCGAATGCGCCCGCAGTCCTTTATTCTCGTGTTTATGAGCAATCTCATATATCAATCACTACACATTCACTTGGTTGAATAATCAAATTCACCATCTGGCACACCGGTCTTTGATGCCGGTGCATTATCGCCGCATAAGATGAATCGAATTGGGCTCTGGGCCAAGAAGAAGCACATACACATCAACATCGATCTTGCGGCTTATGGCTGTGGAAAAAACTTCAGATCAAATCAGGCCATTTCCCTAAAGAGGATCTCTTCTCGTGGAAGAAATACTACACCAACAAGCAGATATCATAGGTTGACACAACACTTATCGCCCCCTTCCTTAACAAGCCCCACATTTTGGACTACAAAGTATGTGTGGGAAAAGGCTGCGACAGTTTTATTTCGAAGCCTTACTGGCTGCACACTGGGCAACTTCTCCGCGATGTGGCTTCTACAGGGGCTGTTCACCGACATTGGGGTTGAGTACATAACATCAGTATCCAGTACGTGCCCATCAAGTCCTTTACTAACATTTCTTGAATGTCTACGGAAGCTAATGAGGATTCCTTCTGTTGATAGTGGCTAGTGGTTTAGTGACTTCCATATTGATTGATGCAAGGTTGCTTTACCTGAAGTCGGATAAGGCATCACGCGTGACGGCAATAAAACGCACCATACATTTGAATTTCATTCCAATTATTTCGATAGGAGTCTTGGAGATTTCTGTTTACCACTACTTAATAGGAGGCATGATGGTTGTTGATTGGCTGAGCTTCTGCTTTGCTGCAATAATCTCCACATACTCAGCATTTTGGGTACTATTGCCCTACAAATATGCGTCTCTCAGAAAGCATTATAGAAGCTATCAAATATAGACTAGAATTGTTCAAAAGTGTACTCTCTCCTCGATCTATTGTAGTAAATACAGTGTTGTTCTAAACAAGAGTACATGAGCGGTGTCAAAGTTGGGCTCTCAGGGCCAACTCACCAGATTTGTGTACATCAACTGAATAGTTTAGGGCGTGAGCTAGCGTTTCGATGACGAAACTAATCTTCTATCCGAATTCGAACTTTGGGCCTCTTTGATACTCTGAAACGTTTGATAATCTATAGGGTAGGCAATGGTATCTGGCTCATTGTTTGCCCCAGCTACTTTACACAACAGGAGCCTACTGGGTTTATGTACCAGTATTAAATTGACTGTCATGTTGGAGCTGGAGTATTCAGCTATTTGTTCTGGACTTGGCGTCTGTTTTACGCTACACTAAAACCCCACACTATTTCACTGTACTTGTATATATTCTTTTTTGAATTCTTTGTGTTCTCCCATTTTCTTTCAGGATCCTAGCGCATAAGGATTTGTGTGTGATGACTGTTTTCATGTACAAGGTATATACCAGAAACAAACGTATCAACCGAGATATGATGGAGATTGTGTGATGAGAACTGTGTTGGTGCTGTAAACCCAGGCGCTTTGGCCCAAAGAGAAGCGACAGATCAACCCCTGCTGAGTAATTTGTGCGTCCTCTCGACCCGGCCACCAACCGCCGACGATGCGATATCACCGAACACCGAGAAATGCCAAGCACGGTAGCGTCACATTGACTTCTTGATCTAACCTTGCAAAAGTGATTCCGGTCGCGTTGATGTCAGCCCCGTTGCGCAGAAAACACGCCATGCGCATTAAGGTTTCCACCTCAGCTCAGTTAATTCATCAGATGCGAATGGCGCAAATATCGCTCCCACGCATAGGCAACCATTCGCCCGGCACCTCCGTGTAATCTCAAATGAAGTACGGGACAGCGCTTACTAAAAACTCTCCGCTTGCAGTCGAAAAAGTAGAAGGGTGTGAGCAGAGCCTAAAATGCCTTGGCACCTGAGCAACTTCTGCCGATGAGATTCTCGGTGGGTTCGGACTGCCGAAATTTGTGTTAGCTTAGGTACAAGATTTCACATTTGCTACTGCCAGAGCCTGCAATTACAAAGAAATATTAAAGTATGGCGTTGCCGCAAACAAGATTGAGCATGAATAATGAGACCGACATCGAATCAGCTTGCCAATTTCGTCAGCAAACAAGCGTGGGTATTGTTCAAGATAACTACCAGACAATTCACCGTATTGCCAGGGGACGACATCACCCATGGAAAACAAGGACCAGCTATGGAGGACGCTGTCAGCGCACTCTGATAATGACCAAATGGAGTATCAACGAGACGTCTACGACACAGAACTCGATACAACTACTGGGACTGGTCACCCGCAATCCGACGAGAAGATGGACTCCACAGCGAACTCAATTAAAGCCTTCTACAACAAGGGGGGAAATGACGGCAGCAAATCACATAGGCTTGGGCTGACCTGGAAGGATTTGTCTGTTTATGGCGTCGCTGGCGGGGTTAGGATTCACGAAAATGTCCTTTCGCAGTTCAACTCGCCGCAAATCTCCAAAGAGGCGAAGCAAGCTAAGGCAAGTGGTGACCAGAAGACTATTTTGGAAAATACCCACGGCACTGTCAAGCCAGGAGAGATGCTGCTCGTCCTAGGTCGTCCTGGTTCCGGCTGTACCACGCTCCTAAACATGCTGGCCAACCGACGCCATGGATATAAGGAGGTGAAAGGTCAAGTTCGTTTCGGGGCCATGGACGAGGTTCAAGCTCAGCAGTACCGTGGACAGATTGTTATGAATACCGAGGATGAAATTTTCCTCCCAACGCTCACAGTTGGGCAAACGATGGACTTTGCCACAAGAATGAAGATACCCGCCACAACTCCATATAACTTCTCCAGCCCAAAGGAGTACCAGCAGGCTGTAAAAGAATTCTTGCTCCACACGCTGGGAATATCGCATGCCAGCGACACCATGGTCGGCAATGAGTTCGTTCGTGGTGTGTCTGGAGGTGAAAGGAAGCGGGTATCGATTGCCGAAGTCTTCGCCACAGACGCCAGCATTTATTGTTGGGACAACAGCACAAGAGGTCTTGACGCTAGCACAGCACTTGAATGGGCTCGGGCACTGCGCGCAATGACTGACATTCTCGGCCTGACCACAGTCGTGACGCTGTATCAAGCCGGAAACGGTATCTTCGACCTCTTCGACAAGGTACTAGTCCTCGACGCTGGCATGGAGGTTTATTATGGACCACGCGAGGAGGCGCGGCCTTTTATGGAAAGCCTCGGGTTCATTTGTGATGGTGGCGCCAATGTGGGTGACTTTCTTACTGGTGTGACTGTTCCGACAGAACGACAGGTTCATGCCAACTTCCGTGCGTCATTCCCAAGAAATGCCAAGGAAATCAGGGCCCTATACAACAACTCAGACATCAAATTGAGGATGGACAAAGAACTTGACTACAGCGCCAGCGAGGTTGCTGCCTACGACACGCAGCAATTCCAGGACGCAGTTGCAAAGCGTAAGAGCAAGTCGTTGCCGCAAACTTCGCCATTAACAACATCCTTCAGTGAGCAAGTTAAGACTCTTACTATTCGCCAATACCAGCTCCTTTGGGGTGACAAGCCTTCGCTCGTAATGAAGAACGCCTCCACCCTCATCCAGGCACTTCTTGCTGGTTCACTTTTCTACAATGCGCCTCCGGATTCAAAGGGTCTCTTGATCAAGGGCGGTACGCTGTTCTGGTCGATCATGTATAATTCCTTGGTCGCAATGTCGGAAACTATTATCACTTTTTTTGGTCGGCCTATCCTGGCCAAACACAAGGAATTTGCGTTCTACCACCCGGCTGCTTTCTGCATCGCAAGCATTCTGGCAGATCTGCCAGGATTGGTCTTCCAAATTACTGTCTGGTCTGTCGTCGTGTATTGGATGACTTCACTGAAGGCAACTGCCGGTGCCTTTTTCACATATTGGATCCTGATTTTCTCTAATTCCTTTTGTATGACGGCTTTTTTCCGTCTTTGTGGATCAGCATTCCCTACCTTCGATGCCGCTTCCAAGGTGTCCGGCTTCGTTGTCAATGCTATTGCTACCTACACTGGATTTATGATTCCCAAGCCTGGTAGGTGTGCCGTTAACACTGTTAAGCAATATGATACTGACTGAACACAGAAATGCACCCATGGTTCGTTTGGATCTATTGGATCAACCCGTTGTCTTACACGTATGAGGCTTTGGCAGGAAATGAATTCCACGACACGATTATTCCTTGTGTCGGCAACAACCTTGTGCCTGTCGGCGAGGGATATACCACGGAATTCGCGTCTTGTACGGGAGTCAGAGGCGCGGTTCCTGGCAAAAGCTTTGTTACTGGAGACCAGTACCTGGCCTCCATGTCATACTCACACTCCCATATTTGGAGAAACTTTGGTATTGTCTGGGCATGGGCTGCTCTATTTGTTGGGTTGACGATACTTTCTACGAACGGATGGCAGTCACATATTGGAGGCGGAGTCCATCTTGTGCCACGAGAACGTGTTGCTGCAAACCAAGTCATCCAACCCAAGGATGAGGAGTCCCAAACCAGCCCGGATGCTTCTAGGAGTGTAAAGACTGAACCAAACTACGAGGGCAGCCAGAATGACTCCGAAGAATCTGGCAACTCGCTGGTCCGAAACACGTCTGTGTTCACATGGAAGAACCTCAGCTACACCGTCAGCACCCCTCATGGGGACCGTAAGCTGCTGGACAATGTCAGTGGTTGGGTCAAACCGGGTATGTTGGGCGCTCTTATGGGTAGCAGCGGCGCCGGTAAAACCACATTAATGGATGTCCTGGCTCAACGCAAGACGGAGGGAACAATCACTGGCTCAGTTCTAGTTGATGGACGCGAGTTACCGGTGTCGTTCCAACGGTCAGCCGGATATTGCGAACAGTTTGATGTGCATGAACCTTTCTCGACGGTTCGGGAAGCTCTGGAATTCTCAGCCCTCTTGCGTCAGAGTCGAGACACGCCTAATGAGGAAAAGCTAGCCTATGTTGACACGGTTATCGACCTACTCGAGCTTCGCGACCTGGAACACAGTCTTATTGGGCGCCCAGGCTCTGGGCTCTCGATTGAGCAACGCAAGCGTGTCAGTATTGGCGTGGAGCTTGTTGCTAAGCCCAGCATCTTAATCTTTTTGGACGAGCCCACGTCTGGACTTGATGGTCAAGCCGCGTACAATACTATGCGATTTCTGCGAAAGCTTACCTTAGCGGGTCAAGCCGTTCTGTGTACTATACATCAGCCAAGCGCGCAAATCTTTGCCCAGTTTGATACACTACTTCTCCTGACCAAGGGCGGCAAGACTGTGTACCTTGGGGATATTGGTCCAGATGCTTCCACTCTTAAGGACTATTTCAGCCGACACGGTGCCCCTTGCCCTCCACACACGAACCCAGCTGAACACATGATAGACGTTGTAGTAGGGAACTCATCTGACAAGGACTGGCATAAGGTCTGGATGGACTCGCCCGAACGCGAGCAGGCCATGGCGGAACTCGACGGCATGATCCAGGAGGCTTCGTCAAACCCACCTGCTACCAAGGATGATGGGTACGAATTTGCCGCTTCCATGGCAACCCAAACCAAGATTGTCACACGACGAATGAACATTGCTCTTTTCCGCAATACAGAATACATTATGAACAAAATCATGCTTCACGTCATGTCTGGTCTCTTCAACGGCTTTACATTCTGGAAGATCGGAAACAACGTGAAAGATCTTCAAAACACGCTATTTGCCATTTTCAATTTCATCTTCGTTGCACCCGGAGTTATCGCACAGCTTCAACCGGTATTCATTGATCGTCGCGACATTTTCGAGATTCGCGAGAAGAAGTCCAAGGCTTACCACTGGGCCCCCTTCGTCACGGGTCTTATCGTATCCGAAATGCCATACCTCATCATCTCTGGATTCCTGTACTTTGTGACCTTTTATTTCACTGTCGGGTTTCCCACAGATGCCAGCAGGGCCGGTGGTGTCTTCTTTGTCATGATCATGTACGAATTTCTCTATACCGGCATCGGCCAGTTCATTGCCGCGTATGCACCAAATGCCATGTTTGCTGGGGCGATCAACCCGCTTATCATCAGCACCATGATCTCATTCTGCGGTGTCTTGGTCCCTTACTCGCAGCTTCAAACTTTCTGGCGCTACTGGATGTACTACCTGAATCCGTTCACGTACCTCATGGGCTCACTGATCAATTTTGCCCTTTACGAAAAGGATATCCAGTGCACAGAGGCGGAGCTTGCCATCTTTAGCCCCCCAGCAAACGAAACTTGCCGTGAATTCTTATCTAGCTACCTTCAAGGCATCGGCTCCAGATCCAATCTGCTCAACCCTGATGCCATCAGCGATTGTCGTGTTTGCCAGTACATGACCGGCACCGATTACCTTTACACACTGAACTTGAAGGACTTTTACTACGCCTGGAGGGATGCGGCAATCACTGTGATTTTTGTTGTCTCATCCTATTGTTTGGTCTATGGGCTGATGAAGCTGAGGACCAAGGCGACAAAGAGGGCAGAGTAAACGAAGTTGCTGTATACAGAAGGTTGGCGCTCTCCAATACGAAATCGCGGTGAACCCCAAGACTATTATTTTCATTGTTCTGTAAACTTGAGTTCTGGCTTCCAGATTGTTTTATTTATCCAGATTTAGAAGTAATTAATCATAGATAGACGCATAACAGATTGGTACTTTGCACTAAATAGACATCTCCTTTTTCACGCACGCACTGGACACCAATTATCTGAGTGAATAATCCAAGCATCCTCTGTCCATTTTGCGTCATTGATTAAGCTGCTAAGCATTTGCAAGCATGAACGACCTGGACCGTTGGAATTGCAAGCCACTGACCGCCTTGAAAGGAACTGTCAAGCTAAAAGAGAAAGAAATTGGAATCGACCCGTTTATCCTCTGTTGCAGAATACGGTAGTTCCGCGGGGAGCGACCTTGAATGTTTAATGCCGAGCAACTTTCGCCGAAATGTTCGGCGGTAGGCACGGTCGTATGTGGATCCTCAGCCGTGATCTTCATCTAGCCAATTTATGACCTAATTTATTGCTCAGAGTCGGGTGGGACCGCTTGCTCACAAGAAAAATGATCCAGTGTAGTGTGCCGAGTAGTATTTTTGTGCCTATTTTCCATTGATCACAACTCATTTCGGAGTCCCAGAATATTTATTACCTTCCATTGACATTCGATTCTCAGTTCCACTCTGGACCCATCCTTTACACCTTTTCAGCACTAGTGTCATGCACAACGTCGATTGTTCAGGAAACCCTCAAATACATGAGTCCAGTTCAAGGTGATGCAATTTTAGACAGACATCGTTTCCATCATCTTCTCATATTAAGAAGGGTAGACAATAACAACAACTGTAAGTGTTGGAATAAAAGTAGTCCATCGGGGCGATATTATATATATATTTGATGTGTATTGTGAGTTTTTACAAAGTGCAGATAGCTATTCTGTTTATTATTGACGGCACAGGCATATTATTTCATACCTGTTGTGAAAATTGCAAAAGGAAAGGTGCATTAGACAGAGAGCTGGCTAGTTTCATGATTCAACTCGGCAGCACGGAGTCCGTAATCCCGAGCTGCTGCATCAAGATTGTTAATTTTCGGACAGCTCAATAAAAATGACCCGAGTCGAGACTACCCAGGTATCTCATAAACAAGGGGCTCGGCGAGTCGGACTCCGAGACTCGTTGTTGTGTTGATGCACCCCTATTGTCCGGTTGATCCATCCAAGTTGTACATGATCCAGCTGCAATGAAACCCACCATGTCTTTTCTCCACCAACATTAGCGTTTGTCTTTCCTTATCGCCGAACAATGCTCAGTCCCAGGAGTTCATAAAATCTACACCAAGCTTCGATATTAATAATCAGCTCAAGAGCAAGTATAAAGACCTTCCATTAAGTCTCGTGCCTTTTGTTAGATTTCACCTCTGGAAACATCAATCGACGGTCCACCCAATCTTTTCCAAGCTTTGATTCATTACGAGTATCGGTAACCAAAATAGCCATCTCACCGCCTGAGCTGATCTTTTGTATCCGTAAGTACTGAAAGCTCAAGTTAGGTATTGTTGCGCTCACCAACCTTTCAAATTAAGCAATCATCGACAAATTCAGTTCCAACCTTGCAAAGAGTTATGGCGCCCACAATGTCTAAAGAGGTCCCCCAGCTTATAGACTTTGTCCTGCCGCGATGCCACCGTAAATTTACAACAAGTAATCCCATTGCTCAAAGTTTGTGTCAGCTGGGTCTCACTTGGTGTTATGCCTTCAACCATGGCGAAGCGGTGCGAAGCTTTGAGAAGGCCATTGAGATAGATCCAGACTGCCCAATGGCATACTGGGGCCTTGCATACGCACTTGGGCCAAACTATAACAAACCATGGGACCACTTCGATGAGAAGGACCTCAACAACACAATAATACATGGCACAGAAGCTATTGGAAAAGCTCAGGCGCTTGAACCGAAAGCTACACCGGCTGAGAGGTCCCTAATTCGCGCTCTTGTACACCGGTATCCCGATATTGGAGCCACGGACTTTGAGTTTAAGGCATTGAACGTGGCCTATGCCAATGCCATGAAAACTGTGTATGGGGATTTCCAAGATGATCTCGACATTGCGACTTTGTATGCAGATGCACTGATGAACCTAACACCTTGGAACCAGTGGGACCTGATTACGGGAAAACCAACGCCAGAGTCCCGGTCGCTAGAAACCCAACAAGTCCTTAAAAGAGCATTGGGTCAAGAAGGGTCATCCAACCACAGTGGCCTCCTTCATATGGTTATTCATTTGACCGAAATGTCGAGCGATCCTGAAGATGGGCTTTTCGCGGCTGATAACCTTGGCCGGTTGGCATTATGTACAGATGCAGCCCACTTTGCCCATATGCCAACTCATATCTATGTCCTCGTGGGTGACTACCGCCGAGCCATAAACGCAGGTCTCGCTGCGGTGCGCGCCAACGAAAAGTTTGTCTCCCTACGCGGCAGTAACGGGTTTTATTCGCTTTACCGGATGCATGATTATCACTCGCTTGTGTACGCCGCGATGTTTGCTGGCCAATTCAAGGTTGCCATGGATGCAGTCACACAAATGGAGTTGGCACTATCCGAGGAGCAACTCAGGGTCGAGTCGCCACCGATGGCAGACTGGCTAGAAGGGTTCTGCTCGATCCGCCCCCATGTGTTGATCAGGTTTGGTCAGTGGGAAGAACTCAAGAGTCTCGAATTGCCGACAGATCAACAACTCTATTGCGTCACAACGGCGATGATTCACTATGCTAGGGGTGTTGCGTTTGCGGCAACTGGAGATGTGATTAATTCTGCGAAAGAACGTGAACTATTCCTCCAAGCCACAAAGCGCGTCCCTCGTTCAAGAATGATCTATCCCAACAAGTGTGTCCACTTCCTACCTATTGCCGAGGCGATGCTGGACGGGGAGCTGGAATACCGGCGTGGAAACTTCGATGTCGCCTTCTCACATCTCCGCAAGTCTATTGAACTTGATGACGCCCTTCCCTATGCTGAGCCGTGGGGTTGGATGCAGCCTACCCGCCATGCCTATGCAGCGCTACTCATGGAGCAAGGCCATGTCGAAGAAGCAGCCGAAGTATATCGTGCCGACCTAGGATTGAACGATACACTGGCTCGAGCACGCCATCACCCAAACAATGTCTGGGCTTTGCACGGCTATCATGAGTGTACGGTAAGGTTGGGTCAAAATAGGGAAGGCAAGATAATCCAACAGCAGCTGAAGATGGCCATGGCGCTTGCGGATGTGCCCGTTGCTTCATCGTGCTACTGTAGGCGTGAGGGGGGTAGCAATATGATGTGTTGCTGAATATAAGCCGTTGGGTTTGCTTGAACCTAGCCAGTTAAAAGGTGAAGGGAAAACATAAATTGATATTTATTTTTTTAACACTTGAAATAAATATTATTTTTATTTGAACAATTGTTTTATTATAGTGAAACTCTGTGCCGCCTTGACATTTCTGTTCCTCGTCTCCTCCCAAACTCACAGTCCTAATCAGCTCAAGCAACCACAACATAGACCTTCCCGGTTCTGCGGTAGTCACCAGTGCCTCTATCAGCATCGGCAAGGCGTGGGCAGCAACCCTCGCCAGAGGTGGTTGGCTGGTGTGGCCGTCATGGGCCTCAGCCAGGATACCATACTCCAAACCAAGCAGGAGTTAAGAAACAATTCCACAACTGTCCCTTTGAAACCTTCGTGTTCGATGTCTCTCGAGAAAAGACAGGTCTTCAACGCTATTTCCGGTGCGGCAAAGGCGTTAGGTCGTATCGATTACGTCGCGAACGCCGCAGGTGCCACGATCCGACATGAAGGAGTGGCTACACCTGTCCCGGCAGCGGACTGGAAGAAGGCCCTCGACATCAATCTCACGACAGCTTTCTGAGCCGCACGAGAAGAAGCAGGCTCGTGCTGGAGCAGGAGCCCATAGTCTATCATCGACGGTCAACCATCAAACGAGAATCCATAGTACTTGTCACCTTTATCCTTGGTATTTTCGGCAAAGACTTAATAGGTTGCATTGCAGCTAGGCATGGGTTATTAGGACTCGCCAGGGCTATGTCTGAGGATTACACCTCGCAGTTTTTGCGTAGAAATGTCCTTTGCCCTGGGTATACTGATTCGCCCATGACTATGGCCTACCGAGAAGAGCCGTGGGGTTTCCCCATCTGCGATAATAGATCACAAGATTCCTATGAAAAGAATTAGTTTGCACAGGAAATGGCGGGTGGAGAAATTCTGCTGGCTGACAGTCGCAGCCAGTTTGTCACTCGTTTAGCCCTTCCTGTTGATGGTGAATATACTCAGGGGTACATAGCAGAAGGAAGGCAGAAATATATAAAAGGCTTTACTGCAAAAACTTATTTCCCAACAAGGCAGTCTTCAGGGGCAGGGAGGGTATCGGGCTCTTTTCTATCGTGGAAGATGAGCAAAACAATTCTAATTAAATATTCAGCTGCAAGAGATATGATTGTTTAATTATCTTCGTGATTTTAGCACATGACTTTGCCACCGGAGGACCTTTTTTCAGCCAGCTGGGCATTACTAGAGATTTGTCTCCTCCCATCATCGAATTCATCCTCATCCTCGCTGTCGACATGGGATAAATTCATATTCTGGAGCCCCAATACGCGTTGACCACCTCCGTTGCTGTTTTTCGACTCCGGTCGCGAGTTTGCTGACTTTGCAAAAGTTTCTGTGCCCGATATATCGGAAGATTTATTTTTCCTGCCAAAGTATGGACGCAGGCTTGGTAAGGATGCAACCAAGACGCCAATATTACAATCAAGGCTGCTACATAATTCTAGATGTGTTCAATCGTCAATGACTGGCTTTATAACTCCGCACTCGATGCAGTATTCATACCGTTTAAACTGAGAGGAAGTGTGCCATTCCTCAATGAAGTCTGAATGGCGATGAATCGAAACAAAGAGCAGGCCATATCAATGATTCCAAGGAGGAATGTGCCATATATGCCTAGTCTCACCGTTCTTTGGAGTTCCAAGTCGGAAATCACGACCCACGGGATCAGGAAGACTACAAAGATATGAATTGTTCATTTGAGAGATTCTTTTGGAAGTGCCTTTTGTGATTTCGGACTTACCCAGAAGATCTCCAGAAATGTGCAGGCCCCAGGCGGCTTGAAATATATTGATCATATCTTCGGCTTTGCAAACTCTTTCGGGGTCCTGAGACCTAATGCAAAATGTCAGCAATGATGACTCATCAAACAGCTCACCAAATCGGAATACACTAAATACTGATACATACCAGTTTCTGTCAAGTGGAAGGCAACTGCAAAACTCCAAGAGCAGAGTAGCAAGATAGCTGCAGATGACGAAACCGATTGTAAACCAAAGGAACATTCTCCTTTTGACCATATAGAAAGGGACAAGTTTCCGATACATCGCTAGCAGGGCGCCTTTTGATAAATAGAAGGTGATGAAATATGGAAAGTAACTGATCCAATATAACTGAGCGCCGCGGGTTGGTTAGCTAATTCATTTGAAAAGGTCACAAACCAGAGGCGTTGCTATGTGCCAACTAACCTTCATGATTGTCGATTTTTCTGCTGGGCCACCGTTGAATCCGTCTAATGTTGTCATCACTTCGGGTTTCAGCGCGCCCATTTGGATCATCTTAATGTCAAATGCCGCATTCGCAATGGCCGCCATCAAAGCGCCACATATCATAATGTCACTAACGAGAAGCCTTCGCTTCTGTACCCTCAGCCGTAAGTTCAATCGCGCAGCAATAACGAGGGCAGCTAGCCCCAAAATGATCCATTGTGTTATCTGGCATGACCTGTTGTAAGCTAGATAGATGTATGCAAGGAGGGCGTGATCATACAAGAACCGGCTTTGGGCCGGGAGCAGGAAGAGCCATGGTGTCAAGCGGCTATCCATTTGCGAATCCTCAAACAAAATGCTGGTGAGACATGGGGAAGAGGAAAGCCAAGGGCTAGCCGTTTCCCATCCAGAACGGGGATGTTGAATTCTGGCCCAGGCTGCGGTTAGATGGTGGAGGCACAGTTCTGGCGGGGCGATCACCTGGGAGGAGGGGAGATGCTCTTTTAATAATTCCAGCTTGGCCAAGTCGGGCATTATGCTCTGATGGACCGTTCCAGTTGCGGACTGCTTGGAACTTTGTTTGCTGGACATTGTACTGTTGCTGTCCGAAACGAGTAATAGTCGAGTGGAGCATTTCCCGATTTTGATCGCCACGATGGTGGGTTAACATTGGCCACCCGCCGTGATTTGCGTCGTGATGAGCCTCCAGAAAAGTCTATCTGGCTCTACCGTGTTGACGTTCGGGTTACATAACTCCGGATAGCTATGATGCTACCCAGTGAAGCCTACGGAATTACGTCTCCATGAGTCACTCTAATAAATCACCAATAAGTTATACCATTAATTATATCTTATGTTTGGAGATTTCCCCACGCAAAATTGCTACAGGTGCATCGTCTTGTAACCGGCATTCGATAAATACCCTCAAGAGACCCAGCTTAGTCTCCGTTTATCGCTGGGTACCGGCCAGACTCCAATCGTGGCCGCAAATGAGTACAGACGAGCCCTTGCTACCCTGGATGAAATGCGACGCGCACGTGATTTTCCCATCACTATTACCCCTGTGAGAGGAGGGTTTTTGCCCCTGTGGGCCGTGCCACCGCCCACCGAGTCGCGGTCTAAGCCCCGCGGGACAGGCCGGATTTAGCTCAGTCGGCCATCTTGATAAGGGACGATCAATGACACCATCTCGATTGACGCTCGGCGTCTGACGGCTGGTAGGGCTACAGGTCCATCGTCTTGTTCTTGTCAGCGCACGTCAACGAACGGCACGCGTGGCTTGTGGGTGCTTGTGGATGCCGGTCGAAAAGGGGGCGCATAAGGGATGAGGGTAGCGCTGCACGCGTTCTCGGCACATGCGCTGCAGGGTTCAGACTTGGCGACATGGGAGGATGATAAAGGAGCCAGTTGGGTTGGGGAGCAACACAAGTTGTGCGCCAAGTGCCGGCAGCGTTGCCTCCAGTTCCAATCCGATTGGCCCTCGACTCGGGCTGCCTCACGGTTCCATGGCTCGAGAGGGTGGCGGAGCGCGAATTGCAGAGCCCGCTGAGGTCAACCGCAGCGGACGAGTGCGCCTTACGGGGCTTGCAAATTTACAGGGCTTGAGATGGCGGGTGGTGTGCTCCACCGGCGCAACGGCTGCAAGGGGGACACGCTTGAGACCCTTGTCTGGATGGCGGTCGCGGCCATGCCGGCGTTGCTCTGCCTTGGGGGTTTTAGAGGGTTTGCGATGGTCTGTGAGGGTCTGCCGCGTGGGATACGAGCTCCGCCATCGTTGAGCCACCGAGGCGATTGAGGTGATTGGGCTGGGAACGGCCAAGCGCTCTCGACATGGGGCCGACAGGGCTAGTGCCGCCAGGGTGGTGGCTCGGGCCACGGCTCTCTCCGTGGACAGGCATGGTTATCTCATCTGGCACCGAGACGGGGGACGGGGCTCGAATATCGCGGGTGAGGATATTAGGGGCGTCCCTCAACCACACCTCCCGCGGACCCAGAGCCTCTCTCTTGTCCTCGAGGGCATCTCCGCGCGTCGAGCCGTCCCTGCGAGCCTTGCCGCCTCGGCCCATAGTGTAGAGAAGGATGCATTCCGTGCCGTCCGCCGCCGTTGCTCCGGCGTCCTCGGCCGCCAAAGACGTCAAAGACGCCAACTCGCCGTCATTGCTCCATCCCGACGGCGCCGGCCCCCAAGCACCGTCCACGTCCAACACTAATGCCGGGCCTGGCCCCCCTCCGGCCCCGGCTGCCTGTCTTGCCTGCGTGAGTTTTGACCCTTTCAAACGTATCCAAAAGCACCCAAACGCATCCGTCATCCGTAGGGCTGAGGATGGCCCTATCTGATCCGCCGCGCTAACCAGCCTCCCTCGTTGCCCAACCGCAGCGCACCAAGCACCTCAGATGTGATGGCCAGCGACCATGCTCTCGCTGCGTCACCCTCCGCTCTGAGTGCACCTACGTTGCATCCCGTCGCGGCTACAAAGGCCCGCGGCGAGACAAGGTCGCCAAGAGGTATCCTGCTAAGCTTCATGCCCTGCAGCCCGCCGTGCGGCCTGCCCGTCCGGCTTCTACCCCCAGCGGCGGCCCGGTCATGCCCAACACCAACAACATCGTCGTCCCCGTCATCTCACACCGCGCTCCAGACTTCAACCCCGACGTCTTCGTCTCCAGCGACTTCCCCTTCCCTGCATATCCCCCGCAGGCCCCATCCTCCAACATCTATTCAAACTTTGCCTTTTTCAATTATGAAACTACTACGCTCAAGTATGCCTTTGCCCACCAGGATGGCCAGATGGTTACCCTGAGGGAACGATACGTCAACGCCTTCTATCACCATTTTTATGCCGCCCATCCATTCGTCTTGCCCAAGGTCTTTCTTCTCCCATTGGCCGACGAGGGCACTGTTGAGCCCCTAATGGCTGCTATCCGTTGGATTGGCTCACTCTTCATTGACGCTGGCCAGTCTTGCACCGCCCTTTTCAACCAGGCCTACCGTCTCGTGTACAACCCCGCAACCCCCAAGGACGGCTTTTTGGTTCAGGCGATGCTTCTTTTGATTCTTGGGCTTGACGGCAACCGGGAACGGGAAAAGGTCTTGGCCATCCTCACCGACATTCAGCAGTTGTCTGTCAAGATTGGTCTCAACACCCGTTCATTTGCCCTTGTCAATGGCCAAGGAATCACTGTCCTGGAGGAGAGCTGGCGGAGAACCTGGTGGGACATGTATCTTGTGGATGCCCTGATTGCAGGAGTTCATCGAACAACCCCCTTTCTCTTGTTTGATGTCCCCACCGACGTGGCCCTCCCATGTGAGGAATCACAGTACCTTTCTGGAGTAAGCCCCCCAAGCGTAAACTGTGCTTCTCATCCGAATTCGCACGCTAACGAGGATTCTCTTCAGCTCATCCCCGAACCCCTCCACCTCGAAGATATGGACGGTCACTTTTTGGATGGAAGCCGGCAATTTTCGTCCTTCGCCTATCGAATCCAGTGCGGCCGTAACCTTGGAAGATTTATGAGAACACCTCATATGGGACCGAAAGATGTCGCCAAGATTGAGGCTCTGCTTGCAAACTGGAGACGATGTCTTCCCCCTTCGAAGCAAGATGCCATGGACCAATTTGGTCAGAGAGACGAAATGATGTTCCAGGCACTGATGATGGTCCACGCCATCTCCATCCTCCTGCACCAGCCCTTTTCACAGCTGGACCCATCTCCCACATGGTATATCAACGCGTGCGCACCGAACACACCTGCTCTATCAAGCAGCGACTTTAATTCACACACAAACCACACGATCAAGTCGGCCAGTGAGCTCAGCAAATTAATCACCCACCCGGTCCCATTGCTCTCACATACGCACTTTTTTGCATACATGATAACCCTTTCGTCGACCATCCACCTCAGCCAGTGGGCGCTCACGTTTATATCCCATGATGACGATAGCCTTCGCCAGAAAATCCGCCTCAATTTGGGTGCGCTAAAAGCATATGCCAAGATATGGCCTGCAGCAGACCACCTGCGTATTCAGGTCAAGGGCATCACCCAGGAGGTGTACCGTATGAAGAAACAACAGTTGCCGCAGGCGGTCACAATCTCCGTGGTGGATTGGCTTTAGGCGTGGAGGTCTTCTGAAGAGAGAAAAAAAAAAAAGGAAGCTAACCGCAGTCGATAATTGTAGCCGATAATCTAGTTTTTAGCTGGACTGAAAATACTAGCGGGAGTGAGTTTAAAAGGAGAACATCACGGACTGCGCCTCGCGTCTGAATCAAAAGTTTTGGCTTTATATAGCCGACCTTCGTTCGGCACGGACACATTGGTTAACAGCCTCATTCTCTATTCTGAATATGGGTCTCAATTGATTGATTACTAATATATTAAACTGCAGAACACAAATGATGTGTACCAGGAGGGTGATGGTGGCATGTGCATGGTTGTTCCATTGGCTTGTCGCTCCGCTGGCAGACATCTTCCCTAGTAATGATCCCCAATTGTCAACGTGCCGGTCTTGGAAATGAGGTATTCCTCGACGGCCACGTCCTTTCCTGACTCTTTACCGTAGCCTGACAGCTTGATACCGCCAAACGGAGATTCGGCCGCAGATGAGTTGCCAGAATTCATCCCAATCATACCAGCTTCCAGATTCTCCAGCAATCGCCATGTACGGTCGACATTCTTTGTGAAGAAATAACTGGCGAGTCCCATGCTAGTCTCGTTTGCCCAATGGACAGCTTCTTGCTCTGTCTCAAAACGGTAAACAGCAAGCACCGGAGCAAACGTCTCTTCGCGGCTGATGAGCATCGGCTGTGTCGCGTCCCTTAGAATCGTGGGTTGGAAGAAGAAGCCGTTTCCATCGCCAATTTGAGCTGGCTGTCCACCAATGACAACTTTTGCGCCCGCCGCAACAGCATCATCGACGTGCTGCTGCGCCTTCACAAGTCCGCGCGGAGTAGTCAGAGGGCCAATGGTGGTGGTTGGGTCGATGCCGTGACCTTGCTTCAGATCCTTGGTTCTCGAGACTAGCCTTTCCAGGAACGTTTCGTATATCCCACTTTGGACATAAACACGGTTTGCCGTGATGCATGCCTGGCCTGCGTGCCGCCATTTGAGCTTGAACAATTCATCAAGCGCCTGCTCTTGGTCACAGTCGTCAAAGATGAGAAAAGGACAGTTGCCCCCCAGCTCCAGTGTCAACTTCTTCAGCCCTTCGGCGCAATGTCGAGCAATGAGGCTTCCAATCGCGGTAGAACCGGTGAATGTCACCTTTTTGACCAGCTTGTGTTTGCACAGCGCCTCGGCAACATCTGGAGTGTTGGTCATGGATGTGGGGACGACGTTGAAGACGCCGGGGGCGAAACCCGCATCTGTGGCAAGCTTTGCTAGAATAAGACATGTCAAGGGCGTCTCGGGAGATGGCTTTGCAATCATGGTACACCCAGCCGCTAGTGCAGCTCCGACCTTGCGGAGAATCATCCTGGAGAATTATATCAGCACAGTCGAGGCAGGGCATTACTGGGACTTGCGTACGCAATTGGAAAGTTCCACGGGACGAGAGCTACGCAAACACCAATGGGCTGCTTGACAACAATAACACGGCGATTTGCCGTCGCCGGCACGCTCACGTTGCCCCGAACTCTCTCAGCCTCACCAGCGAACCACCACGTGAAGCCTAGGGCGTACTCTAGCTCGCCATGGGCCTCTGCTAGTGGCTTGCCCGTCTCATAAGTCAGGACGCGGACAATGTCGTCCTTGTTATCGCGAATCAAGCGACCCCACTCGAGCAACTTGTGAGCTCGAGTGCGGGGGTTCACCTTTTTGTACGTCGCGAAAGCTTGGGCGCTTGACTGAACGGCTGCATCCACATCCGACGAATCGAGGTCGGCACATGAGGCAAAAGTTTTGCCAGTGCCGGGGTCTGTATGCGATGAGTTAGAAACGTGACTGATTAGAGATGGTAGGGCTGACCTTGGATATCAAAACGTTTCCTGGATGACGCGGGCCTCCATTGGCCGTGAATGTAAGCGTCCGTGTTCAACAGAGTTGGGTTGTCAAGCTGTGCAAGGCCGTCAGCATCGCACCAGAGGACATGCTTTCCATCAATCTGACCTGGAAGGGAAATCGCTCCATCTTTGGCGGGCTTTTCTCGGTTTATTCTTGTGTAACGCGTGTATATTGTGATGCCTTTCCTTTGCGCCTGGTCGACCAAGTGGAGGCTAGTCTTCGCGATACTAGATCCAAACATGCAAAACTCTACCGCATCAGATTGTGAGAGTTGGGACATGGGTCCCAGGAGCAGAGTTGGCGGGGTAAGATGCGGGGGTTCCGCGGGTGCGGTTGGAGGCGGAGAATTACAAGAAGCGGAGTTTAACATCCGACCAGGTCGCTGAATTTTTTTGTGCGACGGGTTCGGAAGCACATCCGACCGACGTTTGGTTGCACGGTACTATCTCCATCTACCACCTATAGCGAATCAAGTATGCATATCAGGAATGTCTCACCAACATGGACGGCGCTTGGGTAATAAAGATCCACTGGAAGTTTGAGCATATCCTCGCCTGTACTGATGTGCCATGCAGTCACCGTGCTCTCTGAAAAGCGCCGACATTGAGGCTGAAGAATTGCGTTCCGGATATGACTCTAGGAGAAGAAGCTGCCCACCACGCATCAGGCGTAAATCATTGGGGTAGCACCGCATTCATAGTGGAGTCTGTCTAAACGACGTGGAGTCGGACGATTGTGGACATGGAAATAACGCAATAAGCGACCATCATGTAGAATCTAGGTGGTTGTGTACGAAGTTCCGAGGCGGTTGCTTTTTTTAATTGGTGTCTCTCCAAGCTAACCTCGGGTCACAGATCTACGCCCGCGCCTAAGCAAGTGGCCGCGTCAGACATTGTCCGATCTCAGAAAAGGAGCCAGATTTGGCTGTTACTAGCCCGAGCAAGTTCCGCGCCCCCCTGGTCGAAAAGGCCAGGCCGGGGCAGTGTGTTCATGCCGTCGTTCTCCACGACATGGAATGGCTAGGGCCTGTCTATTTTGTGGAGTCGACAGTTAGGTCATGTGGGAGCGGCGCGAACACGGGTTGCATGTGTGGCTTGCTTAGTTATGAGTCGGTAATCAATAAATGGCCCGGGTAGGTTTGTATTATTGTTTGGGTCGAATACTATGCGTTTAATACTCCCCTACCAGGCTGGACGCTCAATCTAGGCAATGCAACCCCTACGTGTGCGGGCATGTTGTAAACCGAGCACAACTGGGATTCATCTTGGGCGAGAAGAGAAACTGAAAATGATTCATGTACAAAAACCACATATATAAAGCAGAATCTCGTGCCATGCTCGTAAGTATTCTCCATTCTCCATTCTCCATGTTGCACTTGCGGCACCCTGCATGTACATGCGTAAAAGAAGCAGGGGTGAGCGAGTTTCGAATCACAGACTGGCCGCTACAAACTGTATTTTACGGACGTTTCCTAAACAAGGCAGGGCGAGGCGCCTATCCCTGGCGTCGGCTGTGTGTTCAGGCTCCACCCACTGAAATCAGCCGCTCAGCATCTCGTCTCGAGTTTCTCCCCATTCGGGCCACCCGTTCAAGGCCATGCGAGATGATGGTGATCCTCAATTGACCTCTGCCATGGCGCTGGGAAAATGCGGGGGTGGCACGCGCAGAAAACGCGGGGTCTCCAGTCGCGAAATCGGTCCGATTGTGGTCCATTCAGGGCCCCAGTCGAGTCTCCTCAGACGAGCCAGCGAATGCGTTGAGTGGCAAGTGGGACTGCCCTCATCTCCCTTGTTTCGACATCGCGGCTGGCTTCCTCGTTGGTCCGCTATTGCCGAATCCCAAGAACGGCGTGGTTGTGCCAAGTCGAGCCAAGTCGAGCCAGCCACGGTCCCACGTTATTAGCATTTTAAGCACGAGCTTGTTGGCCCTAGTCTCCCGTCCCCCGATTCGCCCTCGCGGATCCTCCCACTTTCCGACCAAGTCATTTCCTATCATTGCATACAAACAGAGACCAAATAGTTGGCCAGCTAAACTCAAACGGGCCAAGACCTGTGATACCCTGATCCCTAGCCGCGGCTGACCTTCCTGCCATGCTGTTGGGACCATCAACATTGCCCTGGATGTATGGCCCATGTTTATTTCCATCGTGCCACGAGTCAGACCTGACGCCTTGGCAGCGATTCCATGATTGCGTCGCGGTGGCTGGTCTTAGCATTATGAGACCATCGGGAGCTAGTCCCAAACCTCGGGGCAGGGCTACCTTCTCTGCAAGGGATCCAGCTTAAAGTGCCAGCAATCTGCCAGCATGAACCTGTCTCTCCTCGTTCTCTAGCCTTCATCCTTTTCCCTTGTTAGGAGTATTCCCTCGGCCTGATTCTACTCAACCATGGCTAGCAAGTCGCATCAGGCTACGGCGACCGAGGCCAAAGCCGTTGGCGGAGAACTGGCCGCCGTTCTCCCTGACAACGGCCCTTGGTACAAGCAAAAGCATCTTCTCAATCTCAATTTCTGCATCCTCTCCCTCGTCCTCTTCTCCTCAACCAACGGTTATGATGGCAGTGTCATGGGAAATGTCTTGGCTTTGCCCCAATGGAACGAGTTCATGGATAGCCCCTCGGGTGCATGGCTGGGTTTCATCAACGCCATTTACTCTCTCGGCTGTGCCATTGTATACCCTGCTGCGGCGTGGATGTGTAACAAGTATGGCCGCAAGCCAGGTATCTGGATTGGATACGCCTTTCTTGTCCTTGGAACAGCCCTGCAGACTGCTGCGAACAACGAGGTTGCATTTGTCCTCGCACGCCTGTTTCTCGGGTGCACCTCTGGATTCTTCCTCTCCGTTCCCCTCCTGATTGCAGAAATCGCATACCCCACTCAACGTGGAGTCGCGTCCAGTCTTTACAACTGCGGTTGGTATGTCGGGTCAGTCCTGGCGGCCTGGGTCACCTTCGGAACTAGGGACATGGATGACTGGTCGTGGAGGCTGCCCTCGCTTCTCCAGGCGGCCGTCCCACTTATGGCTATGCCGGGCTTCCTGATGATCAGCGAGTCGCCACGATGGCTCGTTTCTGTCGACAGAGTTGACGAGGCCCGCAAGATTCTTGCCAAGTACCATGCTGGGGGCGACGAAAACTCACCGCTGGTCACCTTCGAGATCACAGAGATCGAAGCCACCCTGAAGGCCGAACAGGAAGCAAACAGCTCCACCTCATGGTCCGACCTCTGGAGCACCCCCGGAAATAGACACAGACTATTCATCTCCGCAACCCTCGGAGTTTTCGCCCAATGGTCAGGCAATGGCGTCGTCAGCTACTATTTGCCTTTAGTTTTGGTAAGGATTGAACGTTTTTGGTGTTGTGGGCGGTTGAGGGCGAAAGGCGCTGACTTGAAGTTTGTGTGCAGAGCTCGGCTGGTATCGATTCCGTGCGCGACCAGACGCTTATCTCGGGCTGCCTGCAGATTTGGAACCTTATCTGGGCTTCACTCGCAGCGGCCATGGTGGATAGAGTTGGCAGAAGGCTCTTGTTTTTGTCCTCGGTAAGTGTACTTTAGGTGGTGCGCCTCATGGCCACAAATTTGGGTGCTGGAGATTGGGAAGGAATTTGTTGGCTGACCACCTGATTAATAGGGAACCATCATGCTGATAGCTTATATTATCATCACTGGTTTGTCTGGTAGCTTTGCAGACACCGGCCACGCTGCTACGGGCACCGCCGTTATTCCTTTCTTGTTCATGTAAGGCGTATCTTCCTTTGTGGCCAGACAACCACTGACATTTTGCCAGCTACTTTTTGGGCTACGACATTGCCTTGACCCCGCTCCTTGTGGCCTACCCTGTCGAGATTTGGCCCTATAGACTTCGTGCCAAAGGTCTGTCATCGGCGCTTCTCACCAGTCTTGCAGCACTCTTCTTCAACACCTTTATCAACCCCATTGCTCTTGATGCCATCCAGTGGAAATACTACTTCGTTTTCGTTGCAGTGCTTGTTGCTATGTTGATTACAGTGTGGTTTTATTACCCCGAGACTAGAGGTCGCACGCTGGAGAACATGGCGTATCTCTTTGATGGGGACGATGCGGTGGCTGGTGGCATCACCGCCCAGGATGTTCTGAAGACTAAGGCGGAGCACGACGAGGGCGATGCTTACGACGAGAAGACGGAAGCCAAGTAACGTGTTACGTTCTGGGAAGAACAGATAGTAAATGCCAAGGATATGATTGATGAATGCACACAATATTGTCTTCTTCCAACGTGCAACAAATAAACCGGACACATCATAGTCATGGGATTTCTTGTCTCTAAGAGGGTGATTGTAAACTGGTTTGTTTCAATAAAGCTGTATAAGTTGTGATAAGCACTTCTCTTTGAACCACAAATGAAGAAACAACTTGAAGTGCCTAGATAAGGCAAGTACTCCTAACAAACATATCCATGAAATTAAAATCTCGATCAATGAGTAATTCAAGATATATCTTTGCTGTACTACCGTTGGCCTATGTCTGAGAAGTATGTAAAGCTATTGGATACACTAAAAATACCGGACCAATTGCGATTGAGCAGGCCATCTGTGTGGTGTTACAAGGCCGTTGTGCTAATTGGGCTTGGTAGCACCTTCGGTAGTCACCCACTAGTAATCGGGATTGGGGTCTATTGCAGTATTTATTAAAATGACATGCTTTGCAAAAGTAACAATAATACGAACCCAAGACCCGGGGGGTAGACTGAATGGCTCATCTCTAAATTCATGACCATCTCTATGTAATGAAAAAAACTCATCTCGGTGGTAAAGACACATCGGCGTCGGTGAGAGTGAGCCGCTGACGAGTGCTCCTGGTGGGACCACCTCCTTGCCGCGCCGCAATAGCGGGAATCCCGTCAGCACTTGTACAATTAGCGCGAATAATGGCAAAACAGACCAAACGTCAGCCGGAGTGGCAAAGCCCGACTATTGCTTCTGAAAAAGATGCCATGAGATACTGACAGTGTAAGCCAATTGCACACAGCCAAGATCTTACTAGAACATGTCTTGCGCGGCAGCTGGTTTGTGTAAAGTTTGGTGGTTTTCTGATACCCCGATTATAACCTTGCCGTGGCCATCATGGCCAAAAGCCACCAACGACGATCTACAAACTCCATGGCCTGGCAAAAAATGTGGGCTGGGTTAGTGCGATGCGATCTATACCCGTCATTGCCGGTTATCCATAGTGGTCCGACCATAGGGAGGCTAAACCACTCTGGGACGAATACTCGCGACCAAGGATTCGTAACTTTGGCATCTAGAAACTGAGGGAAGAAGAGTCTGGGTATTTAAGGCATTGAGACGACTCGTTTTGATTCCAATCTTCAATCTAAATTGTCTCCTCTCAAAACACCCCTTCTTCAAACTGATCTTTGAAATCAACTTGTCAACATGTTTGACTTGTCAATTGTAAGCCAAAGTCAAACCGCTTATACTCGGTTGGCCTAAGATTGACCAGTGTCGTTATAGAAAACCCATACTGAGCCCTATGAAGCAATTTCGCCTTTGCGACCGGAGCTGTCGCAAGCCGGGAAGACGGTTCTTGTCTGTGGCGGCTCCACTGGGATTGGATATGCAATCGCCAGGAGCTTTTGTGAGGCCAGGGCTGCGCAGGTCATTCTGACATCTCGTCGAGCCGATGTCCTTCACGATTCAGTTTCCAGGCTTCAAAAGTCATACCCAAGCACCAAGGTCCTCGGTCGATCTTGTGACCTATTCAATCGTATGGATTCTCAGAGACTTTGGGATGAGTTTCAGGAGAGCAGCACCCCGGTCGCCGTTGATGTCATGGTCTTGAATGCAGTCCATTACCCAGAACTAAAGCCGATTCTGGACCAAGGAACTGATAGGCTGTGGCAAGACTTTGAAGCCAACGTACGAGAGCCACTCTATCTAGTCGAACGGCTCTACAAGCAATCAAACCATTCAAAGAAGAAGGTAAATTCAGCCACTTTCGGATAGCCAATTCCTGCCAAGTGCTTTGATCCTAACTATACAATCACGCAGTACTGCCTATATGTCTCCACTCAAGATATTCATCGTTGGGACAGTGCTCCACAGATGCCTGGGTACCAACTGACTAAAAACGCATGCACTTGTGTTTTGCAGCAGGTTGCGCGTGATACATCGCCTGAATTGATGCAGATAGTCAGTTTTCATCCCTCGGTTGTGTTTACAGAGGCAGCTGCAAGCGCCGGATACACCAGGGAAACATTGCCTTGGACCGATGGTGCGCAATCCCCACCCCACCGCGGAATAATTTCTCACAGTACCCTAGAAAACTTGCCGGGTCATTTTGCCGTTTGGGCAGCGTCACCTTTGGCGGAATTCCTCCACGGACGGTTTGTCTGGTCCACTTGGGATGTCAATGATCTTCAGTCGCCGGAAGTCAAGGATAAGATTGATGCTGACCCATGGCTTCTGAAGGTTGGAGTGAAGGGTCTCTGAATGAATCTTTCAGTCATCTATCTATGTAGTCAGATATAAATCTTTCGACAGGAGCAGCAAGTATATTGAACAAAGCCAGACTTTAACACTAGGGAATCTTGACTTGGCCATCGGGAACAAATTTTCACAAGCCTCATCTCATGCCTGCGCTTGGCCAACCATAGTAGCCCGCCAAGCTTACGTTATATAGAAGACAGAACAACAATTATTCTAGCTGCCATTGTTACTCCATGTTCCACCATATTGCTTTGCCTTCTTTAATGCTGCGAAATTATCCAAAAAGCCATAAGATTACGATGTTTAGCTCAGGTTTAGGGACAACATGGGCACAAAGGTTTATCACAACTAAAATGCACATCCCTTGAGGGTTCCACGTACTGTGTTCGTCTCCATGAGAATGGATATACCAAGGCAATTGCTATCTAGAGCCACATTCCGCATCCCGCATTGTCGGTTTATTTATTTCGGCATGCATTCAATTAAAAATGATAGAGGCTGACGTATGACCTAGTCCACTGTCATAAGCTGCTCATAAAACCCTCCAAACTGGCGTTCTGTATCATGAAGGTGGATCTCAAGAATCCAATGCCGCTTTTTGCCATCCTTGCCAGGAACGGTCATGGAGTTGTTGTTTCCTTTTGCAATGTAAAGCGTCGTCTTGTCGCGGGGAATACGCTCGTGTGGGAATGATCCCACGATGTGTCCCGCGATGTGAGCACCGAATGTCCATCCCTCAGCACTAGCCTCCTTGCAAGCAATGTCGTAAAGCTCTTCACCAGTCATGTCGGGATTCTCCTTGTAAAGTCCTTTGACCTTGATCCAAAGCGGCTCAAGAGCGTCGCGCAGTTTCTTTTTGTGTGGGTCATCGCCAAGAACATAAGTTCGCCCAAAGTCCGCTTCCCAAGCCTCGAAAACCGGCCCCAGGTCGACAACCAGAATATCATCAGCCTCAATGATTCGATCTGGTGGGTTTTCCTCAAATGGCCTCAGCGTGTTGGGACCGCTTCTTATCACACGTTTATGCCAGTGGGTTCTGATGTTGTGGCGCTTTGCACCGAGATCATAGATCTGTTCGTTCAATTCCTTCTCACTTATTCCGGGGCGGATGAGATCCCGCTCAATTTCTGTGAAAAGGTCGACGGCTTTGTTCTGCGCATCCAAGAGAGATGCGGCTCTTACTTCCTCGGTCGCGGTTTTGGGGTCCATGGTGAGTGGTAGGTGGTCTAATACTTCTTGACTATGGAATGTGTTGCGAATTGCTTTTTCCTAGCACTTACTTATAACCATGAGAATTTCCCCGCATAGAGTTACTAATAATCTAGTGACTCACCTGTCACGTGGTAGGATGCCTCATTATCATTCCTCTCGGAGGTTCGCAATCTCAGACGGGAACTTACGGGACACGAAGCTTTCCCTCTGCGACCCCACTTGCGACGAGCTAAGGCGGGCGGGCGGGTTTAATGGTGTTCTTAGTAACCATTGCGGCCAATGAAATTTGGCCCATTAGAAAGCTGGGGAATTTTGAGCGAGATGAGTTAGTTCTGATGTGCCAGCACTCATGGTGGATGGTCCCATGGTGGATCACCGCCAAAACACACACTTTTTGACGAGATGGAAGGCTTGATATCGAGGGGAATGATTGGGCTGCTGTGGCCCCATTATTGCCAGCGGCATCATATTATCCCGAAGAATCCGATGTATTGGGCGCCAGTTGGAATACTTATTATGCAAGGGGTCCAATATTAGTTTGCGGGGGGCTTACACAATGGCGGAGGCACAGACTCTGTGGCTGCAATACTCGTTTAACAAGATGGTGCAAACTGGGCTTTTTAACCGAGGGCATCAGAAAGCTAGCCAAAAGTGTTGATCCTGGGTCTTTCATATCAGTGCTTTGGCTTTATATTTATGCGCCAATCGGCGTAATAAATGTGGCTTGGCCTAAACCTGAACATGGGAGATAGATGCCACCATAGCTAGTGCAAGCCCAGATGCTGCCAAGGTATTTGCTTCTAAGAACAACGCTATAGTCGACACTTTGACACCCTTTCATCACTCGTCCATTTCCCATCAATCGCTCTACCACCAATCAAAGTCAACTTTGAGAATTCTTCCTTGATCGATGCGAATAAAGGTAAACCAGCCTCGGAAGCACCAAACGTCCTAACTATTTCCTGTCCACGCGCCGAATAGACATAATCAAGAAACAGAGAGACTTCCTTTTGGATGCTTCCTGAGATTGTTGATGAGTATAGAGCATGGCAGCTGTTCATCAAAACATCGCTCTTGTGCGTTGGCTCCAAGAATACTGTCAAGTTCGACATGTTTCCCAAAGCAGTTTGACGTAAGAGAGTAGAGCGATCAGTTAAACAATACGCATCAGCTGCGTCCGCTTTCTTTAGAGCTTCCGCAGGTGAAAGTAGGCTTGTCTTATACCAAACAGTTGCCTTTTCATCATTCCACGGTTCGTAGTCCAGCTTGCCCCATATCCCGCGTTCCTTCCACATAGTAGCCGATAGGTCTGCACGACTATGAAATAAGGAGCCGGCAGCTGCTATTTTGGCGAAGGCATCAGTCAGAGACTGCGAGGATGACAAGCCGGCAGGGTCAGACACCGGGCCAGCGAGGCAGAAATGATCATGAAAGGCACATCCTGCTGAGCGAGACCACCCCTCAGACTCAGCTAGGGCTTCTTGATCACGCTCATATGTGAATGCAATGTCGATATATCCTCTTAAAAGCGCCAGTTGGGTATTTCGAGAATGATTACAAACCCAGACGATTGATCCACCACCACTACGTGTCTTTAAATAATCCTCGGCGAGTTCCTTGATCAATCCTGTAGCGCCTAGTGAAACGCCATCTATTTTAGCAACGGCTAGTTTTTAGGGCTTGTTAACATACCAGCACCGCCGTTCCTGAGATTAGTGATTAATGACTGAAGCCTTGAAGCATGTCCAGATGACGTTCTTACCCGATGCGCAACACAACTTCGCCCTGACCGTAAGTTTCAGTCGCGGTCCTTTCGACATCCCCATGGGAGACTATGGCGGTGGTTTGGCTGGACATTGTGGCGTGTTTTGTCGTTGGAGACTGCAGACCGTAAATTAGACTCGCTCCTCCGTCAATCGGACTCTCTCGCTTTAGCTTGCCCGCGGCGGAGGAATTATTACCCGACAACAGCTGACACTTTCGTAATACGCGTAACTTTAATCGCCGCTGTACATCCAAACAAATGTAAAGAGAAAATAGCGGGCACTTCTTTTTCAAGTCAATCAATGAATTATACATGGGTAATAATAATATTGTTAACCGAAGAAAGAAACCAAGTACACTACTGGTCAAGTTTGCATTCTGTTCCTTTCGAAAGATTTGTCCAAAACGTTGTGCAAGGACGCTGTCGCGATATTGTATCTACCATTCACAGCTGATTTAGAATATAATTAGAACGATGCAATCGGTTCAGAATTCCACAAAAGAAATTTCCGAGCGACATTTACCCTCTACAGATGTGTTCATCATCGCAGTGTAAAACCTGTACGAATAGGCGACTTTATACACTCCTTTATCAATTGCCGTAAGCGTACCCGATTCCTCGAGCTTTTCGACCTGTATCATCTCGGGTTTCTGAATCGTTGATGCATCTCGGGTTGATAGGAATTTTGAATATGGCTTTTCAAGAAAAGGGTTTTCCTGATGGCCTCCGCATCCCCTAGCATTGAAGGGACGGGAATGAGAGCGAGACTTATTAATACTACTTAAATCATATGACTAGAGTTCATTAACACGCATATCAATACTGATCATTTGAGATGGATCGCTAGGGTTCAAATGGAATATATATCTCTCAGAAAATGGAATCCAATACCGAATACTGTCTATCACACCCAGAGATACCTCTGGCCCACAACGTGCACGCTGTATACTGAATATATACTTTTCTTTTTGGTTAATCTGACCAAAGTATGCAAGAATAGACAACTCTAACTAGGTATTGATCTGCTGGATTGTACATGGGTTTAAATTGTGGTGGCCATTTATCTTAATAGAGGATATTTTTACATTAGTTCCTACAGACTAGAAGACTAGAAAATTATCAGAAATATCAATTCCTCTCAAAGGCTCTGAACTGCCAGAACCTAATAATCACTGTTTAAAAAGGCAGCACAACTCCAAGCGCAACAGAGCATTATCAGTACATGAACGACCACGATATCATGAGAAATGAGGTCTGGAATATTTGAGTGAAATACAATATCAGCCTCATCTTCTATGTAAAGACTCCCTTGCTTATTAGCTTGGGGAAATTATTTTGGCTAGTTCGCTTTGCACAAACGTCATATGCATACACACCTAATCCACGCTGCTGTTGCCTTGGTCTGAATTGTAATCCAAAAGTGAAGATTTGAGATGATAAAATCCAACCTCACTTTCCAATACTCATTGACTCACTTGTTACGTCATGTGTCAGGAATTGATTATATATCTTGAAAGTAATTTGGGATTTTTATTTTTATTTTTATTTTTGTATGTATGTGTGAACTTGGTAGCGTCGAAGCCGAGATAGCCAAGGTATTAAAACCAGGTGTAAACTTTCCCTATCTTGCTTTGAGTTTCAATCAGACTATCCCTGCGAATTCAGTATTCTCAGATCGTGTGACTGATTTCCATTCTCTGTCGAGTTTACTGTTGAATATAGTGACAAGTCTGCAAGCTCTATACTGAAGTTTCGTGGTCTCATGAGAATTCCTTTGCCTTTTGGCTGATTTTCACCTTCATTTTTGTTCCATCAACAGGTTTACAGGTGACCTGATCAGTCTGCCAAAGGTAAGAGACATAGGTTAGCCTAACATCCAAAAATATGACGGTGCTTAAGAGACCACTTACGGTATATAGTGTCGACTTGGTCTTATAATAACCCTTGTCATCCAAGACGGGCAATCCCTCCTGGTCCAATTCCAATTCACCTAGGCCAGTCTTGATAAAGTCGAATCGCCTTGCAACACAGGCCAAGATGATCCTTGCTTCCATATTAGCAAGCTCTGATCCAGTGCAACGTCTTGGGCCTCTCTCGTATGGTCTCCAAGCGCTCTCAGGAATGTTAGCAGCCTCAGGGCCGAGCCATCGCTCGGGCATGAAATCGTCCCTGGTCTCGCCAAAGATCTTCGGGTCTCGCTGGATGACGTAGGCCATGGGGCTCAGGATCAGACCATCTACAACAAGCCGTTGTCCATCAGGCATAGTAAGAGTAGTGTTGGATCCCTTGGGCGCCAATCTAGCTGTGGTGCCGGGTGGGTGCAGTCGCAAAGCCTCCTTAACAATGGCATCAGTGTCTGCAGTATTCGTTAGTTTCTCAGGCTATCAACGGTTGATATTCCTCTAGGGGCTCACTCACACTTCAAGCGGCTCATTAGCTCTCCGTTACCGGCAGCACGTAGCTGGGAGATAACGGCAGATGGGCTAGGATCGGGGCCAAAGACATCGTCGAGTTCATCCTTCAAAGCTTTCAAAGAAGCGGGGCGTCGGCCAAGTTCGTAGAAGATCCACTGCATCAGAATACTTGTTGTGTCGTGTCCAGCAAACAGGAAACCTCGGCAAGTGTCGCTGGTCTGCTGAAGAATCTCGGGAGTGAGCTTCTCGATGCCAGAGAGACTGAGTGCCGCAACGCTTCGAGTCGTTGTCGCGTTTCCTTCGAGCATCTTCTCGTGCTCCTTGCGGATCGTCTCTTTCAGGACTCTGTCCAACTCTTTATCAAGTCTCCTGATACGTCGCTCATTTTCCGTAAACCAAGTTCGCATCCAGTGTGCCGTGTTGTCCCTCTTAACGTAAGCCTGTTGCAGTGCACGGTAAGTCGTCAAGACAGGGCTCTGTTTGCCGGGAATTTGGGCGTTGAGCTCAAGGTTGAATGTGACAATTCCTGTCAACGAGTTAGCCTCTGTTCAGATTCACTGTCAATGAATGAATGCTCACCGATGACATCAAATGCCAAGTTCGTAGCCAGCTCATCCATGCCAAATTCCTCGCCAGACTCGGCAAGACCCTCAAGAATATCAACAAAGATTTGAGACTTATCCAGGATGAGTCCCACGAGGTTCAGGAGGTGCTGTGGCTGAAATCCAGGAATGATTCGCTTTCTAAGACCCTTCCACTCATCTCCCTGTTGCATGGGTTGGTCAGTTGTGTCCTTGTTTAGAGATATGCACAGATAAATAAACGGCCGCTTACATCCAGAGTAACCAGGGACCTCTTGCCGACCAATGGACTCAAATCCAGGATAGCCGGATGCTTGGGAATACTGGTACCATACGTCTTTGAAGGCTTGGTGACCTGCTCAGCCACAGTGTTGTCGAGGATGAACAAGATGACAAATGACATCCTGGGCCGCCAGTCAACCAATAGGACTGGCGGATACCCAAGCTTCTGAATTTGTTCGTACATGATGATGTCTAATAGAAAGAAGGGTGTGTCAACATCGTCTTCAACTCATGGGCACTCGTCCCCGTCCCAGCGCTTCAAGACGGAACCCAGGATACGCCGAGAGAGGGGGTTTGTGCATGGCAGGGTCGATACGTACTCCAAGACCTCCCTGCCTCACCCTCCATAGCAGACTTCTCAATCCATGGCCAGTGTCCTGCTTTTCTGTCGGCCGGCTCTGGCTGGGGAAAGTGGGCAAACTCCTTCAGGTCAATGACGACCTCGGTAGATTTGAATTTCTGGTACAGAAAGAAGCCAATGACCGGGATTAAGGCCAAGACCAAAGTCGGCCAATGAGACAGGAGATCCTCAATCATGATGATGTCCTCGTACTGTATAGTTTGAGGGACAGGATGAGAAGGTGCCGGACGAGGCAAGCTGGGGCGAGGCCGCTGTGGGAGGTTTATAGCACGACTACCCAGTTACAACCCACAGTTTCGCCCCCTCAAATTGAAACTAAGGCGAAAATTCTAGCAGAGCTGCCGTGGGGAGGTTAAATAAGCCCCGGCAGAATAGCAGAATTCAGAAGTGTGAATCCACGACCCCCACCCTGTCCTTTTGTTCTCTGACCCCTGTTGAAAGGATCATCTGCCAAGCTGACCGCCCCGGATCTCCGCTTGAACCCATCTCTTGGTATTCGTCTTTTGCCTTTGTACGTGCTCGAGGCCAACAGATGGCGGCTTGGCGGCAACCCAGGAGCAGAGAGCCATTGGATATTGGAACACGGGCACACGGCACACGCGTATGGGTATGCGTCTGCCGCCACGGCGCATGCCGCAGGGCCGGCCGGTGAAACGCCTCAGCCCCCTACCGGCGCATTGCCACAGGCATGTGAAGGCATGAGCCGAACACAACCATCCAGATGCGGGATTAAAACAGTCCCGTTGTCCAACCGAGCTGGAGACATTACTACATCCGAAGACGCGGTGGGGGTGCAATAAGCATGAAACCCACCCCCAACGCGTACCGTCCCGCTGATCTCGCCCTGTTTTCGTCCGCAGTTGGGTAAGCAATATTGAGCCTACCCACCCGAGACGGCGTGCAAGCGGGGTTCGTCGTGCCATTAAGGTGACATCGGCCTTATCATTCTGATCAGATAAGATTGATTAGCATCGCAGGTGAAAATTCTGACGAGCAAAGGTAGCATCAGCCATTGCGTGCTAATTGACCCCTGCGGCCTATAATAGCCTTCCATCCCTGGCATCGGCAGATTGTGCCAGTGGGGGTCTACGTACCGGCGCTAAAAACCAAGCATAATAAACCACTCGAGGGAGCCGTCAGGCTGGGTTTTGCATCGTCCGATAAAAGGTTCTCCGGCGCATTGCTGCACTTCTCAATTGAGCCTCACGCCCGCCCCGGGCCAAGCAAGGGAGTACCCGGTGCTATCGCTATTGTGGATAGCTGAGACGAGACAAAAGGCCCAGAGGGACCCCCGCGCACAACTTCCTTGGTCAAATGTAAAATCCCGCTATGTTTGGCTGGTGCCGCGTTAGTGCCGCTGACCTAACGTGGGATCATGTCCGGGAGTTGCTGGCCCTCCTGTCATGATGTCATCCAATTGGAATTCAATGCCCTTGCCCTCCTCCTTGACTCATTGTTTATTACCAACCCACCTCGCTGTCATGGCACGGCATGGCCCGGCATGGCCCTTGCTTTGAACTTGGCTATGAAATTCTATTGGCTGCTAATGTGCACATGCCTCCATTGTGATCTGATAAGAACCACCTCACCTCACCAACATCTATCCCAACCAATTGTTACGTGTCCCATTCAATAACCTTTCTCATTTCATTTAAGTTGCGGAATTTACCAAAACACATATATGGGGCTGGGTGCTGATAAGAGAGTTGAGAATGACGGAAAACGAGACGCTGGGATTCCGCTCGCGAGCATCTTTACTGAAGGCCGACAACATTAGCCTCTCTATAGGAAGACTAAGTATTCGACATATAAAGCCTCGCTCGAGCACACAAAGTGCCAGACAAAGGCTCCACTTCCAGTGCCTCCAACGAATCAAGTGCATATTTTGCTGGGGTTGAGAAGAATTGCCAGCTTCTGTCCCCACTCAGACTCTGTCACGGGTCATTGTCCTAAACATCAAATTCTATCCTGTGGGAATCAAACAGATTTACAAACATTTCATCCATATCATGATACACTAACGGGTTGTCGATGCGGATGGCACTATTGTTCTTTGGTGTCTGCCTTTCAAGCAATAAACTCTCAGCCATCGCACTCATCAAGAATTTGGCGTGCTGGGCATCTGATGCAGCAACCATGGGAATCATCACATGAGCATCTTTCTGAAAAGAGACAGAAGACTTTTCGTGTTTTAACGTCCCTCACAGAATCGAATATTGTCTGCTGCCCCGCAACGCATAAACTTGAAGCTGAGACATGAAGTAAATGGCTGTGCTTTTTCCAAATAAAGATTGTGCTCAAATGTTCGATGTAGGGGCTGCCAACTAGTTACAGAGTTATTTTGTGCGGATATTGCGTCTACATTGTTAGATTTGTGGTCAGGTGTCGGGCTTCAGTTGGTCAAATCATGTCTGCATGCTAATTTCTTTACCCCTTGGCCTGCTCCGACATCTAATATCAGAACAACTCGCATCATAAACCTGAAATACATATATACATGTGGGCAACCCATTGTGCTTTGCAGTGCAATATTCGGTCAATGGAGGGAGTGAAATATGCGCGCATCAACGCCAGCGGTTGACGGTACAGTTTGCGCATCCAGCAAAGGTCGTGGTGCAAATGACTATTCGGCCCTATGCATCTTTGCAACTTAGGCAATGAAAGATCAGAATTCTGCATTTATATATGTTAAAATAGGACGTTACCGCCTTGAGCTTATATCCAACATCCGCAGCTGTTTGGATCAGTGGAATGACGGCACCCGTTTTGGGTCAACGGCGATAGTCGAATGGGACGATTTCATTCGTCAGTCCTGAATGAGATTATGGTAGTTGTGATTTTGACATCAAGCAGTCATTCCATAAAACAAGAAATATACGGTATGCTCAAGACTCAAAACTTTGCTAATCTATCTAAATTCGCCCGAAGCAGCGAGCTAAGATAAGCCAAAATGCGGGGGAGTGGAGGCCCAGCTCCCGTGAGGGCGGCTGGGTAAGTGGGGGTTGAAATGAAGTCATCGTCCAGGAAGCGCTTATGCTCATCACAGTAATACGAAATACCGACACGATTTCGTCTTCTACTAGGAGGCAGCCAACTCATATAAGCATAATTTTGATTGATCGTAAATGTATCGAGAACGAAGAGTCATTCGCGATTATGACGGCGGCAGCCGGAAGCTGTGTCTAACAGAATTGGCCTTGTTTTTTTGTCACCCTCTTTCAAGCCAAGAAACTTGGCGGGCACGGATGAGCGATCTTATTTCCCTAGGAACCAATTGCATTCCTGTTGATTGCCTTTACGCATACGATGGCGAAGGTCCCCCGCACTTCACACCTTCGTCATTGGACGACGGGCTCGGAACTGCACATCCAAGATCCACTTGACCGCGAACAACATTCACTACACGCACTGGCGCGGTCGACATGCCTCGGCACACCGATGTCGTCGTCCCGCCGAATTCGATACCCCACTTCTCAGTTGGGCATAAAGGGCAGCCCCAAATGTCCCATCTAATCCTTCTCTCTAATCTCAACATTAATACTTGGCTAGATTCGGCAGTGCTGAAGAAAATTCATCTCGCGCCTTGCTGGAAATAATTTGATATCTCGCCACGCCTCTATCTCAGCCAATTTGAAACAGCTTTCGGAATGGCGCCAACTGCTCTTGACAGTATTGTTAGAGGCCCAACCGGGCCTATCAATGGCAATGGAAACACACCATCCAGCCATATCGGCCCTCCCAAGTTCAATGACCCTCTCAAAGAACGCGAGTATCTAAAGGGAAGATTGGCTTTGGCTTTTAGGATCTTTGCAAAGCTTGGATTCGATGAGGGGTAAGATGTCTATGATCAACGCCAATGGTGAAATACTCATGTTGTGAACAGAGTGGCTGGGCACATTACCGTCCGAGTATGATCAACCCTCCAAACTTTCAGAATTGGGTTAACTGTATTGCCAGGATCCCATCGAACCGACCAGCTTTTGGTTGAACCCGTTTGGCGTGGCTTGGCCTCTCCTCAAGGCATCTGATCTCATCCGGGTGGATGCTAAGGGAAATATTGTGGAGGGCGGCCCAGTAAAGTTGCTGAACGCTGCAGGTTTGGACGCCCGCTTTCTCCTGACGTTCAACCTTGTGAATAATACTGATTATTCCCGCAGCTTATATGATTCACCATGCTGTCCACGAAGCTCGACCCGAAGTGAATTGCGTGGCCCATTCGCATTCGATCCATGGCAGGGCATTCTCTACTCTTGGCCGCTCCCTTGACATCATCACCCAGGATTCTTGTGCCTTCTATAATGACCTTGCATTCTATGATTCTTTCGGCGGCGTCGTCATCGGCGAGGGCGAAGGGCGCCATATTGCTAAGGCGCTGGGCAATAAAAAAGCGGCCATACTAGCAAACCATGGCCTCCTCACCACTGGGCAAAGCATCGAGAGTACAGTGTTCTGGTTTATGAGTCTGGAAACCTGCTGTCGCGTGCAACTGCTTGCTGATGCCGCAGCCAGTGGCAGAGGAGGAGAGGTTGTAAGAATTGGAGATGAAGAGGCAGCTTTTACACACAAAACTGTTGGGAGCGAAGCTGCAGGTTGGTTTTCTGCTCAACCAACTTTCAAGGTGATGGAAAAGGAAAGTGGAGACGAATATACTCAGTAAATAGATTCTCTCTCGATCCATAAAATGGAAATGGATCTTTGGAATATGAAATAATAATGCCTATGGAATAGACTGAATGAAGTCACACCAAAGAATAAAGCAACCCAACCAAGAAACCCAAGCAGCAACACTCTTTGAAAGGTATTTAATGTTGTGCTATAAAAACGACAGATAGTTCTTTGTCGGTTTAAATTCTGAAGTTTGCCAAATCAGATCGATCGATACAGAAGGTCTTTCTTGTCACTTAGACATTTTGTTATCTGAGCCTAAAAGAAGAAGTATAAATTTAATGTCTGATATGAGATAGTATGAAAGTGGTTGACAATGGATTGTACGTAATAAACCGTATTTTGGTATTACTAAAATTATTCTGTCAATGGTCTGTCCGAAATCCAGGTAACTATCTCAAATAGGATTAAAGGTTCATGACATAAGTTGGCTTGATCACATTAAGACTTTCTCGCATTACAAAGCCATTGGCTGGATTTGAGTTTCGGATGAGAAACATGTAGTATTTAACGCCACTGTAAGAGTGTATAATATCGTTTACTAATTGGTCCTTTCTCCAATTGCACCTTCTCGCTCTACATCCTCAAGGAGAGTCGGAGAAATCATCGGCCTTCTCAATGATAGGTGGTGGCTTGGGAATATTCTGCCGAAGGATGTGTCGCTTAATAAAATAGGGCAGCCAAACAGTCAATTCATAAGAGATGTAACTTTTCGTTGGAACGGAGAAAACCTCTGTGAAAGATGTTAATATGATCCCGTTGTATTGATCCAGGTAACTTACGATCCAACTCTTCTAGAGTCAATTGCTTGGTCTCTCGAACAAAACAGAATATCATAAACCAGGCTATAAGATTAAGCCCGGCATAGAAACCGACTAGAAACAATGTCAATAATTTTCAACTCAGCAAGTTGCTGGGGTCAACGTACAGGCGCCAGTTGGGGTCATTACTGTTTGCATTCTGGGGAACGTCAAGCTCAGAATACCGGCTATGAAAAATTGTGAGCGAAGTATTCCGTCATGCAGATCCATGTAACTTACCAAAGGTGTTGTTGATGCAGACAGCCCAGGCCATTCCTTGTTCTCGCTGGATAGTGGGGAACACCTCGGCAGAGTACTGGAAAGCTACAGGGCCTTCACCCAAAGAATAACAAATTGTGAAGAGGTACACAAACCTGAGAGGAAACTGGTTAACCAAACGTGTGGCTGCAAATATCAGGGTGAACTTACAATACCACTGGCCCGATTTGCTCGCCACGGCTGCCCGTATCTTTCAGCAGAGACAGACCAGCAGCCAACAGGAAGAGACACATGAGGGGGAAGGTCTTGGCAATTCAACGGTCAGCCTTGTCCAAACATAGCACCCAGGAACGTTGACTCACGATTAAACACAAGGTTCTCCGGCCTTTGGTATCAATCAGGAACAGAGTGGGAATGGTAGCAAGAACCTGGATTGCACCGTATCCTAGAGACGCGTACAATGCCTCTACCGCTGTGTAACCCACGTTTTCGAAAATGGTTGAACTGTAAAAGGAAATGACTGCAAAGTATCAGAAGGAGCCTTTTGTACTGCACAGTAGGGGACTTACTATTGATGCCACACATTTGCTGGGCAATCATGACAGTTGAGGCACCATAGTTGGCTCGCCTAATCCTAGGCACGGCAAAACAATCCCACATGCGAGAGAAATAGCCCGCACCAGCAGCTTCCTTGAGTTCCTCCTCGTAGATGACCCACGAATAGTAAAAGTCACGTGCGGCGATGATGGGATGGGCCCGTAGACGTGTCATGGACTGGAATCCCTCTGCGTGTCTACCATGCTTCATGAGCCATCGTGGGGACTCAGGGCAGAAGAAAATACCACAGCCGAGGATGAAGGACGGGATGAAGGCTGAGCCAAGCTGAAGGCGCCAAGAAATGCGACCCGTGTCTTTGACAATGACGTTGGCGCAAAAGCCCAAAAAGATGCCTATGTACACCGTCAGCAATGGTCTCAGAATAAGCGGATGAAAGTAGCCTACCAGCGACGACCCAGAGTTGCCAGAACATGACGAGAGCTCCTCTAATGCGGGCCGGTGCCATCTCGGCCGAATAGATAGGTACAGTGGCATTCTTGGCGCCAATACCAATTCCCATAACAAAACGGGCAGCGAACAATCCCTGCCATGACTTTGCAAAGGCGGATCCGATAGGGGTGGCGGTGAGACAGCAAGCGGTGATGAAAATTTCGCCTCTTCGGCCAAAGTAGTGGTTGAGAGGATCAACAATGAAAGCGCCACTGCACGCTAGGTTAGTAATCAATCCAATACACGATAACAAGCAGGGAACGAAATAAAGGCGCGACAAACCGCAGCCATTTGCTTTCTATCCCCTGCTAGTTTAGCAATGCGTCTCACATAAGACCGGCGGTCAAAAAGATGATGGCATTGACAATTCCGACAATCCATTCGTCTTTGCCCTTGCCGGCGATGCCAAATTCTTCGGGAAAAGACAAGTTGGCGCCGTTGGATCCAGTCTGGTCCCATCCCTGCGTTGCGGCTCCGATGGCGCACAGGGAGATGGAATACCAGAGCATCTTGGGGCCATGCCACTTGTGGTCACGTTCGTACACGAGCGCACTGCGTTCGATCTCATCAAGCTCTGTGAGGGACTCGAATCGTTGCGGGTCGCGTGCAACTAGAGCGGCTCGGCCGAAGAGAGACGCATGCTCGGGCATACCGTGCGACTCAGCAAACGCTCGCGCATTAGCCACCGTCTCCTCAGGCGAGATGCGCTGTAGACGAAAACACAATTAGTTTGGTGACCCAATGCTATTGCCGGGGGAGGTTGGCAATCACCTTGAGGGGGTTCTCAACAATGTTGACGGCAGCCGATTTGCGGCGGCCAGTGGCTTCGGCCACGCCAGGCACGTCAAGGGCGTGCTTTTCATCATGGGCCACTATGCCCGCGGATATCTCTTTGTCCATGGCGGTTGCGAGTTCTCAGAGAGCAAGATTGAGGGAGACAAGGACAGACGCAGCCCCTTCCTGTCAACCCGAGCATGCCCGACCGCAACTTATATACTCGGCACTTGTCAATTGCTGCCATCCAATCCCCGGAACTCAACCCACTCTGGGGTAAGCGTTGGGACCAACGTGGAGAGCGACACTCACCCCGCATGTTGTGGTCGGGGTTGCCCCAGTTCTCTCACCACTATCACATCCTCGTGTTGTGGGTCGAGTCTGAGGAGAGAAGCTCGGACGGCACAGACGGAAGCTGGAGTCTGACCACCAGGGCACGAAACAAGCCGTGAACCACATATTCGGCCGGTATTGGACCAGTCACGACATGGTGTTGGAGTCAGGGGCCCGGGCCTTGCCCTGCTCTGGGCTCCTCAACTCTTGCGAGAGAGCCCGCTTGACCACTACAAACCCGGCGTTAGCTGGTTTGATAAGGCCAGTTGAATTAATCGAATATATGGGTCCTGCAAGTAATTTGGTTGCCTATTTACCATGACGTAACCAAGGCCTTTTGTGATCCACAATCCCATCCACAATACCCCGTGGGCCGCCCGTCCCCGTCAGACACTATTCCCAACCCAGCTATTGATCGTCTTTTGCGCCCTCTGTCGGCCCCTTGTGTTTGTCGTTGCGAACCCTGGCGCCACCCGTCAAACATTTGTGTATCGCGGCCAATGTCACGTCGAAAATGTCCATCATATCCCTTCGGCCGCTCGGCCACTCGATTGGTGCGCTTCGCGCTCTTGAGAAAACCCGTTTCCATTACAGTGTTGCCGAGGGCCGCCAACCTGTGTTGCCAACTCTCAAACGCACGCAAACATGCGGCTTGCCAGTGTTCGGTGGGCGCCCAATCAAGGCAAACGCTCGTACGGCTTCACCCCCAATTCGACCAGCCAATCTTTTGCCACTCAGACCGTAGACACCCAACGCCGAATGCCATGCAACACGGCTAACTTTATTAGCTTAAATGGAGCGCCACCCCAACCGGCGAAATGCGACGATCCCAGCACTTCAGTCAGAGCACCACTTCGTATGTGCACCAACGAGAGTTTGCATTCATGGCTTATTTTTATGGACCATTATCACATTGCAAAATGGCCCTACCATGTGTCAGGCCCTGTCTGGCGTAAGCGTCTTGTTTCGTGCTCCAATTACTAATCTGCGGGGATGACTTGATCTGCAATTTGATGCCTCGCACACCACCTCCAACTGCGGGGTTCGCAGCATTCCTCCCTTTGTAGCCGCGCCGGACACGTGGAGCTGAACTAGATAAATCCCCAGGTCTTCTCCAAGGAAATATATATTTGTGTGTTTTATAAAAGAAGAGGATTCTCTTAGGCTGGCCTGAGGCACGTCCAATCCCTGACTCGATCAGAGCAGGATATGCAAAAAGTTGCAACAGAGCGAACAAAGGGATGCATTGAGTTCTCAAGCATGCAGCTCGAAAAAACCACGTTAAGAGCTGTCAGATCTACTGGCGAGACGAAGTAGCTCGTTCTGATCCACGCGATTGAACAGAAGGCGGTTTTCTACACAATGTCGCTGGGCTTGTTGTCACGTTAATGTTTTGAATATTTGAACCAATATGCAAGGTCGTAGATTTGTCTCGTTTCAAAATTTAGACACATTATCCCAGATGAGTTTCAAATATATACCGGAAGATGATCTACCATGATAGCCATCGCCAAGCATGAGGCTCTTGCCAAGCACGAGCTAAGGGATCATCGCCAAGCAAAGGGTTTTTGCCAAGGCGAAGGCGATCGCTAAGCGCGAGATGACTAGCACTACATTGCCAAGATTACTATTTTTATCCAGTGTAGATCCTGTGGACAGTAAAATCTGCATTGTTTGAGATGTAAAATACACAAGGTCGACAGATTCAAACCCTAGCATCTGACTGATTATTTAGCGGCTACATTACGATCAATGACGGCTGCAATATGAGGTTGTTCAGCAAGAGTTCAAATGACATACTTGGATTGTACATCAATTCCAGTATTTATTGAGCTTACAACCTTAAAAAGAAGATGTGACTGAAGAAAGGGATATTCATCCCAGGTGGACTTTATTTTCGATCGCTCAACTAAATCATATTTATTCTTCTCTTTTGTCCTTTTTTCTTTTTGTGGGGTGTGGGCCACTGCTACCCTACATTGGAAGTGGCTTTCGTGTTGTTTTCAGCTTGCATAGTGTGAATACTTGAACTTGGTGGTGAGATCCAATGGTTGTGTAATGTTACAACAGTCTTTGGTCCAGATATCTTCTGTCTTACAATTGCTGTAGTTTTTTGGCCGTGATATCTGGAGTGCACTCTATAGAAGCTGTCATCTCTTGCATGACGTTGACTCATAAGCCACCGTATTATGAAGCAACGACCACCTATGCTTCACCCTCTCGTGGGCAACTTGTACATTCCATGAAATGCGAGTTCGTCAACCATGAAATTCCCGACGCTAAACGTGTCTACGGAAGAAAAAAAGTACTGTTGGTTGATAGTAGGAAAGTCTGCTTCTGCTCCATCTGGGCCATCTGGGGCTGGCCTTGGCCTGAGCTTTTTATCGGACGAATGACGCGCGTCACCGCCAAGAAAGAGCGCGATAAGGTGAGAAGCGCAATTTATCACCGTGCATAACTGTGCTTCTTGGAGATGGACGGCTCTGAGCCCATCGCAGAACCTCACGAATAATGGCGTTTCGCGCAATCGGGCGGCTGGTGCTGCTGAATTTTGTCTGGTCTGTTTCAGCTGGGGAGGTCTCTTCGCTCAACTTTTCTTCTCCAGCTCCCCACATCTTCTCGAGCACGGCCAATTTACTCCAACAATGGCCCAATACGTTTTTCCCCAATGGCCATGTCATGGCCGCGTGCACCGTCGCTGCGCATACTTTGCTGTACCACGGCAGACACGACAATGACGACCCAGCCAGCCCGGAATGGCTGGCATTCGATGCCGAGATGGCATATGGCATCATGGGCTCGTTGCCGGACTCGCGGCTGCGGACATACCGCACTGTGCGGAGTGTTGGGTGCTTGTACTTTGACGGCATGTCAGCGAACCTCATGTCTCCCGGAGGCGTCGAGGCACAGATGACATTCTTGTATGGGGATAGCGACAGCGTGCCCAAGCGGAGGTTCGGCCCGCCGCCGCCGAGGACGGGGCCAAATAAGGGCGGGCCCGGCGGTGGTAGTCCGCTCGACGACGAGTATTTCCGGGCCAAGGGCCTGTGCCATTGGATCAAGGAACGCGGACTGGGTGGCCGAGGCTGGGGCATCGAGGGCGTGGTGCGCATGAACGCTGCCTTTGAGCTGATTTGGTGCGACTTTGACTCGCCGTCGCTGCGCCTGGTGTCGAATCTCAACATCACAGCGCCGCGGCTGGAGATAGAACAAGTCCAGAGACCCCATGACCTTGGGCTCGGGCAGAAACCGCTGGGAGTGCGTCGGGCCACATCCGACACCCCAGAGGGACCTCATGGTCCGGGAATGACGGATCCCAGCGAGCCCTTTCGCGGAGCTGCGAATTGGATGTGGTTCACCGCTGCGGCAAGGCGCTACGGCTCCTCCGGTACGCGCGGCGCGGCGCCAGGTCGTGGTGAAGCCCGCGCCAAGGTCGACACTTGTGGTCTCTTCACTTTTTACCACCCTGGCCTCCGAGACCAGACTGCTGCGCGCATAGAAGCTGAACAGGCGGCGCTCAATATCTCAGCTAATGGGACATGGAACAGCCCGGATGAAGGTGCTGCGCGATCCGCAGCCCTTGAGCAACTCATGAGGCGGAAACGAGTGCACCGGATAGACAGAGTCAGCAAGGAGGACGGCGTCCAAATGAGTGCCTTGGCTGAAAAAGCACTCCAAGCCGTTGTCAAAGACAACGGAACGTCCTGTAGTGGCGTTGACTGGCAACTGACAGCGCAGGAAATCTCAATCTTTTACGCCGATAATTTACGGGCCCTACACGAGCTGCTCACAGGGAGTTCCCATTCCTCGGACCGGGAATGGTTGCACTCGGTGAGGATGCTGACACACTGGTTCATGGTGCCGTTCTTTGAGTATCCAGCTGGGCCGCACACCCCCGATTCTCTTCAGAGGGACTTTGCTGCAGGCTCCCAAGCCGCTACAGATGCCATTCTGAGATGCAAAACGCAATACGATGTGACAGAAGCGCTCCTTGGCAACAACGAGCAAATCATCTCCTGGGCAATAGAGGAGACACTGGGAAGCATCTGTCACGTTGTAGTTGAGATAGGGTTGGGCGTCGAGCTGGAATGGCTGTCGCACTTTAATAAGAATACAGAAAAGAAAGATTTCTCCATAACAAAGAGCGCAAGCTGGAAAATGGCGATGGAGGAACTCATGGCATGGCTTGGTTGGACTGATCTTTGGACTGGGTGCGAAGGTCCTTGTGCTCCTAATGTACGCTTGCCCGCATTTACTCGCACCATTGTACAAACGTTGATTGCTTACATTTCACAGGAGGTTTGCTATATTCCCATGTGGCCTGCCATAAATGATGGTATTTGGGGACGTCGACCACATCGTGAGGACGACCACGCAAGGGACCCGCCACATCGTGGCCCACCGGGATGGGGGAACATGGATAAACATCTCTGGCAGCCAATATGTGTGAATTCGTCCTCTTTTGCAGATATGTAGTTTTCATTTGGGCGTTTGAATTGAGCATTTCCTACTGTTCCCTTTGCCTGTTCCCAATCTAACTACGGCTGGCTTCGACCAAGAAATTGAGTACTTAAAAGAGTTAGTAGACCAGTTTCTAAATAAACGAGAACTATACAGGAAAAAAAAACCCCGTTTGCTTAGAAGATTATGGGATGTTCATGATTCCGAGACTTATCTTGCACCACTGTTTAGGTAATATTTTCCAGATTTTTATTTTGGATAATTTGAATACCGCCATGGCATGAATGGAGTGGTTGATCTATTCTGCGAACAACCCGCACGATATTTTCATTTCATTTCATTTTCTATTTAATATTTATATACATACATCTGAGTCGAGTAACTGCAAGAGATAATATGGGATGCAGTTTTGGCACTGAAGAGGGAAATGTTTTTCAAGTGTACAACAAAACGGTTATTTGAAGATAGAAGTGATCTGAATTGGGTTGATGGAAAGGAGAATCCTCTTGAATTATGGGGCGGAAAAGTTGGTGCGTAATGGGTGGTTGCAGGCGCTTCGTTGGCATACGTCAGGTAACGGTTTGACGCTCACAGTGCTGCGACCTCTCCCCACATTTATGCAGAACGTATGTGTGATTCGACTTGTGTATTTGTGGCCGGAATGAGTAAACGCCGACGATCAGAGATGTACTCGGCCAGACAAACCTCATGTAGTAAACGCCGACCGGCATCCATTGCCTGAGAGTTGGCAAGTAAGCTTATCGTAACAGACAAGATGCTGGCGCATGAGTACTTCAAATTAGGGGTGTCAATACACCCATGACTGTAGTAGACGGCGTATGGAACGATGCGAAAAACACAAAGCCACGCGTTATCTACGGAGCGGTCAATATGACGACAAGGGAGCTACAAGCTGGCTGCACAGAACGGGCCTCAAGAGTTACTTTGATGTGTCTTGCGGGGTTACTAAACGTCACACTCATTAGCCCTACATTTCACAGAGCTGGGGCTTAACACCCTCACATGCTTTGATCTGCAGCGCTAACTGTTTCCTTTGCGCAACCCTTAATGCTCGGTTTTATGTGAAAGTCGAAGTATAGCAACTATAAACAGGCGAAGGATTTTCGAAGACAGCACAGGTGGTACTTTCATTTAATTTACGAGGTACGACCTTTTCCATTCTATGCTGGGCTTGATTGACAATGATTTCGCCTCAACTGACTCAAAGAGCTTCTTTCTCCCGCCGTGGCGCCAGTCTTGCAAGGATATAAAAAAAAGGAACACGCGATGACGATACATAACGTAGCTTCTCAGCATGAAGTCAACAGTGTTCATTAATGCAATTTGTAATTTCAGAGTCTACTATAAACAACTTGCGAGGTCAAGTGTGGTCAAAAGAAAGCTGTATTCTGCCATCACTCAGTCTTGCATGCCCGTGGTCGAACTAAAACCTTGTACTTCGGGTAAACAAAAAAGGTACAATGAGTGGTCATACCCTCCAACTCCTCATTAATGATAAAGTCAAAGTTTCTGACAATTTGAGGCACAGCCTTAGTCAGCTCTAAAAGACTGATATTTTTTCCGAGGCAGGTACGGGACCCCATTCCAAACTATTGATTCTAATTGTTAGTACCTCTTCATTGTTAGGTTTTTGGTAGACTTACTGGAATCCACATGGTATCCATCCACTTAGACCTCTCTTCTTTCGGCCCAAGCCAACGTTCTGGTCTGAATACATCCGCGTCGGATCCGTAGATATCCTTGCTGTAGTGCATCACCCACGGGTTCACCCCGACCTCTGTCTACAACAAATATATCAGCCTCAGATTTAGGATACCACGACATTCAGGCGTAATACTTACTCCTTCGGGAAAGAAGGTTTCATTCAGTATTGCGCCACCCTTTGGAACGACTCGAGCCAAGATTGTCCCCACTCCTGGATGGATGCGCAAAGCCTCTTTTATAATGGCTTGCATGTAAGGCATATTTTGGGCCTCCCGGTATGTGACTGGGTCAGAAATCTGGTCTTCAGTCGCCATTGTGTCAATCTCACGACGAAGCTTCTCTAAAATGCTTGGGCGGGTATAAAGGTGATAGAAAAGAGAGCTCAGAGTGATGGACGTAGTATCGGACCCGGCCGCAATATTTCCGCCAGTCGCGTCGATCATATTGGGCATATTGATCCTGTGTGTAGCTTCCAAATCCAAGAGCTTCTTCAAGAAGGTATCGTAATTCTCATTGTTTGAAGTGGCATTTTGTTGGCGGTGTTTGGCGATTTGTGAAACCGAGTAGTGAATAATTGTATCGGCAGGCCCTTTCCGTCCCAAAATCGCGCCTAGTCGGCTCATCCATGGATGAAGATCAGGTACAAGTCCAATTGTCCCCAGGTGGTTATTAAATCCGTGAATGCCCTCAATCATGCCATGAACATCGCCCTCGTTCTCCATCATATCGAAACTCGTATTAAAAGTGATCTCGCCAATAACATCAAAGGCATAAAACTGCATAAAATCAGGAAGAGAGATCAGACGACCCTGATCTGCGAACTCCTTCAGTTTACGTAAACAAACCCGAGTCATCCTATCAATAGCACTCTCATATGATAGCATAGCTGACATGGTGTACAGGGAATTAATCTTTCTGCGTCGATCTTTGTGCACTTTTTCATCTCTGACTGCAAATATGCTCCACTTCTCTGGATCATCAGCCAGCCCTACTTGGTAGTAAGCACTTTTGGGGAAGGACCGGCCTAGTTCGTATATGACCTTGACGTCCTCTGGATTACTAAAGCTGTAGCGACTTGGACCCATTCGCACAACATTGCCTAAGAGATGTGGGTTTAGTTTACTCTTCTTGACACATCATGGAGGAACGTTGACAAACCGTATTTTTCGTGTAGACGAATGTGTTCCCAGTTTGAGCGTCCTTTCTTAACAAGGATAAATTCCCACCATCTAGTAATTCGAGCCCAAAATGGACCTGGTACTCTCTTGGCAGAGGAGAAGAGTAGATTATACAGGAAAGGAAGAATCCAGTCCAAGGAAATTGTGACGGAGAGAAGCAAGATAAGGCCAGAAAACGATACAGACTTGGCCATGTTCAAAAACTCTGAAGCGACTGCCATTGTGCTACCATCAAAGCTTTTTGTGGTTTGGAGTTCGAAAATAAAATTCGCCGTCCGTGAAAGGGTGTGGTTTCAGAAACTGAATATTCGACTTCAGAGACGTTCGAGTACGGTGTTTGTCAAATCCGAGAGGATTATATACGGGAATGAGGTACCCTAAGTAGTGTAGAGAGGTACTTGAGTTGGCATTTCGCTTGCGAGGTCCCGGAAGTTTTGGGCTCCTCAACCTCCGAGACGGGTGACATCTCACCCAGTTAATTATAACTGAGCGCGACCTAATGCACATGGACAAGCAAGGCTAATCCATAAATAGTTACATCATGACTGCCGAGTAGCTCAGGCATATCGCTCACGAGGACTCTCTACAGGTTCTTATTTGTATCATGCTGGGCAACAAAGTCCCTGCGCTCGGAAGTGTTTTCGATCTTCAAAATTGTCTCCACCCCGCGCGGCACCATAGTTCACTTTCGTCCCGAACATGAATGAGTTGTATGTACCCCATGTTTCCAGTCGTCTTACTGTAAAAGAATATCCCGAATGGCTCGGGCCCCGTCTCGATTCAGTGTGGCCCTAGCATTTTCTCCACATCAACTGAAGTTCCAATGATCCGATTAGTAGAGACCAGCCGTGGTCAACCTTCCTCCCGCTGACAAAGCGGTAACCGATGAGTTGGCGGCCACCAGAACTCAACCCAACCTCACTAGTGAGAAATACTTCGCGCTAAATCTTGCTAGTGATATATCCACCCCTCCAAGACAGGCCATAACGCTGGCATCCTGGCGTAGATCTTCAGGCAATTGAAGCCATCGCTATTGAGAGCTCTACACTCTACATGGTGTGCTAAACAGCAAGTCACGATACGTTGAAAAACTCATCGACTTGATACTTATTGTCGAAGTCAACATCACAACCAAAAAGAACATTGTAGAGCTAATGGATGACGCATAAGTCGGAAACACAATGTAAGTACTTGCCAAACAAACAAGAACTGCTGCTTTTGCCTCATCGGCAAGCCGATCAATGTGTAGCGCGTCGGATATACGGTATCAGCTTTGATTCGTGAGGAGTGCTCATGAATGACGAGGAGATAGTGAGGAGTGGATATACAAACTGGGAGACCCACCAGGCCATTTAAATCCTCGTCATCTCTGAAGATACGAAAAAGAGAGGTGCACTAGATCGCCTAGTATCGCCAGTCCATCGGCAGAGCCTGGTTAGTAAGCGGGGTTAGAATGGTTGAGACCAAGAGTGCACCTACCACGAGTAGCGCCAACCTCCTCTTCCCCGAAGCAGGGAATGTTGGGTGCCAAAGTGGACCACCTCGAGCGTTGATGCATTTAATTCTGATTGGTAGCGTCAGAGGTCCATATGGGAAGTGTATAGATAATTTCCAGATTGAAAACCTTGGTCCTGCTTGTTTAAATAGATATCCAGCCACTACTGGTTCTCCATTGTGGATTTCATTTAAACATGGGTTAATTCATAAAATTTTACTGACCAATTGTAAAGGAATCCTGGAGATGAAGACCATCTTTCGGGTTTATGTGTTGAACGACCTATTCACATACATGTTTTAGGTAATATTTAACAGCCCGTTGAGAAGAATATTATAATGCTGATTCCGTTCAAGGATTTTATTGATTGAGTTCTTCACACAAATGGAACAATTAAAACCGGATACAGCAACTCAATTGGTCAGTTCTATTTTAATAAATCGGTTCCGACAATTCATGGAAATGGAACTATGCGACAGACACGTTAATATTAGCTGACCAATCAATGGTGTAGACAAGCTATTTTCTACATGGTTCGAGAGCGGGCACAACCCAGTGATTGGCATCTTATCATTAGATGGAAAGAATATTTCAAAATTGATGCGGAGAACAAAACCCCTCTCTCCAGCGATGATTAGCGTGCATTTAGCTATCATCAGCTCAATCTTACAAAGATATAACCTACCAACTTGAGTTCGACCTTTCAAATAAAGAACGCGAGTACATTAGTGCAGCCAGGTCAATAGACATAATGGATTTTCATCCATTGAATGATACCTGAGTATGACCAGCAATTGTGGTGTAACTTCGTGTGTTTGGTTGTGCAGAGAGCAACCTTGAATGATCTATAAATTAATCGTTTCTTTACATAAGGGTATCAGAGCTAGCCGCTTTATTCACTTCGATCCAACTTTTGAGCTTCACACATCTTCGCATACATGCCACCCTTCTCAATCAGTTGGGTATGCGTCCCCGCCTCAACAATCCTTCCTCCATAGAAAACAAAGATGCGGTTCGCTTCTCGTACTGTTGAGAGACGATGCGCGACGGCAATAGTAATACGGTCCCCAGTGGTGGCTGCCTCCATCAAGGCCGCTTGCACTACACGCTCAGATTCCGTATCCAAAGCGCTCGTCGCCTCGTCTAGCAAAATCACATTTGGCTTTCGCGCAAGTGCACGAGCAATTGCAATTCGCTGGCGTTGACCACCGGAAAGCTGGCTTCCACTTGTGCCGCAGGGTGTGTTGAGACCTTCGGGCAGTGAGGAGACAAAGTCCCATGCATTCGCAGCCAGGCAAGCCTCCTCTAAAGCTGCATCGGACGCAGCCTCTGAGACGCCAATGTCCATACCTTGCGATATGTTGTCACGGATCGTTCCGGGGAACAATGTCGGCTCCTGTTGCACAAGCGCAACGTGGTTACGATAGAGTCGTGGGTTGAACGATGAGAGAGAGGCTGAGCCGTCTATGATGATGCTTCCACTTACGGGATCGTAAAAGCGCTCGAGTAGAGATATCATGGTGCTCTTGCCGCATCCAGAGGCTCCAACGAAGGCCACAAACTCCCCACGGTTAATCTGTAATCAATTCTTGTTAGTGTCTTGTCGTCACCTATTTCAGGGGCCGCTATTGGTACTCACCTCCAGTGAAACACCCTTGAGAACGCGGTTGTCGGGTGCCAGAGGATATGTAAATTGTACATCCTGAAATTTGAAAGAGCTGCAGTCCTTTTCCGGGCTCCGGTCCTTGTTGTCTTGCGTCTCTGAGATGGTTGGAACAAGTTCAGATAGCCAAAAGTAGTAGTTTGCAGCCTGGTTTGCCTTGGAGAAGCCTTTCAAGAGTGTTAGCAAGAAGGTTATACCGGGGTCTATGTAAAAGAAAAAGTCTTACCATTTGCAAACTGGAATACCTGGCCAGTGGCTTGAGCAGAAAAGTAAACACCCATGAAAGAGACCATGAACTGATAAAAATCAATTTCCCCATCGTTCATCAGTTTGGAACCCCACCTGTACAGCTGCGTTAATTGACACGCTCAAGAAGTTTTAATAGGAGTTTCTTACCAAAATCCAAGGGCGAGAATGAAATACTCGACGCCCTGAGTAAAAGCAAACCACACCATCATGTGGAACATCGGCGGCACAGTTCGCCCAATTGCTGCATCCAGCTCATCCGTATATCTTGACAATACACTGCTCTCGATAGCAAGGGAGGAGACGGTTCGAATGGCCATGACTGCTTCAGAAGCAATCGAAGCACTGGCCGAAAATCGCTTACCCATGTCCTCGTCAATCTTGGTTTCCAAGCGCACGCGCACGTATCCAGCCAGCAACACAGGCGGGACTCCAGCAAACACGGCCACAACGGCGAGTTTCCACGCAACCACAAGTGATAGGACACTAGATGCGATGACGTTTATGACGCCGAGCAGAATGAGAGCGACGTTAAATCCCATAAGCTCTAGGATTGCCTGTGGGTACGAGTCCAAATGACTGACCAGGGCACCAACTGTGTTCTCCGATCGGTCGAAGAACCGAAGATCTTGACGCAAAACATAATCAAAAATTTCTTTGCGTATCTTCAAACTCAGAGTCTTTTAAAAGAGACAACCAATATGAGCTAAAGCAACCAAATTCAGACTAAATTCACAAACTTACCTGTGCAATGACATTGGTTGACCAGCCAAGAACAAAGTAGACTGCCAGACATCCAATGGCCATGACGAAGAACATCAAGGCAACAAAATTGCCCTTCTTCACCATGTCCGTCCCGGTAAATACATCCATGATCTTGCCAAGGAGCAAGGCCTGTCCTGGATACAGAGCAGCTGTTATTGTTAGCAAACGAGCCATAAATGTACAATACACCACACGACGTACCGCCAACTATACAAGCTGCCAATGTAATGAGATACCAGAATATCAATTCGGGGGACTCGGATCCTAGCCGCCAAATGCTTTGTATAAGCCCGGTCCGTTTGTGCAAATCATGGTCCTCTCGATCCTTCAGCAGTGCTAGTTGATTCGCTTCGGCAGTTTGGACTTTCACCAGCGACTTGACGGGCTCCAGGTCATCTCCCTTCTCCTCAACCGAGTCGCCTGAAGGTTCTTCATCAATTTTTTGTTGGTCGGGTGATAGGTCCTGAGCTCTGACAAGTCTAGCATAAACACCACCCATGGCGACGAGATTTTCATGCACGCCCTGTTCCGTGATTTTTCCTTGCGACATAACAACGATGTTGTCGGCATTTCGAATCGTTGCAAGCTTGTGTGCGATGACAATCGTGGTTCGGTTCTTAGAGGCGCTATCAAGAGCCTTCTGCACAATGCCCTCGGCATGGGGGTCTAGGGCGCTGGTGGCTTCATCGAGCAACAAGATTTTGGGTTCGGAGATGATGCTTCGCGCGATAGCGACTCTCTGTTTTTGACCGCCGGATAAGAGCCCGCCTCTCTCGCCAATGCGGGTATCATAGCCTTGGGGGAGGTTCGCGATGAATTCATGGGCAAATGCGAGCCTCGCCGCATCCTCGACCCGTTTCATCTGTTCTTCCCGTGAAGAGTATTGCCAAGGTGTACCAACCAACCCATTCGAAATGTTCTCAAATACAGTGCCGTTAAATAGTACAGGTTCCTGATAGAGGTTAGATACAATCAACAAGCCTTATGCTTTTTTTTTTAAATTCAAGTACCTGTTGAACAAGGCGAACATTCGTCCTAAGCCATCTCAGATTAAAGTCTTTGATGTCTCTACCATCCAACTTGATGAGACCCGAGGTTGGGTTATACCATCGCTCGAGCAGACCAATGATGGTGCTCTTTCCAGAACCGCTAGGGCCCTTGAGCCTGTTAGCATTATCACGTCTGATAAATGAATGACCCTAAACTTACAACGAGAGCAGTGACCTTGCCAGCGGGAATGCGGAGGGTAAAGTCTTCTAGGACTTTCACATCTGGGCGTGTAGGGTAGCTGAACTGGATGCCTTCAAGGTCAATGATTCCATCGGTGTGGTCGGGCTTTTCTCCGGATTCGTCGAAAGGGTTGATCTCGGATTCTCTGTCGATGAGCGCAAACAACTCCGCTGCTGCAGACGATGCGCGTGAGAAGGCGACAGTGTGGGGGGCAACGGTGGAGATTGTTGTGGACGCAATGACGACGGAAAAAAGCACGCTATTATTTGTCAGCGAAATCCGGAGAAAATTGCAGACAAAGGCAGGGTGACTTGCGTGAAAACGGTACCAATGTTGGGAACTTCGCCGCGGTGAATCATGGCAATGCCCTGCCAAAATGCCAGCCCCATGCCTGAAAATATGACAAAGTACTCCACCCCGAAAATGAAGCCATACAGCAAGTTCTTCTTCATTCCTTCATCAAAGGCCTCCTTCAAGTACGTTTCATATTTTGCGACGATTCGAGGTCGCAGATTGAAGGCGTGCACCGTTCGGACGCCTCCGAAAATACTCTCGGCAAAGCTGCCGGCCTGTGCATAAGTCTGCAGCATGTTGGTCTCGATGATGGCGTCTGGGATGGACAAACCAATGATGAGAACTATCAGAGTGGGGATGATGCAGATAATGATGAGGGTTAGCTTCCATTGGCTGATGAAGGCGATGATAAAGGCCGTCACAAATGTAGCAATGGCCTGCACGACGAGACCAAGCTTTTCCGCGATGCCGGATTGAATCAATTTTCCATTCGACGTGGCCTGCATGGCGATAGATCCTGCGATACCTTTGTCAAAATACCCAGTCTCCTGGCTGAGCGCCGCCCTGAGATACGCATGCCGGACATTTCTCGTCAAATTGTGCCCGACGTACGTCATCAGCGACGCATAGATGTAGGTGGCACCAAATCGCACGATTCCAATGTAGACGAAATAGAGGCTGATACAATGAGGACGAATTCCGGCGACTGGGAAGAGAAGAACTCACGCAGTGGTTCGCACAGATGACATGAAATTGGCCGGGGGCGAGCTGGAGACGTTGTAGTTATTCAGGATAGAGATGAAGCGACCAAGGACAACGTTGACCATGGCAAACGCAACGCCCGATGCGACGGCGGCAACGACGGCGATAAATTCGAGGATGTATTCTTTAGGGCCGCCATAATGGAAAACTCTCTAACGATGATTGTCGTGTCAGTATTGATTCGACGCAGGCGCGCAAAGTCGTGGAGGCGAGGGGGAGGGGCGAACGAACAAAGAATGGGTTTCCGCCCGAATTGCCCTCGGTGTTCTCGTCGTCGGTTTTGTGGCTGTCGCTGTCGGCTTTCTGAGAATCCGTCTTTGCTGTTAGAGTCGCATCTTTCTCGGCCGTGGCATCCTTTTCGGAGAGAGGATCGGCCGCCATGGCTGCGGCTCAAGCCCGTGTGGTGGATCCGGCGATCGTTTCTTGGCGGTTGATGATGAGTGGCTCCCAAGGTTGCAGCGAGGTGAATGAATCGCGATCAGTAGCACACTGGCACAGGATCAGCGAGTAGACACGAGGGAGTGCGACCAGACCGACGAGAAAAAATCAACAACACCGGCATCGGGAGCCAAAATGGGAGCGGAGGGACTTGGGTATATTTATTAGACCATTTTCTCGGGCCCTCTGTCGGTTCAGGCCCGAGAACAGGAGATTGATAAGTGATCAGATTGATAATTCTCCCGCCATGGCGACGCCGGTTCCACGCCGCTAACGCTGTTTGTCCCAGCGGCTCCAGTGGCGCCAGCCCATCTTCGCCGGCACGTTCCAGCCGTGGAGGGCATTGCGGACACCGGAGCTCCGGGGTCCGCCGAGGGCCCTGCCAATGGCCCTCCCAAGCGTTAGGGCATCTAGGGCATCTAGGGCATCATGGGCACATGCCCAACCCAGCGCTCGCCAAACCTGGCGGATCCCGGAGCACCGCCGCTCCGAAATATCCGCAAAGCTCATGGCTTGCGACACCTGCAACTCACCGTAGACCCGGCACTGGCGACGTTGTTCTTGTTCATGCAGGCTCTCAAGCTTGACTCACGCGTTACCGAACCGGCTCCATCCGAGATTGAGACCAAAAAAATTCCCCGCCCCATCTGAGCCCATCTGAGCCCATCACGCGTCACGGTCCCTGTGGGGGCGACAGTAGCCATGGATGAACTGGACGAGGACATGGCTCCGCTGGAGGAGCCCTTTGCGCGACCCGAAGACCACCAGGACAGAGAGGCCATCGCCTCTGGGAATTTTGCTGTAAGTCCAATACATCGCTCCCCGTCGGCCCAGCTAACGCCAGAAGTGCGATAATTGTCGCCAGCGAAAGGTGATGCCTCTCATTCAAGCCTACTCACCCGCAAGACTCACTCACACATTTGCATCCAGGTGAAATGCGACCGCACTTATCCTTGTTCTCACTGTGTCAAGATCAAAATACAATGCACTTATTCCACTGACCAAAAGCCCCGGATAAGGCGGCAGCGAGTCTTTATATCCAATACCTAGTAAGGAGCAGCCTACCCAAGTACAACCGTCAAGTCCACATGGCTGCGAATAACAAACTCGGCGGTACAAGTCCAAACTAGTACTGATACTTGAACCAGCGAAACGAAATTAGACCAACTTGCACAAAAGATCGAGAGTCTTACACGGAGCGTCAACCAACTGACCATAGCACAATCTAACAGTGCACCATCAACCTCTCCAAATGCCACACGGTCATCTCATTCTAACCCATCTCCGCACTCAATCCACCAAACGCCGTCCTGTTCCGCAGAAACCCCAGCGACCCTTGGAACCGTCGTAGCTAGTGACCAGGAACAGAATGTCACCTCCAAGCCGGAGTATGAAGGGGAATCGTCTCTGTTCGCGCATGCGGTTTTTGCCACCAAGTTTCTCCAGAGTGCCATAAAAAACAACCCGTCATCGGACATAGCACAGGAGATGAATTCAGTGCTCGACGCCCTGCGAAATACCGTCGATGCCCAAAAACAGCAGACAGATACCCTGGAGAGCCTCTATCCAAACGCAAGACCCCTGCCGCCGGGCGCAAGTCTTCGTCAACTCCCCTCGCCCTCCACAGATCGGGCTCTGGCCTGCCTGAGAATGGCCCAAGGTATGAAAAGCATAAAACTCACCTCGTTTCCCTTTGGCAGCACAGCTAAATAGGCCGAAAAATTATAGAAAGCGCACGGGTTCAGGCTCTCTGGTTCATGGAATTTCAAACTGTAGGCCAGTTTACTGCGCATTTCATCAAGGTTTGCTCGCCTGGGCCCGCAACGGAAGCAGAACTCATCATTGTCTACGCGGGACTTTACTGGCTCTTTCTTGAATGCGCAAACGCAGTCAAAGACCAGAAATGCAAACAAGAATATACTGAGCAAGCCATTTTGTGCAGGGATAATCTTGAGACTGTCCTCTCTAGGCTGCAGTTCCATCAACCAGCGACACTAGATAATGCCTACGCCCTGAGCATGGCGGTGAGTGAGCCAAATTGACAAAGGCTGTGATGTGCTGACTTGGTGGATGTAGTGTCTTTACTGCCTCCAAAAATGCAAATCCTCCGCAGCATGGACTTTCATATGCATGGCTTCCCATCAGACACAAGCTCTGGGTCTTCACAATGCCGTGTCTCTGCAGGGCGAACCCCCAGAGACAAAGCGGTACAAGATGTGGCTTTTCTGGTTGATATATACTATTGAAAAGGTTCTGTCGCTTCGGATGGGCCGTTCCTCGACCATTCGAGACAACGACATTACTCTCCCACGAGAAGGTCACGAGTTCTCTCCAGACTCGTGGTGGAGTGAGGTCTTTCCGATTTGGATCGCAATGTCGGCTCTTCAGGGTCGAATATTTGACGAAATTTACAGCCCAAATTCATTGCTGCAGCCGGTACATATCCGTGCTTCTCGTGCCACAGCCATCGCTGCCGAAGCTAAACGATTCATCCAAGCCCAGGACGACCTGCAGGTGTGTATCGCCGTTCTATTTATGCATACTCCCACGTGGAGTACACTGCAATGAGCGTAAAAAAGTGGCAAGCTAATGTTATACAGGCAAAGTACAATGAAATGAGAAGCCAAACGCTCGGGGCCGGTCTCAACGAACTTCTCTGGCGTGCAGATAGGGTCACGAGTTTCTCCATGCTTACGCTAATTTATCGCGGCATACCGCCGGATAAGCCTGGCAGCTCGGTATTTTGCGACAATTGCATCGCTGCTGCCAGAGACACGCTGATTGAACACGAAAAGTGTCTGGCTATTCTTTCAGACAAGGAGCTCCAATCGGATTATTTTGAATTTTACGTTGCTTGGTAAGTGTCGTAATTCATATATCCCCTATGTCTCGAGGGTGTATTTTCTGATCTGTCAAAGGGCCCTCTTACAATCTCCATTCATTCCTTTCATCGTCGTATTTTGTCACATCATTGAGACATCTGACTCTTCAGATCTACATTATCTCCAAAGACTGGTGGAAACGCTCCAATTGGCTTCTTCTTCCACTAGTTATGTAATGTGTCAACGCCACCTGCGAATATTCAAAGCCCTTTACGACGTTGCCGTCAAATACTTCGAGGCGAAGGCTAGCAAGTCACAAGACAGCCTGCTTGGATCTTCTACAATCGGCTTCAACACTTATCCCAGCTCGTTCAACTTGGAACAATTTCGGACGCCGTCAAATGCAGGTTTTGAACCCGCAGTTGACACAGGCAATGCCATGATAGGACCTGGAGGCGAACTTGCCCCGGGCGCGCCCACCTTCAGCTTGCGGCCCATTCAAGCAGGCCAATCGGGTCAAATATCGGGAGACTTTGGGGTAGCATCCGAGGTGCCCGGGACAGAATTGGCGACATGGTTTTATACTAACCACGAAATGATGAGGATGCTCGGAGACATGTAATGAGAACTAGAATGAAGTCAAGAGAACATGCAGGAAAGCGACATGGATAATGGCCCGATCTTATCAAGATATCCCCCCGACGAGGCAAAGTTTGCCTGATACTCATTGGAACAAGGCAGCAGAGTAGGATAAGAAATTCCCCACCCATGCATGTTCGCCCGAACATACAGCGCGAGGCCTAAAGCGATAAGTTTAGCATCCGCGTGGCTGAGGTTTGCGTGACTCTCTCATTTTGTTACGATGAATTCGGATCTTGCCGACCAATGCATTTCTATCATGACGTCAGTATGCCATCCTGACAGCAGTAGCGCAACGACTTTCCTCTCAATTATTTGTTTTCGCCCTCTCTTTTTTTTTTCAGGGGAAATTACCCACGAATCAGTTGGACGTGGGTGGGGTTGGTCGGGACTGGGCCACCACTGTCCCATGTCAGTGAAACAGGGAAAAGAAAGGAAAAGAAGAAATTCCTGCTGAAAAAGGACAAGGAAAAACATTGAAAAGAAAAATGAAAAGAAATTTGGGGGAGAAAATATAAAACATTGCAAGCACAAAAACAAAAACAAAAAAACAAGCAATGATACGCGCTCACCGCCTGCATTGATGCATCCCGACCGGGTGACACAGATACTGCGGATCTGAGCTGAGGCTGAGCTCTTGAAATGCAGCTTGGAACCCTTTCCTTTCCCTCTACCCACCCGCGTTACACACTCAATACACCCAGACCTCTAGCAAAAAACCCTTCCTCGTGCCGTCCCCTCCCCGCCAAACCAACCCGCTCCTCGGTTTCCAACCCGCACCTCGGTTCCCAACCCGCAGTGGGCCCTACCTTGCCACTATGAGCAACCTTACTCCAATCCGTCCAGCGGTCCAAACGCTCGCTCCCGCGGCCCAACCCAATCGTCAACGTCAGAGTGAGCCCACCCCGGCCAAAAGGCTGCCAAGGAAGAGCGTTGAGGCATGCGACACCTGCCGGGCCAAAAAGGTTCGAGTACGTCCTCCAATGAACTCCAATGAACGCTAGCCCAGCGCCACTCTTGCTTGGTCTCAGTTTGCTCAATCAACTCGTTTAGTGTGACAGCCAGCGGCCCGTCTGTACCTTCTGTCGCAAGCACAGTTGGCCTTGCCACTACGCCAGGTCTTCCCCCGAAAGCGAGTCGCTCGCTATCCTCCAGCGTCGCTACGATGGCATGCAGAGGGAGCTGTCAAAACATGCCCATCTCGTGCAGTGTCTCCGGTCAATGCCCGAGGAAGAAGCTCTCTCCATTGTACGGCGCCTGAGACAAGTACCCGATGTGTCCGCCGCCCTCTCGACCTTGGAGGGCAGCGTTCAAAGTGCCAATAGGCCATCTGACCTTCAAGCATCCCGCGGCATTCTGCCTCCAACCCTGTCGGCCGTTGAGTTTGAGTTGAATATGCTTCACCCAGTCACCTATCCTCCACTAGAACCTCTCGACTGGAGCTCTGTCAACGCATCCTACATGTCTTCGTTTCCAGAATGCAGCGCACCCTCGCGATTGCACTCAACACCAGAAGGAGCTGGCCCAGGGGGAGAGTTGATTTCCACATCTCGGGCTTCTGCTCCCGGAAAGACTCCCGATACCAATGAATTCTGCGACCCTCGACTTGAGCATCTCAAGATGCGCTATTGGACAAGAGTTCCTATCAATGATGTTCTCGCAGCACGTGTTATATCCCACTTCTTGTTGAGCCACAATTGCGTTTTCGGCTTATTCGACCCAGATCTCGTTGTATCCGACCTAATCAGTCACAAGCTGGATCATTGTTCTTCCTTTCTTATATGCGCCATCATGGCTCTTGGATGCGTTACGTCTACCCCGAATCCTGAAGTACAGCACTGACACCGGTTTAGCAATCTTACACCTCGGTTGACATTCAAACCTCATCGCTCGCCAGTACGTTCCTGCAGCATGGAGAGAGGCTGTGGCGGGCGGAACGCACTTCGGACAGTGCAACGAACCTGGCAGCTATGGCCTACCTTTCGATGGCATGTAATCTGAGCGGCAAAGAGGCCGTCATGATATCTCTTTTGATAGATGCTCGCGAAATGGCTGTGAGGATGAAGTTATTAGATGTACGACTCACTGACGAAGATCTAAAAGTGGTCCAACAGCTTCCGGTAAACAAGCTCAAGGAGATGGCTCACGCAGCTTGGGGAACTTATAACTATCACACGTGAGTCAATGCAACGTTGGACATTGATCCCGCCGCTGACTATTCAGAATACATTCTACTTATTTCCCCATCGAGCCTATCCAATATCCCCCGGCCATGCCAATACCGGGTGACTCTGAGAGAAAGGTCGGTGGTTTTGCATGGCCGTCTCTCCCGCTCCCGCGTTATATGGGCCGAACATTTACTACTTTCTCCAAGTTTTGGCCCATTTTTCAGGAGATAAACTTTGTGTACACGTTGAGCGATGAAACGCCCTTGGAAGAACGGGTCTCGCTTGCTTTTGCAGAGTCCAAATACCAAAAGCTGCTGGCGTGGGCCGATGGAATTCACCCAGACATGTTCCGGGAGGAAAACCGGTCAGCACATGTGTACTTTTTCCAGTCAGCTGCTCATGATCTGGTGCCATTGTAAGACTCAAGCTAACATTTTCATAGCGGCCAATTCCATTGGTGCATCACACATCTCTTCCGCCCGTTCCTGGATTCTCCCGAGAAGTTACAGCTTCGTTCGTTTTCTTCAGGAGACGGCAGCCCCAAGACTGTATTCCTCGCATCTTTGGCCCAGCTCAAGCGCCTTCTTGTGATATACCATATGATCCCCCAGAAGCGCAATACTAATTGGTGGCTGAGTGGTGTGGTTCTCCAAATAGGAAACTCCGTCTTGAAATATACAACCATGGATTCTGACTGGCGCTATTATTTGCACCTTTGCTTTAGCTTCTGGAGGGACGCATATGTGGGTCACCGTATCTTCTATCTCGTTGCTCAGGGGCACTTATCATATGCCCTTAAATCAAAATCCATAACTGTTTCAGAGGCTGTCTCCATGCTAGAGGAAATACGCAAAGTTGGAAAGCATCACGAAACCGCGAATGAGACCAAGGTTTATTCTGCCGTGATAGACTTTGATCTTGCCGCAAAAGGCCTCCCGGATTCAAAGTTTACGAAGCATGCAGAAGACTTTGAGAACATAACCATGCTGGAGGAATTTACTACCGCCGGAGACTACGTGGTGGATTGACATACCAGGGAGCAGAAGCTTAGTCAAAAATCCCGATTACATCTGCATTAAATTTCGACAACGCTAGAGGGCAGAATAATTGGGGAATAACGGCCAGGGAGGATTTAGCTTTAGGGGCTCACGCTATTTTCTAATTGGGAGGTAGAAGATATACTCCGTTGGGATCTATGCCTGGTCTGAACTCATTGGCTGTATGCAGGGCCCTCAACAAACAACTGTTTTCATCTTTGCTTGGGTAGCGATATCTTATATTTTTCATTTACTTGTGCTTCCATTCTGACATACATATCAATTCATTGAATGGGGTATTGGTATTTAAATGTGTAACGATGCATTTTCCAACATGATCAACGTAATTTTAATGGCTATTTATTATTCACATAAGTCATCTCTCGAATCAAACTTGTCAGCGGTTGCATCTTGGTTGATGATTCAATTTATGTTACCCAATCAACAAATGCAACTGTGGCTATTGATGAAGCCTTAGAATAAAACTTTCCAATAATGGCGTTACGGTCATGTGTTGTTTCTGAAACTCAAGGATCACCTGCTGCATACTCGCTTTGTTGTGTCCAACTTTTACCCTTCACAATCAACCTAACTGCGGCTGCCATTTTGCGAATCTGCCCATCAATCATATCTTTGGCAAAGCCAAGTGATCCACCATAAAGCTCAACCTGCACTTTCTTGCGAATAATAAAAGCTTCTCTAGATTCCACAATTTCCAGGTGAAACCACTGCGACCCCGGCTTTATACTCAATACAATCATGGCGACTGAGTGTTGATAGCTAAAGGGATAGCTGCAAAGTACAGACGGGTTTGGGTTTCGGAAGCGTGAGGCGTTCGCTAAAGGCCCCGTCAATATAACGATCTCTTCTATGTCGTCGGCCACCGCCCGGTGCTTCTCAAGCAATTAGCCCACTGCGAGCATTAGGAGTGCATGAATCTACATGTCGGCCATGGCTTGTAGGTGGCGTCATTCAAGTGCCGATGCCATCAAGTACGTAAATAGGCTAAATTCAGAATGACCAGAAATTTACTGACAATTGGCTTTGGGACTAAGTGCTTTATCCTACTGTTACGACCACTGTCCGACAGTTTTGAGGGAAGAATCAATGATCATATAACTTACTCTACGGGGAAGGACTTGCTTCACGATATGGTAAAAGCAGGAAACCTTGCAAGAAAAGGCCATGAAAGGATGTTGTCGGATGTGGAGGCTTTGGGTGAAGCTTTGTGGGCATCAAGAGTTGAGGGTCCTGAATTCATGGACACTGTATCCGGACCCACTGGCGCAGTGCTCTTCCTTGATTCAGTGTGTGAGCTGAAGGCCCACCACTGCCCTGATTTGTGAACTGGGTCCTCATCCCTGTCCCAATGTTCGCACTGAACAGTGAAGTAAGTCGAGTCGCCACGCTTATCCTTGCTGAGTGGACTGGTTTTGGGAACCCCCTGTAAGCCACCTCTGACAAGCGAACACGGTAATCTCCCAGGAAACCGCTCATAATAAGAGAATGCACATGGCTTTATAAGAATTCTTATTGAGGGGCGTCTCTCTTTTCTTCTCAACTTCAGAGAGCATCTCCATGCGGCTACCCGACAGTGAATAAGTAACGACAGGATCTACCCGTTAAAAGAAACGACGGGGAGGTTCACCACAATAATAATAGAACAGATTGTAGTATGAATGTCATAATTTTTCTTTTTTTTAGCTGGAATAAAAGTTGACCAATTATATTGCTTATTTCCGGAAATTACGCGTATTGCTTTTTTTTTCGTGTCCTGGCGGCATGAGTCTGTTATCTCCTTAGCACTCGAAACTCAGAGTCTCGTCGAACAAAGCATAGCGCGTTCAGCTACTAACCGAGAATGGTTTAAGGCTGCGGGTCTCAGCCAACAAAAATCGATGGTGGCAAAGCTATTGAATTGTACAGGGCACTAAAACAGAAATTGACCCACCGGTTAGGGGTCATGAAGCCTGCAACGTTAAAAGAGAACAGGAGCTGTTTTGTAGATCTGTCACGTCTACAATTATTCTTCTTGTTTCCAGCAGAGGCTCGGCAGCCCCCTATTCTTGTTGCACTTGCTCCTTAGCGCCCATTCTCCTGGCCACCTGACTTGTGTTCTGGGTGGGCGCAGTTTGCTTCTCATTCGCCCCAGATGAAAAATCAACATGGCGTCTCGGGTTTCTAGAATCACGTTTATCAGCGTGGGAATACTAGTTCTAGTTTCCATCGCGTATAGGACATTTTCCCCTGGAGATGACCCTTATCGGTGCCGCAGCGTACTCGAAACCGGACGTTGGATTGACCTACCGGATGAAAATGGGGACCGACTGCCGTTCAAAAACTGGCAACCAGATGGTTGCTTATTCCATAATTACACATCTGTTGAAATTCAACAATGTGTTGGAGGTCGACCCATGTTGACGAGCGGAGACTCAACTTCTCGGAATCTAGCATTTGGTTTAGGACGCGAAGTAAGTAAAGGGCCACTTTAGATATGGGGCTGTGGAGGTTTCCGAAGAGTGTCATTGATACTGACATGTTTTATAGCTAAACAGAACCAAAGCACTGAAAGATGAGGAAATGTTTACCAAACTTCACAGCACTGGAAATTTCACGTGGAACGGAGTCAACGTTCAAGCAATATGGAACCCCTTTCTTCGGACATTGGGGCAATCTGAAGAGGAAAACCGCCTAACGACCGTGGGTGAGAGTTTGGCAGAGAAGCTTGAGCCGATCAGAAAATCTCGAGAAGGCTCTACACCTGATAACGAAGAAGATATTCCAGCGCTTGTATTCTTCTCTTCTGGTGCATGGTACACCAGAACAGAACACACCCTGGAAGAACAAATGCATAGGTACGCTGCAGCCATATCAAATCTATCAGATATTGTGGGGAAACAGAAGTCAAACTTCATGATTGACCTCATGGACCCATTCGAAGGTATTGGAGACCAAATATTCTTTGCGCCGCCTGCTGGTCCATGGTATCAAGGAAATGATACAGCATTGATGGAGGACAAATCTAAACAAAGGGAATACATCATCGCTTTCCAAGACTGGTTGCACCGGACTGCTGGGGACTGGAATTTCCCATTTGTATGGGCTATCCCGAGGCTCTTTGTCGACCAACTCAAGGCCGCCAGGTACCCCGACAACACTGGTTGGCATGCTACTCATGTTATTGTTGAGGCCAAGGCTAACATTCTTCTGAACCTTCGGTGCAACGCAAAAATCGACCGCCTGAATGGATTTCCGTACAACCGAACGTGCTGTACCGACTACGGTGTTAAACCACTTATCCAATCAAGTCTGGTAACTGTTGGTATCATCTGTCTGCTAGCCTGTCTAGTCTGCGAGGTGTGGGACCTTATCGTACCCCGCCCAGCATCTCGAAGGTCAATTCTTAGCATCAACGTCGGTGTGTTTATTTTGGCACTAGTTATGTGTTACTATGCCGACCGTACACAAATGATGGCCAAGGGTGCGAAACTGGGGTCCTCTAGGGAATTTGGCATTCTCTGTTCGGTCAGTGCTTTCGCTGCTCTCGTGACGATACGCAGGTCACGGGCCTTGCCTCTAGATTTCTGCTCTCCAAGCGCAGACACAGATCAGCCATTTCTAGGAAAGCAACAAATTGAAGAATTCAAAGGCTGGATTCTGCTTGTGGTTCTAATCTATCACTGGACCGATGCTAAATTACCACTTGCCACAGCCTCGGTCCGAGCCTTTATTTCTGCCTATCTTTTCCTCACTGTATATGAGCACACGTCATTCTACATGATCAGGAAAGATTTCTCTTTCAATCGAGTCGCAACTGTGTTGCTGGAAGTCAACATTCTAAGTTGCTCGTTGGCGTACTTTATGAACGCGAACTACATGGCATATTACCTTACACCTCTCGTTAGCTTCTGGTTTATGGTTGTCCATATCACCATGGCTATCGGACATACAACCATGAACGGAGACATTCAGATGCTTATGTCCAAGATCTGCATATCTGCAGTTGTCATCGCTATCATATTTGCAACACCGCTCACCCGGTGGGCTTTTTTGGCACTTCGTTTTATATTTGGCATTCGATGGAATGCTGAGGAGTGGAACGACATACTGTCAGCGGAAATCGTTGCTGTTTATTCAGGAATGGCCCTAGCCATTTATAACTCGACATCAAACACGACTCTGAAACCCGTACTGAAATATTCGCTTGCTCTAGTTGGCGTCGTCGCTATTGGCGGGTATGCTAATGCTTACTCCACAGAGCAGGATTCATTGGACGTCAATCAGACACGGCTCTCTCATTTATCAATTGTCCCTATCATTGCCTTTATTTCTATCCGAAATGCCTCGCTTACGCTCCAAAGCTACCATTCAATGGCAATGTCATGGCTTGGAAAATGTTCCCTGGAGGCGTATGTGCTTCAATTTCACCTCTTCCTGGCTGCAGATTCGTACGGAATACTTCTTTTCGATGGCTCGAATGGCGATGCAACCCTTGCAGACCGATGGAAGTCTCTTCTCATCATTGCACCTGTGTTCTTCTGGGTTAGCTTCATGACAAACTCAGTCATCAGTGATCTCGTTGCGACCATTTTGGGGATAACATCCAAGCTAGAGACAATATCGGCGGTATCTCTGCATAGTTTTGACAAGGTTGATGGAGCAGATGAAGAAGCAGATGAAGAAGCAGATGGCAATGAGCGTCTGCTCAATGGCGCAAGCATCAACGGCCATCTCAGTCAGATGAGTATGGGGAACTCAACGGAGATAACGTGGTCGATCAAATCCATTGCGCAATCTCCGTACGCAAGGTTTGCATATGTTCTTTTAATAATGTGGCTGTTGAACATCTTAAGCCCTGTACCTACAGGGGCATCCTGAACAGAGTTTGAGGTTCGGGTTATCTTATTGTAGGCAGTATAGTCAACCCTTTCTCACCAAGCTATTGCCAAAACTATGAGAATCTTCCTTTTCCTGTTAATGTAATTTATACCACAAAGCCAGCTGCACGGCAAAGGACCGCATTTTAAAGCCACCAGCTGTATCAAAAGAATGGTTCATACTCAACGTGTGCCTAGGCTTACTACCTGGTTCAGCCGATGATTGACTTTCTTCACACATACTCTTGAATTGTTCGCCTCCCTATATTTCATTATATTATCAAGTAGATAAAATCACCACTGAAATATAGGAAGGTAATTAGTCATATATTTGTGATATGCTGTGATAATATCATCATATGTTACTCGAATATGAATCAGGATCTGGTGATGATATTGTAATAAAATACTCAAATCTGAATCAGGATCTACGTGATAATGATTTGACGTATCACTCGAATCTGAACCAAGATTCGGTGATATATTTATGATAAACTGTGATGATGTGAAATATGGTGTCTTACAAATATTGTTTCCGAGAAGCCGAACAGAATTTTACATCCAGCATTGAGGGATAAAATCCACAACAAAGTATAAATATTCCCAGTACTACAACTGCATTTTAATTCCCTAGCACTCACATTAATCTTCAATTCTTTATTCCATCAAAATGAAGCTATCAATTCTTAACCTTTCACTTTTGGCTCTTACCGCCACAGCTCAAAGCTCGCCTTATGACCAGATTTGCCCTGCCAAGGACAATGGCATTTCTGATGAGATTAGCCCAGGGTATTTTGTCACGTATAACTGCAATAGGTTGGGGCCTAGAAGTGCCACTCCTACAACATCTTCCTCTGCCAAGGACTGTGCAGAGAGGTGCAAACGTATCAGCACTTGCACAGGCAGCTCATGGGTTCCATCTTTGAGTCTATGCTACACTAGTGGAAGCATTGCAGAAACATCACATTCCGGCTCAATTTATATGAAGAAGGTGACAAACACTCACAACAACGCCGCTCTTAAGACCTGTCAAGATGAATTGAATAAGGTAAAGCAGCAGCTGGCAGCTTTACAGGGTGAAACGCCAGAGGCCCCAGCTGACCCAAATTACTGTTAGTCTTAACATTCACAAACAAGTCTTACTACCAAATCATAACATTACTCATTTCACTAACCCATTCAATACAGGCAGCGGAGTAAAAGACCGTGTGCCATTTAATATCACAGAAGGTGGTAAGAGGTACCGTGTGACCTGTAATGCTAGTAAGCATCCAATAGATACAGATCTCCATTCTTACCAGGATATTAATCTACGCCCAGGGATCCCTTCGGGTTATAAATATTATGTTCCCAATGTGAAAACGGCCCAAGAGTGTGCACAGAAGTGTAATCAGGAAACTCGCATCAATTGTACCCAGGCAGCTCTTTGGTCAACCTGGTGTTATCTGTTTAATAGTGGTGAAGGCGTTCTGCCAACAGCCGCTGGTTCATATTCTGTTATGCAGCTTCTGTCATAAAACTTTGGGCAAAATAAGGGGAGATATTCAAGGAGATAGAGGCCTTAGTATAGTTTTCTCCTGAGGCATAATTCAGGCTTCCCATACTATATTAATGCAAATGCAGGGCAAAATAAAATCGTTAGATTAAATATCACGATCTTCTGAAATTTGTTTTATCATTCCCTTTGAGTGCGGCGAGACTGCAGTTGCGTACCGAGCCCCACATACCCAAAAATACAAGTTACGACCCGTAGAATCTGAGTATTCAATCATAACTTCACGTATATTTTTTTGGTTACCCAATCCTCTGGTCAGTTACATAACTAGATAGAGCCTTGCTGCACCAAAGGGAGTAACATTTTAATCCAGTAACTAATTGTTTTAATAATCCTATTAAACCATGGTTGCATTGGTTCATTTCAGCATTTATTTTGATCGCCTGCAAGACCAGTTATGATATTCCCAGGTTCCAACGCGGGTGTTGTGTTGATTCCATACAGATTCAGGCATTGATGTGATAGTGACTCCAAACCCGACTTCCGACACTAACGCTAATTCCGGCCGTGACATCCGATGAGGCGAAAAAGGACTTACATCTGAATCATTCCCAGATACTCACGTCAACGTAGATCAGCACTATATTGAGTGGTATGGAGAATGTCTTTTCGCGGGTTGTGACGCTGGACTCCCAGTATGGCGGCCGATCAGGAATGATCACACCTGCTAGTCCAATTTGATTGGTGCCTGCCATCCTACGTTTCTCGTGATTGCGGTACTTTACCAAAGTGGGCAAATCGAGATCATGAATGATAAACCTTCAGTCTAGATGCTTCTTAGAATTCCAATTCTCGACATGTGGAAATTATCTCCATCTGTTAATCGCCATATTTGATAAAACGGCGATCCACACGGAATGTTTTGGCACAATGCCAAAATACAATTTTCTAAATCAAGGTCCTTCAACATATACCTTGCAAAGTGACTGCAGTGCCTCGATATTGGATCTAATTTACCATTTGATCGAACCTCTGTCAATATTGCCTGCTCCTTTTACGCTAACATGTCGGGCCCAGGCACAATTATCACAACCCTCCTGCCTTTTGCTTTCAGTCCAAAGATGGTTGGAATTTCACTTAACGGTTCAAAGAAACATGGTCAAGTCCTCAAGCAAGATTGCAATATCAACTCACCAATTCCGTCCCCTTTCCATCATCAACTATCCGGCGCAGCCCCTTCCCGATTTAATATGATGGGAAGGATGTCACAACAGGTCAACGGCAACTAGGGCACTAGAAAGACTACTTATATCAACAGTATTCGACCAGCGCCTTCTAAATGCACATTTTGAATCACATGTTCGTTCTCTAAGAAACCGCCCCCGTCCTAGCAATTTCGCTAACTCTTGCATGGGATTCCTACCACCTAAAAAATGATGACGAGGCAGTATATCAATACGGCGTGAAAAATTCTCATCTTTATGGTACAAGGGACAAATATATGGGGACGCCCACTTGACGCGGTGAGTACACGAGTCATGGTCAAAAGTGGCCCCTTTGTCAAACTAACGAGTTTTCGTCCCTGTTTTTACCCCGGCCACCTATCCAGCCATAAGGTTTGAATATTTTTGTCCCATCAGAAGACGATATTTCATCATCCGGAAGGCTCAGGCTTTTGGCATAGTGAAGGCCTGCAAAGGTAGCAATGTTGGAGAAAGGAACGCTAAAGAAACATGACTCGAGCAAGAAGAATGGGCTGGGAAGCGCCGAGGTGCTAGTCGTTCTGGGCAAGCTCATAAAACTTGCGCTGGCACGGCATGGCGGAGATGGGAATAGCAAGGGTTTAATTGCTCGAGTCAAATAAGACAGACTGACGTCTCGCGACCTGACTGAAAGCCGATCGCCCCGCACATGGATCCCCACGATTAGCCAAGGAGAGCGACCGTAGCGTAAAATCTGCTCCTTAGCTTCGTAGATCTTCTCAAGAGCATCATTGCAGTTGCGCTAGTTCATAACCAGGGGAAAGAAAATAACCGCTCACTCGGCGTGCAAACTCCTCGTGCGCTGACTGCCCCGGCACGCTTCGCCCTGTCTTTTTCCGGCTGGCGTCTTCTCGGGGAAAATTCCACTGCTATCAGACTAATGGCAATAACGAGCAAATACCAGAGTGGAACAATTCGTGGGAGCCCATTTCCAACTCATTAGTACCAATTGTTGGTAAAGGGGGCCAGTGCTGTGCTCATTGCCAAGAGAATTGGGATACAAAGAAGGGAAAGTCTTCCCCGGACCCATTTCGCTGCGGAATTTCTTGCCTTGGTCCCGGCAGCAGTTAACGGATCCTCTTTTTATGTATAATTGAGGATCCCCCGTGTCTGATCTCCTTCGATACCCTTCAATTAATCCCACAATTAATCCCACCTCTCTCTGGAGTGACAACTTCACGGACCATCGGTAATCCACAAAACTTGATACAGCATCTCTCTCCGGCCCGTTGACATCTACCCTTCCTTTTACAATGGCAGTGGAGTCTCGTGGGCCTGAAATTGAAGGCGTCGCGTATGCCTTTATGATTTTATCGTCCGTTGCAACCGCATTTCGTATTTATTGCCGTGCCTGGGTGATAAAGGCGTTTTCACTAGATGATTGGCTTGCAATAATAGCCCAGGTATAACCCAATGTCTCTGTACAATATGGCTTCTCTGACCTTTTGGCAGATCTTCTTCATTGTCTACTGTGCTTATTGCATCGCCGGCGTTCAATATGGTACCGGAAAACATATCGCGGACATTCCCCCAGACCAAGTGGCCAAGACAGTGCAGGTAAAGATTAGGATCTCAGCATGCACGACACGTCAATAGCGGATATTCTAACAATGAACAGTTATGGTGGACTTGTGAGCCGACTTATGCCTTGACCAATATGGCTTTAAAAGCTAGTATTGGGCTCTTCCTGTTGCGCATTTGTGTGAATCAAGTTCAGAGGTGGATTATTTGGACCGTTATCGCGGTCAATGAAGTCTACAGCTTCTTCTTTTTCTTACTGTTTGTACTGCAATGTCGTCCCACGTCTCTCTTTTGGCTCCGATACAACAGCGACCCGCCAAAGGGAACTTGCCTGGATGCTGGGGTGATTGCGAAATCATTCATCGGCTACTCCGTCATCAGCTGCGTCACCGACTGGACATATAGCACAATTCCGGTCTTCCTTGTCTGGAACTTACAGATGAGCAGGAAGCTCAAAATCTCAGTCGTGGCTCTCTTGGCCACAGGCGCGATGTGAGACCTCGGCCACTTGATCAATTCTTATCTCGGATATAAACGCTGACCTCTTTGCCAATAATAGTGCTTCGAGCGCGACCATTGTCCGCTTTCCCTACCTTCACACCTTGACCGATGTACAAGATTTCCTCTACTCCACTTCAGACTTTGCAATGTGGTCCACTGTTGAAACAGGCCTCGCTCTTACTACCGCAGGAGTCGCAACCCTTCGACCACTCCTCCGAACTGTCTTTGGCGGGTCCTCCGCTCCAGGAGCTGGTACTTCCGCTCGGGAATGGCACAGGACGGGCAGTAACCATGCAGGAGGGGATGACGCATTTGATCTTCATCAATACCCAGAAGGAAATTATGGCCATGCAGCAGTAGTCAACAGTGGCAAGCAACCTATCAATATCCATGACAAGAGCCATCTAGACGACAGGGATGATGTATCAAAGGACTCAAACTCTATCACAGGCGATGTCTGGAATAATAGCCAGTCACATCTAGCGGGACCCTGGGATATTACTGTCAAGAAGTCTGTGGTACAAACTAGAACCCAGTGTTAGACGATTCAATACACAAAATCAAGGGAATGGCTTTATCGACGGGTATGGCGTAAGATTATTCTAAATATCCAACCCCATGTGTAAACTTGACTAGCTCTTACTCTGTCACGTGCTTGTCCACATTTTACCCCGCTCTGTTCGCTTATTGTTTAGGCACTCAGAGATTGGGTCAATCTGAATCATCACCTCGGACAGTTGGCAGGACATTGATCTTGGAACTTTTAGAATCGAGTAAGGATGAGTTCGGAAGCCTCTTCTAGCCCACCAAAGCCTCAGACCCTTTTGGTATTCAGCAGAAAACCTCCAGAGGAGGCTCGGATCTTCGGCCTTCGAGCTAGCGATATTCAGGATGTCAGAGTGCCGATTGAAGAGGAAACACCTGCGTCGCCTGACGAATGGGGTTTCACAAGCACAAACCAAGATGGAGTGTGCAAGTATTGCCAGTTAATGCTGCACCCCGATGCTCCCAAGGTTATCATGCATCAACCAAACATCCAGAGCTTGATAACCTCGGGTGAGACCTGTCCTATCTGCGGATGGGTCGAAGTAAGCATAGTCAGGGGATCGCACCAGATCGCCTCACGTTACCACGCGGGCGACCCTGCCCTGTGTGATCCAAATAGTACCACGGCGAGAATAACCATTTCACTGTCAAGAAGCTCAAAGCACACTACAATGGTGCCTGTCGTTGGTCCCAGGAGTCCCTTTGCTGACAGCGGGGTACCATTGAATAGCTCAACGGTCTCTCGACTGGGTAAGTTCCCAATCCATGCCAATTTCGCTTGTCTCATACATAAAGCAGGTCACCTCGCCTCTCGGCGGTTTTGGCAGCTGTATGATACAAGGTCCCAAGCACTACCCCATGAGAGATTGAAGATATTAAAAAGCTGGCTTACCGAATGCCTCGATCACGAATATTGTTCGTCGACCCTGCGTTCAAAGTGCGGCACGGTGCTTCCCACCCGATTATTAGACCTCACAGGCAGCCCTGATATACCCTCAGACACAGACGAGATCAAAATCAAGTTGCGGGAGACTTCAGAGGAGGAAATGGGAAGTTATGTCGCCCTCAGCTACTGCTGGGGGGCAGATCCCCAGTACCATTTCAAAACGACACGGCAGACTTTGGATGAATACAAACGCGGCATTGACTACGGATCTCTACCACTAACGCAACAAGAGGCCATTCTTGCTACCCTTTACTTGGGAATTCGATATCTATGGGTCGATTCCATGTGCATTATTCAGGATTCTCCCCAAGACTGGGAGGTCGAAGCAGCCAGAATGAACTCTGTGTATTCGAACTCAGCCCTCACATTTGCAGCCACTTCATCAAGCAGCCCTCAAGACGGCCTCCTTCATCCCTTCCAAGCCGCGCAATCTGTACAGATACACGGGGATACCGCCATGATTCGCATGGAAACACACAATACGATTGATGCGCCATCAAAGCCGCTCAACACCAGAGGGTGGACACTGCAGGAATCAGTGCTATCACCACGAGTCGTATGTTTTGGTAATGAACAGTGGCTCTGGAAATGCCCCAGCCGCTACGCCACAGAGGACGGCCTTGTCGACCGCCCCCAGATGACACATGAGAGATTGAATCAATGGGCCGGTATAGTCAGACAAGGCCCGGGCGATGATGGCAGGAACTATTTCAGACACTGGTATCGATTAGTGTCAAACTATTCCAAACGCCTTTTAACGTACCAAAGCGACAAGCTCCAAGCTATAGCTGGCTTGGCCGATATATTTGCAAGACAAACTGGATGTCAATACGTGGCGGGAATGTGGGCAGAAGACCTAGCAACCGGGTTACTGTGGCAAGTAACGTCTCGTGGTGCAACTCGCGATACTGGAAGCATCCCATCTTGGTCCTGGGCCTCGGTTAATGGAGAAGTGCTATGCCCTGACTTTGCAAAGATGTCGAACCCGGTTCTCGAGCTTGTTGATGTTGAACAACAGTGGGAAGGAGTTCCTCTATCTTCCCCGCTCAAAGTTGGCCGCCTCACCGTTAGTGGAATGATGCTGAAAGTGGCCTTGGGTGACCGCTCAGTCTCTCAGAAGTTTCGGTATCACCTTATCACAGGCTTAGGATCTGAGGAAATTGTCGGAGAGGGTTTCTTGGATAATACATTTCCAATTGATCAGGATATTTCTACCGTCTGGTGTCTTCTTGTACACCAAGAGATACCGCCTGAGATCAGCGACCTGGAAAATTTTGTGCTGGTCCTTATTCCCGCTCCGGATGCCGGTGAGTACGCGTACAAAAGGGTTGGCATGGGAGTTATTTGGCAAAAGTCACGATTCAGTAGCGGTGTGGGACAGGGCAGTGAGGCCTTTGCAAAGAACTCCCCTGAAAAGGTTATACTAGTGTGATACTGATTTCTTCTTTTGGTGCGACTTGTCTTGGGAAATGTCCTCTTGTTCATCTCGTTAGAGTGTTTGGCAATCGAAGATCTATTCTCTTCAAACTCCCTTACCAATCTCCAGTGGATTGTACTGAAGAAAGGCTCTGTTCAAAGAAGAACAACAGGTGCATATGAATTTTCATGGTTTATAAGCATTAGATTCAGCTATATGACGAACAGTCTCCACGCGGCGGACACGCGCAGCTACATGGACAGTATCTCACGCGCAATACCTAATTCCCGTATAATTTCGCAATATTCGCAGCTGTTGTGGAACCCAGATTGTCTCCATAAATGACGGAGAACGTGCATATGGCCAATTAAAAGTCGGCAATTTTGCCAGAAGAAGCAAAGACGGTATCCACAACAGTTATGAATATCCTGAGATTATACCGTAGACAGTGCAGCACAACACGTCGGACACATAAAGACGGGACCGTCTTTGATTATGACATCATAAATTAACAATTTAATCCAGTGAAAAAGCTTTCGCTTGACCACTCACAGAACACCGAAGTGCAGTAGCGTGAGACGAGTAGGGCGATAACGCCCACAATAATATAAATCAAGGAACAGAAGCCGATCACATCATTCTCCAAATTTAGTTTCTGCATCTCAACTAAACATAATGGATCTTTCAAAGATCACGGAGAAAAGTCTCCAGGTCTCTCGTGGATTCACTTACACCTATTATACCTCACCTGCGCAGGATTCCAAACCCACTCTCGTTCTATTCCATGGCTGGCCTGACACGGCACGGCTCTGGGCCGGCTTTATTCATAACTACCTTATCCCCCACGGTTATGGCGTTGTTGCCTTGGATATTTTGGGCTACGGCGGGACCTCGAAACCAACAAACCCCTCCGAGTACGCATTCAATCTGATGGCGGCCGATATTATCGATATTCTGGACCACGAAAGCCTGGATACCGTCATCTCCTTTGGACATGACTGGGGGAGCTTTCTAAGCCAGCGTTTATATCACTATTACCCTGCTCGCGTCCTCGGTGTGGTCATGCTAAGTGACGGCTATGTCCCACCAACTGGGGACTTTGATCTCGATGCAATAAATGAAAATAGCAGACAACAGTTTGGCTCAGGTATCTATGAATACTTTCACTTTTTTGCGTCAGATGATGGTGCCAGCATTATAAACCAAAACTTGGAGTCAATGTACAGTGTGGCGTTTGGCGAACCTGAAACTTGGAAAGACAACTTTTGTATGCCAGGTGCCATGCGCAGGTTTGTCAGTGAGGGGCGAATGCAGCCAACTGCAACATACTTTACACCCGAGCACAAGGCAGACTTTCTGGAGCGATTCAAAAAAGATGGTGGGTTCGAGGCCCCATGTTGCTGGTACAAAGCCTACACCCAAGGGGTGCAGGACAAAGCGGATAAGCTGGTAAGCAGGGAGTTCATGCAGGTCAAAGTGCCAGTCTTGTACTGGGGCGGGGAGCAGGACTATGTGGGCAGGCCCGCCTTGCTAAAACCCAGCATCGACGAAGGTCTACTGCCAAGGCTGAAATTCGTAACAAGAGACGGGGGTCATTGGGCTCTTCTTGAGAAGCCAGATGAATTTGGGAAAGATGTCTTGGATTGGCTTGAGGAGAGCTTTGTCTAGATGGTACAACGATGTAGAATCAACATCTCACTTTGCACGCTCGAAAAGATTTGTGTTCATCAAATAATTGATGTGGGTATCTCAGACGACATATCTAGCAAGGGTTCCATGCGTGTCAGGGTACCGACGGGGGCCTCGCCGAGAGCTACTCTGTGGTATGATTCAAAGTGATGAGTCTAACTGGATTGGGCTACCCTTAGGTCTATTGGGGAATTGGAATATGGCCCGGCTCGTTGCAGTGACTCGTTCCGAGATGGCATTCTTGGTGATACAAATGGTGTCGATTCACAAGGCATGGCTTGCAAATTGTGAATGTACACTATTATTTTCACCTTTGGTTATGTGAGCAAGATAGCGCAGGTCCGGTTGGCAGTTTTGGCCACTTTCCCAACAGCAAGTACTCTAGTCATAATCAGAGCGACAGCAATCAGGTATAGGTGTTCGGCGGACAGATGAACAGGTGATGGTCAGGAAGCAGCAGTGCCAACAAATTCTTTTCTTTTCTTTTCATAGAAAGTCGGTTTGGGGCGGTTCCTGTGTCCAATATATGTATAGGGAGGATCATAGATTGAAGTTGGATGTCATCTGTAACACTGTCTTATCCCAATCCTACTCACAAAACCAACTCGCGGCTCAGGTCAGGCCAGGTACAGCACCAAGGGTCAGCCCTCAATTTATCTCCTATGCCACCAACGCCACGTGTCTCACTGCAGCCCTTGCGGATAATCCAAGACCCCTGTCCAATGCGACACTGGGCAGATGCATCCAGTAAATGAGACGTAAATAATCGAACGAAGGAATCAAATCCCCTCCTCCACCCCCTTCATCAACCTCCGACCCGTCCCGCTTTAGCCTGTTTGGTTCTCCTACACGAACCATTCCTTTCTTTTGGTTATATTGTCCCTGCTCTGTCCTACCTTCAGTCTACAATCGCGCCAATGAGCCCGTTTGGGGCGCAATGCGGTAATTCGGAGTCTTTTCTGCTCAAAAAAATGTTGGCGAATACGATTGCAAGGTATCATTTCGGGCACCATCGACGTATTCTTTTGGATCGCGAAAAATGTCTACCAGGTTGGACCCCGGGCCTCCAACAGCGCATAGCGAAATTGTACCGGGGTCTCTACGGGGTAGACCCCAACCTGGCAGATGGACTTTTGGAAGGCCTCTGCTGAGACCAACCCTGCCCTAGTTCAGGCGCCCGATCCCTGGGGGGGAGTCCGTCTGGGCATCGGGTGCACGGCCTCTGCCGATTCGGTGTATTAATGGCGCGAAAGCGGCACGGTCAGCGGGGAGATGTTGGAGAAGTCGTGGAGAGTCGGGGTAATTGGGGCCGCCAAGGATGTAACGTTCAAACGGCGCCGGGGTGGTTCTCGCCGGGGTAGCGTTGGACGAAGGCCTGGTCAGGTGGGTGGAAAGAATACGCGAGCCGTCTCATACGAACTGGGTGGTAGCACCGATCCGGCCCTTTTAACCCCGCAGACACCCCGCACCTACCCCGGAACATAACCCCGAACAAGAAGTGGGTGGCCAGAAGTCTGGGGGCCGGACCTTGCCGCCCAGGCTCTGATAGGCCGGCGTATAAGCTGTTGGTCTGCCCTGTCCACCTTGGCCTGTAATAGGTGCGCCAAAAATCAGAATCATACTAACCCCAAGTGCCTAAATGCCCTTGCCAATCCTACCCCAGTTATTAGATTTTCCAGCGTCGTCGACTAATGAGCATCATCGGACAGGCATGCCGACTTTCCGTTGGTGGATCACCTACTTCCACCGGTTAGAACCTGTCGGCCAGGGCGAAACATCAAAGCTTATAAAAGGGCACGCCCAACACGCAATGCTTGTAGATCTCTGTTGCTACCCGCTTTTCCTCCCTCACCCATCGTTCATTCAGGCAAACACCAGCCAACATGAGTAACCCCACCGATGCGAAGTCGCCCGGCGGCGACGTGGACATCAAGGACAACACCCAAGTCGAACATGCCTACGACGCTGACGAGAAGCCCTATGTCACCAAGGACAGGGCAGATGCCATCGAGGCAGAGAACTTGGAACACAACATGGGCGTGATTGAGGCCGTCAAGGCCTACCCCATGGCTACGCTCTGGGCCTTTACCATGTCCTGCACTATTGTACGCTGCCTGCGCCGTGGTTCCGTCTTCAAATCGAGCACCCCACTAACACCGCAATTCAGATTATGGAGTCGTACTGCGTCTTCCTCATGGGTAACTTTATCGCCCTGCCCGCGTTTGCGCATGATTATGGCATCTGGTCCGAAAAGGACAGCAAATGGGTCATCGAGACCAAGTGGCAGTCTGCGCTCCAGGCCGTCGGACCAATTGGCGCACTCATCGGCGTCTTCCTCGCCGGCCCCATCACCAGCTGGATCGGATACAGATGGGCCACCATCTCTGGTCTCATGGCCCTGAACGGCTTCATCTTCATCTTTTACTTTGCCAACTCTCTCCCGGTCATGTTCGTGTCCCAGCTTCTCGAGGGTATCCCGTGGGGAATCTTCATCGCCAACGCACCCGCATACTGCAGCGAGATTGTGCCGATCAAGCTGCGAGCACCTGCCACCCAGATGCTTCAGATGTTCTGGGCCATTGGAGCCATCATCGTGGGTGCCGTCACCTACCACTACAACAACATAGAAACCCAGACTGCGTACAGGTAAGTGTTGCCCAGCGACCGGCGAATCGCCTGCTAACGACAGAAACCCAGAATCCCTATTGCGCTTCAGTGGATGTTCCCAACCCCTCTCGCCATCCTCCTCTTCATCGCGCCCGAGTCGCCCTGGTGGCTGGTCCGCAAGGGACGCCTTGAGGAAGCAGCCCGTTCGGTGGAGCGTTTGGGACGCAAGTCAGTGGTCAACAACATTACCGAGTCTGTTGCCATGATGCGTCGTACCATTGAGCTCGAGAAGACTGAGAAGGAGCCCACTCTTTTGGAGCTGTGGAAGGGCACCGACCTCTACCGTACCCTCATCGTCTGCGGTGTCTACGCGGCCCAGAACCTGACTGGTAACCTCATTGCCAACCAGGCCGTCTACTTTTTCGAACGTGAGTAACTGTTCCTATTTTGATTGGACCGCCAGGCTAACCCCAGCACAGAGGCCGGCATGAGCACGGATACTGCCTTCGCCCTGGGTCTCATCACCTCTGCCCTCCAGACCATCTTCGTCATGCTTTCCTGGATTCTCACAACATATCTTGGCCGACGCACCATTTACGTCTGGGGCTCGGCCATCAACGTCGCCTTCCTGATCGCTCTCGGTATCGCAGGCTCTGTTGCCCAGTCTAAGTCAGCCTCCCTAGCGCAGGCGTCCCTGGGTCTCATCGTCTCCGTCTTGTTCACTCTGGGTCCTGCCCCCGCTTCGTGGGTCATTATCGGAGAGACATCGGCCATCCGCCTCAGGCCCCTCACGACTGGTGTCGGACGTGGTGCCTACTACATTGTCAACATTCCTTGTATCTTCCTTTCCAGTTATATGCTCAACCCCACGGTAAGATTATTCTCTATTTGAAGTCAAAGTGATATTTGCTGACATGGAACAGGGTGGAAACCTCGGTGGCAAGTGCGGTTACGTTTGGGGCGCCACTGGCTTCGTTTGCTTCGTCATGGCATTCATCTGGCTGCCAGAGATGAAGGGCCGATCCTATCGTGAGATTGACATTATGTTCAAGCGCAAGATTCCGGCTCGCAAGTGGAAGAACACGGTCATCGATGTGCACGATGATGAGTAGACAGAAATGCAGTTAGTAGTTTAGTAGTATAATATGTTATAGGATATAACTGCTATTTTTATAAAAAGCAAACCTAGTTTCTTCCCCATGGTTCATGAATAGGGCAATAGCAAGCCCGTACCATTTCGTCTACTTCATTGCCCAAATATTGCACTCCAAGGCACGAGGGATTGCCTCATCCATTGATCAAATTTACCACTGTTAAACCAGATAAAAAGAACTGCTTCATAGTAAGCCCGACGAGGCAATGTAGTGCAGTGGTAATTAGGTTGAAAAGAGAGACAAGCATCGCCTCGAGTATGCCGCCGTAGCACTAGTTGCGCTTCCGACAGTACGTTCATCAAAGTCTATCAAGTTGGTGTACAGTATCTGTCCAGCAGGTAAAAGGGTCTTGTGAGCCTGTCTTGGAGTATTCTCAATCTATTATATTTTCCAATTGTTCTATTACCTTTGTGGTTTATTGTCAATTAATTAAGGGTTATTTTGAGAAAGTAACGTCAATAAATCGATATGACAGATTAGATTCCTAGATACAAGCATCAAAATAAGCGCAGCTCCCAACCGCGAAGATTTTTGAACAGGATAAGTACTATTCTGCTTGGGATAAAACCTTAATTAGACACCAAATGCACTTTTTACGGGTCAAGGGAGTACAAATTCCACTCATTCTTTCCTATCATCCCCTGCCTCCGGTTATCCAATCTCATCCCATCTCTTGTGCTACCCTATAGTCACAGACCATAGCAGAGTCTTCTCCCCAAAAACATCAGTAGGATCATCAACCTCTATGGTACGACGTTTGGTCAATGTCAATCTTTCATACATCTCTATTCATGGGTTTGTTACAGATAAAGCAAAACCCACTTTGGTTTCAACAATGTTGGGGAGGGTGGGGTTGGTATCGAATGAACAAGTAGCGGCTTGTTCATTTTATTCTGACAACCTGAATGGCTGATGACATGTGGGTCCTTCAAAATAATAACTTTAACTTTTGTATTAATTGTGCTGTGCAATGCAATGCAAGGCATTTGTATTGTGCTTGGACGCGTGGTACCTGATCCCGTGATTTTGCAAAGTCACTCCAGACACGCTAGATCCTGGGGCGCGTCGCGACTTGTGGTCTTGGGGCGCACGGGGCACATATTGGACAAGGTACGAAAGCGAAAAGCGGTTAATCTGTTTTGGGCTGAACCTTATGGAGTGATTCTGAGTTTAATGCTAACCTTGAGGAGGTAATTTTTATTACAAATGACAAACGGCTTGTCTCTATTACCAGTAAAAACTGGATTGCTGTAAGTGGTGCCCAGCCTCAGTCTCGAGAAGCACATTGACGCATTGGTTTTATTCCTTCTGTCTGCCCACCCCTCTAGTCTTCAATCGTTGTGCCTTTTCGACCTCGTTGGCTCTCTCTTAGTTCACATATTACAGCAGAGGGCTTTTGCGAGAATGAAGGATGTGTTGGCATTTGCATTCGTTTTTCCATAGTCTCATCCCAATACCTCGATTACTACCGGGTAGCAACAGCAATTCCAGCACCAACGCCAGTCAACTTTCCAGAACGACTAATCACACCGTCTATATTGATCACGAGAGTGGTGTTATACGACCTGAAATTGGCACTTTCTGCGAGATGCATCAAGCCACCGAGCATTTTTGTTGTTTGTCGTACCAAATGCGCAAATCTTTGCCATGTAGGGCCTAAGTCAACTTCCCGCATTGCAAGTGGGCTATTCGTATTCGACAACTAGATCGTTTCAAAGCGTCCTTACCAAGATATTACAAGATCAAAAAACTGCGCGTGGACGAGCCAGATAGAGCGGGTGGCTGGCCACGAGGCACAACGCGTCTGTCGTGTAGCCGTTAGACTCCACTTCCCGTGCCTTACGGCAATTTAACTCCCACGGCAGAGCCAGGGTGTCTTGCGGCAACTGCCGAGTCCAGACGAAAGACCACCCCACATGGGCGCTGAGTAAACCGCTGACCGAGCTGTTAGTCGGCCTTTGCACAGACAACCGCCCAGAGAGAATGTACTTGGATACCGGCATGGAGAGTTCTATAACTAGCTACCATCATCGCTGATGGAATTTTGCTTTCCATTCTTCTAAACCACACACTTGGCGCTCCTCGATCACTCAGTTCTCTTCAACAGCCCAACCATCAAAATGAAGGTCGTAGCTCTTCTTTCTCTCGCCGCCGTTGCGCAGGCCATCACCATCACCGTCTACGAGAACCAGAGTGGTCAAGCCGGCCAGTTCCAGTCATTCGATACTGCTTCCGCTACTTGCCGTAAGCACAACTATTAGTCACTACTTTGAACTCTTCATACTAACCTGGTGGACTCCAGGAAACTTCAACGGAGCCAACTCGTACTGGAATGACAAGATTAGCCGTGTTCAAATCCCGGCCAACGTCAGATGCCAGTTCTGGGAGTAAGTCATCATCAAAATGAGACAGAATTATCACATGATGAATCACTAACGCCTTGCCTAGTGACCTTGACTGCAAGGGCGCTAGCTTGGTGGTTCCGGCTAGCGGCAGTGGTGTTGATTCCAACATTCCCCAGAACCACAACGACAAGATCAGCTCTTATGCCTGCTATCAGTAATTTAATCGACCCTGGCTTTATTGGCTAGAGTGTAATATGGACCAACCCGGAGGGAAAGGACATGGAATTTTCAGGCTAACTAGACTCCCTCTCCAATTAAGTTGAACTTAGAACCCTGTCTCTAAAACTTTATCAATTATAAATCTCTAAATATTTTCTCTTTTTGTGACTTTTTGTAAGTGCCGATTATGGAACCAATAATGCTACACTTGCATTACTACTAAATACCAATTTGCGATACTGATTACCAACTGGTGTGACTCTTTGATTTGATAGGAAAGTTCTGTTATTTACTTTTTTTTCTATCATTCAAATGGTACAACATAATTAAATATAATATTATTCACAATTATTCGAAATGCAGTTCTTCAACCCAAAGGTGGTTACAGTAAAAACAAGCCTTTAGGCCGAGGAATGACGAGCTCATATTATCTCGAGAGACGTCTAATTCCCTGTCCACTTCAAGTTATAGGTTGCAATTTGCGCTTGAAGTACGAATATATATTGTCCAATTTCTATTTAAATTGAAGCTATTCCAAGCAAATAAGCTAAAAGTTCATTGAAAAACAAATAATTAATCATCTGAGTGACAAAAAGACAGAACTGGGATAAATCCCAACTCGTATCAATTCTTGTTATTTCCTGCGTAGCCACTTAAAGCTTAGGAAACCCCACAAAAATAACACAGCTCCTCTTAAAAGCCAAATAAACGCTTGACATGGATTCACCGCCTGTCTAGTCGGTGATTTGTTTTCCAGCGCTAAGTCCTGGCTTCAAGCTACCACACCAAAGTCGGGGAAATCCTTCCCAGCCTTTAGTCCTTGATCTTGCAACAGTTTCTCATATGTATCTCTTTGTTCTTGATACATTTGGATTTTGACCGTCGACTCCATCTTAAGTTCAGACATTTCGACAGTTAGCTTCCTGTATCGCTTTGCGAGATCGTTGTACTTGTGCTCGGCAGCCTCATTGTCATCCTCAGCCCTTCTGCGACTCTCGAGTTGTTCTTTGAGAAGAGCCTTTTGTCTCTCCTTGATATCCTTCTCAGCCGACTCCAATTGTCCCTTTTTGATATCTAGCTTGGACTTGGTATCATCAAGATCTTTTGTGAGGCCGGCAACCTTGGTTTGCGACAACTCGAGTGCATCCGCAGACTTCTTCTGAGCAATTAAAGCTGTATCACGCTCCTTTTCAATGTCCTTGACCTTTGCCTGCTCCTTCAGTAAAAGGTCGGACTTGGCCTTCAGCTCATTCTGTGACTCTGCGTGTCGTTTGTTGGCCTGATCCAAGCTGGATTGCAAATCCTTCAGCTTTTGCTCCAAGGAGTGCTTGTCCTTTTCTAACTTGACGGTTGTTGTGTACAACTTCTGGTTTTCCTTGAATTCCACTTCATATTTAGCCTTGACGTCGTGGAGATCAGTCTCCAGCTTGGCAATCTTGACTTGCGCATTCTTCAGCTGTGTCTTTTGCGTTGATATATCAATACGCGCCTTGGACAGCTCTTCTTCCAAGCTGTGAGTCTTGGACGCAGCTTTGGCAAGTTCGTCACGTGCCTTCTGAATTGTGTCGTGATCTTGCTTGTCATGTTTGCTCGATTGGTCCTGGAGCTCATGATACTTCTTGTTGAGCTCATCCTCCCTATGCTTGGCGGCTGCCTTGGCATCAACAAGCTCCTTCTCCAGCTTGGCGGCCCGAGTCTGCTCAGATTCGAGGTTGCCAATCAGATTCTTAACAGTCTGATCAAGCTTATCTCTGGCGTCGTTGAGGGTGGCGATTTCCGCGATCCGCTTGTGTAAGTCGGCATCGAGGGTATTGAAGCGCTAGCTATTGTTAGCAATCCGGCCTGAAGTGGGGTGTGGAGGTGACTGACATCCTGGGCATACTTGGCAAGGTAGCCGGCGTGGTCAGCAAAGGCGACAGTTTGCGCTAATGTCTCAAGAATCCCATCAGGGAATGGAAGAGGGGTCAGGATTCGGGGAAGAGTCGGTTGGGCCTGGGGAAGGGAGACTGGGAACTCGATATTTGTAACCGAGGCTGGCTTAGACGGGTTGAAGGTACTGTGGAACGAGTTAGCGGTGCATTATCGGATTCAAGGTCCAACTTACTGGTGAGAATGACGCTGAACGTGAGCTGACAGGCTCATTATACCAATGTCCTCGCTATGGTTGCTCTCCTTCATGTTGACCGATAGTTTCTCCGTCTTCGTATCCCAGACGCAGGTGATGTCATAGTAAGACTGGTAAGAAAACTTGCAGAATGCATCACCAGGACTGGGAAGCACCTTCTGGGTGGCCTCACGAAATTGAAGGTTATTTAACTCCCCAGAAGAGCTCTTTGTCCATTGCCAAATGGATAGAACTGGTTTGCCTTCACCGAATCCATTGGGGAGGATGAACATGGCCAACTCGTTCTTGGCAAACTCGCGCCAGTTGATCTTACCCGTCCAGATGCGCAGGTCATCAGTAGGATGCTGATCATGAGGCTGCCAAAACCGCTTCACAATGAAGGTCTCCTTATGCTTTCCAATCAACAGGCGGTGGTTGGAAATGGTGACGGAGAGACTGTCATAAGCCTTCTGAGTTGTGATCTCGGCCGTGTACCAGCTGCCGTCGAGGCTGAAGATGTCGTCGCCATTGGAGGACTTCTTCACCTTGCGAATAGTGAGTTTGTCGAACCAGTTCTTCTTGTGAATGCCGTATTCATCTTCTGTCCATTGGGAGAAGAGATAGACACTGTCACCAGCGCGAACATGACCATTGGGGAGAACCAGGATAAAAGTCTCCTTCTTGGCGTAGTTATTCCAAGAGAAGACCCCGGAATAGACAAACATGCTGAGTATGAAATGAGAAACGAGGGATTTGTGAAGATGCTAGCTTAAGAGCGAAGAGCAAGATGTTGTGAATTGAATATTTCGTTCTGAATCGAAGCAGGGGATGAATGTTTTATAGCCTATGCGATACCATTTCACTGCCTCCACGCCTGAATGTGGCTTTTGAGAATGCGCGGCACGCATTCGCCATCAACAACGTTCTTGGAATGGGTGCTAGATTGGAATGCCCTGCAATAGTTTTCTGCATGTTTTTGCTAGCTGCAACCTGAATCGTACCATGACCGAAAGTCTGGACCACTGAGGCGTTTGCTTGCCATTCTCGGCCTATGAAGCAACCACAATTCTGGACCTTGGAATCTCAAACGGCAGCTGACTTGAACCCCTGCAACGTGATAAACCAGAGGTAGCACTGAATTGGGGCCGCCACACGGCGACCCCGCTCACATTTGTCGACAGCCCGTTCCACCCCACACACATTGGAAAGCCTTGTCTCACACAATTTTTGCAGCTATTGACCCTGTGGCGCCTTTGGTGCTGCGAACTATTCGATGCTTATGCAGTGATTAAATCACTGCACGGCATGGCTGGCTGATCGCCACTGGGCTGAAGCGCTTAGTTTTCTGAATTGGTAAAACTGGGGATTGTGGAGAGCTGATGAACTCTTTGGGGCTAGTCGGAGCGGGGTGGCTCGGACCTGCGATGCATCTCTCTTCAGAGCAGGCTAAAACGTTAAGTGCTGAGTTCTAAGGCTGAAGGTGAGTATGAAATAGTATTTTTTTTTCTGGTTTAACAATAGTAAATTTGGTCAATGGGTAAGGTAATCCCTCGTGCCTTAGAGTGCAATATTTGGCCAATGAAGCGGGTGAAATACACCGGCGTAACGCCGATAGCTTTGGCCGCGGCTGCAAGATATCTGAAGGTGAGTATTATTCGTAATAAATGCTTATATACAATTTTTGTAGCAAAGAAATGAAATATGTTCTAACAGTAATCGTTATGTTGAAGTTAAGAGAGCTCTGCCAAGTGGTTGACATAATGGGATCGTGTTTTCATAGTGTGACTAGCGAAACCACAGCCTCCAACCTTTGTACAGTACTACGTACTGAGACGGTCAGCGGGCTTGGGCTGCTCTTTTTTTTAGCATTTCCATTAGGTCTAATTAAGTTTTAAGATTAAGACTATTGGAACATGAAAATGATTGTCTCATCTCTGGCGAGTTGACCGATGTGCCAATACACTCTAAACTACAAAAATTACTCATCGCTTCATTGTATAGAGATAGTTATCGATTCTCCGGGTCAATTACAGCACCAGAATTGCTAAAGTGCCTTTAATAATGGGCAAATATCCAATCTGGGCTAATCATTTGCAAGTATGAATTCGATATGTATAAAAAGCGGCCTTTAATTTTATGCGTCGTGTCTCAAGATGCCTTTTGGAAAGGCAGTTCGTGTTGCGATAAGAACCTTATCCCAGGAAGATCAATCACCCCCCATTTAACTCTTCTTATTATTCTTTTCCCATGAGAGGTCTTATTGAAAAGTCGCCAAAAATGGCTTGGAGATTTAGAAAGGCAAGATGACAAGGCCAGTTTTGTACCCTTACGCTAGACGTCAATCCTTGCTATCAATCAACCGAGATATCTGTGGCATCTCCAAATGCTTATCTGGAAAACGATATCGAGCCCCATCTGGTTGGATAACAGCATCCTCGATTTTCCCCAGATTCGATAGTGCTACTGCATGCGACGTAATGCTGAGCCTGAGGTGATCGTGAGTGTGCGATGTCTCGATGGTGATGACTTCTCAATGGTGGTATCCGCACATATTAAAATAACAACCTCTAGTAAGAGCTAGGGTCCTGGAATCATTGAAAATCACTAATTTGAATACTCGCAAAAGACCTTTCGATCAATTAGCTATATCTGAGCCACCAGCGACCAGGTGTTCGTGGTACGACGCTGTGGTATACTGCAAGATCCAAACAAATGTTTTAAATAGCCAGACAACTTCTAACCATTCTTTAGGTTGTCATGTCGCTGGCTTAAGGGTAGCATATCATACGGCTATGACTTCAGCATAATTACTTACACTGTCAGCCAGCCGGCTTGGTACAACTGCTTTGACTTGTCAAGTGACCCTGATGATGGCAGTTTATACACATATTCCAACGATATTATAAGTGCTCTGTTTGGACTCTTTTCTGCTGATGCCATCCATCTTCGGCGCAGGATTTACTGGTTGTTACTGCGATTTCAAAGGCAGATAGAAGGCGTTGGTGGTGGGCGCGGTCATCAATATTGTTAGAGGAGCGCTGCAAGCTGGATTGGTGCATATTGGAATGTTCCTGGTTGCTCGATTTATCGCAGGGTTTGCTGGCGGTAGGAATATTAATTAAACGCGCGGCTATCTACACTTGCTTATTTTATCAGCCCTCTTTGTAACTTTGGTGCCAATTTATATGGCAGAAATCGCTCCGCTGTCCACCTGAGGACTCTTGGTGGGCTAACATGGTAGTTATCGTCAATTTTCTTGGCCAGGATGATGGTTATACTGAAATTATTTCTACCAGATGATATTTCTTTTTGTTAGGACATTCCTTAGCGTCGTGGGTATCCCTTAGTTCATTCTTTAACGATATGCAGCCTGCTTTTCAATGCTGCTTTCCCTTGTTGCTACAGTGTTTTTGGCCACTACTTGTGCTGTGTTTTGTTCAATCGGTACTAGAATCGCCTCGTTGGCGTGAGTGATGTTCAAATCGTTTAGAATGCTACTTTCACTCACACCACATACTAGTTATTACCCGTGAGCGTTCTAGAGAGACATGGGGAGTTCTCCGGCAACTTCATTTCAACCCCAAAGATGAGGTTCATTCCGAGCACTTTGCCAAAGAGGAACTTCGCCAAATTATGGAAAGAATTAGCATGGACCTCGCCACCTATGGAGATATAACCATCATGGACCTCTTTCCAAAGCCGTATTTCGCTGGAAGAATACTATGTTCAGCTGTTGTCATGGTCACTTCACGGGCATGTAGCAACCTGGTAATTTACAGCACGCGTGTTCTGAAACGTGATTGGATTGACCACTTAACCAATTAAAAGCTCACAGGCAATGCCACGATTCTATTCAAAGGGCTTGGCTTCAGCGACGCTCTGTCATTGACACTCTCCGCTGTATATATCTCATGGGCATGTGTATGCAACTTTTCGAATGCTACATTTTTGGATAAATTGGGACGTGCTCGATCAATGCTTAAGTCATCTCATGCTACTTTTCTAGGCTCTACTTAACTCAAAATAGTCATTGGACTTACATCTGGAGATGTTATGGCTGCGATTGAAGCAGCTTTGGTGGCGGTATACGGGTCATCAGCCAACCGGGCTGGCTTATCAGCGGGAGTAGCAATTATCTTTTGCTGCATTACTACGTCAGTTCTTTCACTCAATGACCCTGTGTCAAACTAATCGGCTTCAAGATTCTCAGGGTTCTGCGACACAACCCTCTACGTCTACTGCTCCGAGATCTTCCCCACCCACATTCGAGCCAAGGGAATGACTTGGGGCATCTCGATATTCATGCTATCAACAATCCCTTTTCTTTAGTCTTCTACTATGGGATCAGAAATGGTCCATAGGCTCATTTCACTGAACCATGACGCCAATCTTCCCAGTTGGGCACAGCGCCCCCAGGAGTAACAACTATACACGGGGAAACGCCAATGGTCCCATTTTCGGCCATACCCGATCCTGCTCCAAGACTAAGAAGAAAGCGCGGTATAATATCCAAATCGAAAGAGGTGAATTCTGCTCCCCAACGTTGAAAGTCATGGTCGAGCATTGGGTCTTCTTTGCCTAGTCCAATTTTGGGATACGAGTGAAGTTCCAAAGGGTTTATTCTGGAACCACCCTTGCAAATATCTCGTTAATTATACGAGTTATTTGTAAATCATCGTCAACAAGAATTTGATCATCCTTTTCATCGGTATTATCAAGGAAGAAAGATCCAGCATTGAGATCTCGCCATTCATCAAACCAAGAGGCACGAAAGTGGCAGAACCATGCGCGTAACCTTATCGGACCCAGTCAAATTTGGCTCGCTAAATTGCATGTGTTTATCTACTTCTCACCTTGAGACAAAGCTTAAATAAGTCAACCCCCAGTTCATACTCTGTTACATGATAAACTCTTATCTCCGGAGTAGCTAACCGTTCCGCGATGTGAAAAACCTACCTATGTAGAATTATTGGCACATGTCCAAGCCTTGGACCCCCCACCAGCCTTGTAGGAATCAATGATGGAAACAACAGAGCTATAAGTTCCAATCACCATCAAGACAGATCCGGCAACAATCATGAAGACGGACCATATAACACCGGCTCTCCAGCCCCATGTTTGATTCTCCTTGCCAGTTTTCCAATTGTCATACAGCCACATGCCACCCATAGGCTGGAAGGTCAAAAACGTACCGAAAATAGCCCCAATAAGACTAACCAGACTTGAAAAGACCGGAATAGCACTTGCAATGATATATGCAACTAAAGTGACAATGAACGTGCAACTGATCCAAGTAATGTAGTGGGTTTTAGTGTTTTTGTTTAGATGCTTGGATCCTTGTAGGATGCGCACGAAAATGTGTTTGGCAGGTAGCTAAGGATCCAAATTAGCCAATTCCTGGTTCTTCCGTAGCGACACAGAAAATGAGAAGATGTTACTTACATGAAGGAACAAAACTGCCGAGACAATTAGTCCAGGAAGAGCAATGCTGTAGCTGATCTTCTCAATAATCTTTCCTGCTGAACCAAGAGCAGGTGAAGCAACATGAGATCCACAGTAGTAGTAGACCACGGTAGCGATGATTATATAGATAGAGGTAACAGTGCTCTGGCAGATGACAAGCGCACGGGTATATAGGCGAGGATCTCTCATCTCCGCTACAATGCTGAAGAAGGCAGGTGCACCCGAATAAGTAAATATAAGAGTCGAGATGGCCGAGACAGTCTCTGAGAATGTCGGGGTACCAAACAACTTGTAGTCAGATGTAAAGTGATGTCCATCAACCGTGGTAGGATGGCCTTGAACCCCGACTCCAATAGTAACAACGAAGACTGTAGTCACGCATCAGTAACAAATGCGATTTTTCATTTAATGACGAAGGCTCACCAGAAATAATGATACAAATAGCACCCACCCAGGCCAGCCAGCTGATCCGACCTAATGTTTGAATGCTCGAAAACAAGAACCCGATGATGGCCGAGACAGCCACGAAGACGGCAGTGCAAGTGCCATGGTCGGATATTGAATTTAGCGCGATCGAGATACTAAGGATGGCTGAGCCAGACACGAAAGTATACACTGTAAGATGTGAATAAGACAAGGTCTCTTCTCCAAAGAAGCATAATATTGTATGGCGGTTGAACCTACACAGGCAAAAGGCGCCACCAAAGATTTCATAGCCGATTCGACCAAAGAAAAGTCGGCCGACGCTATCGATACCGTAGACTTCTGGATGACGTAGTTTAAAGACACCTACCATCCAGTCGGCCCAGGTGGTAATAGCGGCAATCAACAAGATCAGTATTATGCCTGGGATAATCCCCATGGTATTGAAAATGGCAGGCATTGACAAGACACCAAGACCGATCTGCGTCTTCATCATCAAAGCCGTTGTGCCAATCCAGCCGACCTATAAGAGATAATAGACCTCAGTAAAACCTTTTCACTCTATTCACCCAATATGGGCTAGACACATTCAGATAAATAACATACATTTTTGTAGTTAGGACCATCTTCGGTGATCTCGCCAAATACGGGATCGTAGTCACCGACCATTTGGGTAGTAACACCCTCCTTTTCCTCAGCATGCGGGAGATGGGGATCTTTTTGATCCATCTTTTCTTTGAGCATTGTGATAGGAATTGAACCAAGAGATATAGGATCGATTGCAATTGGTAAGAATAGTCGAGCAAAGTAGAGACGGGATGAGGAAGAAATATATAACTCATATGGGGAAATTCTCCCCTTAAATATGAGCAAGGGTTTTGCGGTGTGGTGTAATGCGATCTCGAGTCAGCCTTCCTTAAGATGCTGATGGTAAACAGTGAACAGCGATTGGATGGAACTTGGTAACCTCGACCCTAAAGGGTTTACCTCAGAAAACCGGTGCCAATCGCCACCAATACCCCATACTCTGTATTCAAACAGATATGGGGTATTTTCCGTTACATAAGGATAACTCTAGCGTGCGGAGAAAATTGGGGGAGACCAACCTAGCTTTGGCTATTCGAACTTTGGCAAGCGGAAGTATCTGCCGTAAGCTAAGAAGTTGCGATAGGGAAGGAGATAGCGAACTGCAGGTTCTGGCGAAAAGACCCACATAAATGATGCAGGAGGCCCTGGCCCTGGCAGTTCCGGTCCCAGTATGCCATACCTTTCCACTTAGTGTTAATAAAACATCGATCACCGGAATCCGCAACAATAACCCTGCTGAACTGGAAAGTGTCGTTAGGTATCTTGCTCGTGTTATTTGATATGCCTAGGGTGCAATGAACCTAAGCCAGCAAGTTTGACAATGGCACTCGTAACGCTCGCGGTGTGGCCTACAGTGGCTGCCTCCTCCATGTGCTGGAGTGTCGCACTTCTAATGGCCACGCCTTCTCTTACACATTGGCCTAGAAGCCAAAGCAGATCGACTGCGATATTGATGCTGATGGTGGTGAGATAGAAACCGGCTTCATACCTAAGGGCTAGTTCGTTCTGCTCCATAATTATTCAGTCGTCGAATAGAGTCCTGAATCAAGGATCAGGCAAAGACACTCCTTGGCAAGGAAGACTGGATGAGTGCGTCTCTCATCGGCGTCTTTTTCCATCTCTGGAGGCCAGCCCCTGCGATAATAAACTAAAGGACAACACGTTGCCTTGATCCCCGTCTCCATGCTTTGTGAGTTAACTCACTCTAAAAATTAATACTGGCATCTGGTATCTCTGTGGTCGGACGTTTAAATACTTGCCTTATGGCTCTCCAATTTGTGATCTATAACAACTAGCTTATCGTTTCCTTAGTTAGAGATTTCAGTGAGATTCCAGGCTAAACACTCACGGTAAGAAGCTCCCACCGGCCAAGGAGAGGTGTATTCTGCGGCAGAATCTCCAGACATTTGCTTGCCGTGTATCTTCTCTTATTACCAATGAAGCTGTGCTGACCTTTGGTCAGCTGTCAAAGTCATCACATAACATGAGAATATACACCCACAGTATGTTGCCAGAGAGGACCAGGTTAATTGAATGTTTCAGCCGTGCTATCTGATCAAACAGCTCGACAATGTCTTTCTTCTCCTTCGGCCAGTGAATTGACAAAGCTACTTTGGTCCGTTTAGAATCCAAGGTCTTTTCTAAATTCGCGTAAACATGTTCAAGTCTTTGCTTCGTTTCCAGAAATGGCTTAGTCATTGCACCAAGAGAGAGACCAGCCTTCACGACTAGCAGCGTCGGAATCCTTTAGTCCAACGCCCAGCCCAACAAGAAGCGAATAGAGCCCCGATATTTCCTTGGCAAAAGCGTCTCTGTCAGAAGATACTGACTTGATTTCACTGATAATTTTAACAGTCTTGAAGGTAGTTTCAGCCATCGAGAAGATGGCGTCTGTCAAACCTGCACCTTCCATTGCCAGATGTGGTGTTGAGGAGAACGAACCGATTGAGTCCAGAGAGAATATCCTTGAAGGGAGTCAGTAATATATACATTTGCTGGTGTGAGACCTTCATGGGAGGCCGAGGGAGCGCTCTGCAAGTCGCATGGCCGGACTATCAGACTACATGTACGTAATTCAATAGCCTCCACAATGACATCAATTGTATTTATATTTCGCCTTGTACTGATAGCCGGCAGCCGGGTATTCGGATAGCCGAGCAATGAAATGCCTGGAAAGGTTGAGCATTTTTTTATTTATTGCAAGTCTCAGACCTGTTCACGAGGATGCGGGCGTCATTTCTGGCGCTTCCACCAACCCCAGGGTGCTCCAGGCGTCCCATGTATATATGCGAAGCTCTCCTCAAAGAAGGTTCCAGGATAAATCATGCCTTATGCCTCCAGATCAACTGCATTCTATAGATGCCTCACCTAGTCACAGCTCAGGTAGTCTTGTTAAAAGAAAAATCGAAAACAGAAAACGCGGGGTCTCAAAATTCGATCAATACAAATCAGCCAGCATCCCTTATGCGCTTTGATACGCCACAGCCATCCTCCGGAACGGTCGGAAAGCGAAGTCTGATTAGATTAATGTGATTAAACATTGGTAATAATTTAGTCATCGAGGCCTTCCATCATCGAGCGTTGATGGTTTCAATGCTGATATTATTTGGAGTTGTCTCACGCCGTCAACGAAGCGATCGATGTACTTACCAGCTTGAGATGCGCACCAGTAATATACTCGATACCATTGGTCTAGTTCATAATCAGTAAAAACCCATTTTTTTCGAGTCGACAGGAAAGGCACACCCGTGGATAAACAAACACCCGCAGTGCAATCACATTGGGTTGCCTCCCCGTGCAATGTCTCAACAAAGAAAAATGCATAGAAAGGAACCAATGTCATCATTAGGGGGCACTTTTCTCACTCTGTAAGTGAGTGGCGTTTCTTTCATTTCGAGTGCCAGAGAACAGAAGGGGGGTAACAACTGCTGCCAAATCTCCAATGACAACCTTTGCGCGCATTAGAAAGAATATGTTGGCGTGCTTGATGTAAATACAGCTCTGGCTTATGTGGCTGTGGCTGATAATTATGGAAATAGCTAGCCTTTGACTTGAATTACCCAGATCTTCTGCGAGTGAGCTCTTCATCCTCCTTGTGGCTGACTGCCAGTGGGGTTCGCCTGTGCCCTTTGCCAATTTTATGACGTAAATTCTGAATCATAATACAGTAGGGGCCATGGACCTGTTGCTACCCGCCGCTTCTGCATGTTAGAATGTCCCTGGGATGATGCCTCACACATGCGAGGGGAGAGAGAAGACAACCGAATCACCAAGTAGGAATGCCTTTCAGGACTGCGCTGACAGGCTTGTTAACTCTAAACCCGTCATTCCTTCAATACCAAGTCTTTATAAATGTCCTCATTTGCCTTTCCCGGCGATTCAATAATGAGCCCCCTTTTGCGAACATCGCTTCTCATTCAAGGTTTCAATGTTGCCCTCACACGACCCTTAGACTATTTTACACCTCGATCGCCTATAATTGTTTGCAGGTTCAATAGCGCTGTCACTCATATTAGCTGTAGCCATGGAGACTTTTGCGCAGCGAACCAAATCGCAGGGTGGCTTGGCCCTCTCTGCACCCAAGGAAGACATCCCAAAGAGTGCTCGAATTGCTTCCCAGTATATTCTGACATTATATCAATTCAAGTTGACTTGAAACTTTTGACATTAATATCCATAAATCCTTTGCATCGTATGCTGTGAACATGGCGCAATGCAAATCGGGGCTAAACCAATAGCGCAGATGGCCCGGGTCCAGACCGCAGCCACATTCGCCTCCCTCATCAGGAACAGCCCATCGGATGTTCAAGCTTGTACCAGCTGGCTCCTTGACTCCCCTTTCAAAGCCCCTAGCATAACTCCAGTTGGCTATGACCTATTGCATACTTATAAAAATTGTATATACCAAAAAAGCTCGCATATTCCTTTAAGTTTAGCAGTAATTACATCAGACCTGGCGCCGTCTCTTGTGCCTCGACATCCTTCCCTGGGCAATCCACTTTTTCTTCTGACGGTGCGATCCGTTTTTTACACTGTGGCTTGTTGCTTGGTTCTGCTTTTCCAGAGGCTGGACCTGCAGTGGCCACAGCTGTCGTAGCAGGTTGTCAATTGCTTTTTTTTTTCAAGCCCCACGGCGCTATTCCCATACAAGTAATAAAAAGGAAAGAACAGAGGAAATCGAATAGATTGAGTGGCTATTGTTGGTCGCAACACATCACTAAGTGTATGGGTCTACAGGGGTTTTATTGTACTAAAACTGCGACTATTGGTGAGCTGAGGCTTTGGCTGGCGTTTATCCTTGTCACCAGTAGGACACCATACAAAGCCAGCTTCCGGCCTCTTTCCCCTTTGTTAGTACATTGCGCGTTCCCCCTTTTATTTAACGACGGACGGGAAAATTCCCACTCTTAAACTGGTCCCTGTAAAATTAGCGTCCTTGGTGTTTGCTTACCTTGCCACTCATCTTGTCCTCTTAATCCCCTGCTCATCCGCGCCGCGATTCTGTCTTCCGCGTATACTCTACCCCGCGACAAAAATGCTGGACGCAGAGTCAGGTGGCAGGGGGCCGCGCCCTCTCCCATTCGGTCCGGCCAGAATTTTGAAGCATGTAGCTCAGTTGTCCACCAGCTGGTTGGGCTTTGCCATTGTTGCCGTTTCGATCGCTTCTTGTTACTGGACAATATCGTACTTGGACGTAAGTTAGTCAACGGAAGGCTTGTGGCCGAGTTAACCTGAAATAGAATCGACCAGTTATCAACGATACGGCTCATGGTGCTTTTTCTGGGGTCAAGCAAGTTGCATCATCGACAGACACATCATATGTTGTTACGACTACTGAGGTCAACCAGCCGGCGAGTCCAACATCATCTGAGACCACCATTGTTGTAGAAACGGCAACCGAAGGAGAGGAAGGTCAGCCCCAAGAGGGAAATGCCGCCAATGACAGCGCTGAACCCCCTGGAAGCCCAAAATCAACAGAACCAGCCAAGGTATTAGGATCTACAGTTTCTTCGAAAGAACAAAAGCTCCAACCTACGCGACCTGCGGAAGAACCCCACGAACCCGAGCACTCCCAATCTTCAGAGAGACCTCAGATATCTGAACACTCAGAACCTCCAGAGGAGCTCAAGGAACACTCGCAATCTCTAGAGAGCCCCCAGCCACCTGAACACTCACAGCCCACAGAGCAACTCGGCCAGGATGTCGAATTGGACCAATCAGATGCATCTAATTTGCCCGACCTTCCTAGTCCTACTCCTGGCACTCACCGGTTGGTGATACTGGTCCCAGTAGATTCGCCTAACCCAAATCTTTGCAAACTCCTTTTTAGTGCCATGGCCAATGGTTACCCAAGTCCAATCATTGTGAATTGGGGCAATGAAGGCGACAGACCTTATGGAGGTCATGACTACTCTCACATCTTGAAAATCACCAAGTCTCTTGAATACCTTGACCATATGATGAGGCCCACCGCTCATCCCGATGACAGGATACATGATGATGACCTCGTAATTATGCTGGATGCTCTAGATCTCTGGTGGCAACTTCCACCAGAGATTCTGGTAAAGAGGTATTATGAGATCAACAGAAAGGCAAATGAACGACTCGCCAAACAATGGGGCACATCAGGGCGAATGCCAATGGACCAAAGGATCGTTGTCGCAGCTCAGAAAGTATGCTGGCCAGGACCCCTGGAAGGCATCAATATGCACTGTGAAGCGCTCCCTCAAAGTCCTGAGCGGGAAGACCTGTATGGTCCAGAAACCGACAAAGGCGAGCGCTACAAGACTCGACCCTACACCATCAACTCCGGAACCCTTATTGGCCCTGCCCGCAAAATGAGGCGGTACTTCCGTCGAACTCAAGATCGCATAAGCAAGGTTCAATTTATCAATCCGACGGTCAGAACTGACCAGGGACTTTTTGGCGAGGTTTGGGGCGAACAAGAGATGATGCGAACTTGGTTGCGCGAACAGCCCAACCGCGGCGACGCTGATTACCTGGACCACCCTTCATTTCGAATGATGTGGGAAAGCTTTGAATACTCTGTTGGGCTTGACTATGGCCAACAACTTGCCAGTGCTACCAACTGGAAAGAGCATGATGGAGCTATGGTTACATTGAACAACCAGTCATACATTAACCAATTATCAGCTGAGCGTGGCATTAGTCCTGTCCGAATTACTGGTGTCCCAAAAGATATTCTCGAAATTGAGACGCCACTACGAAAATATCTACCGGAAATACAAACTCCCGACTGGGGTGATTTTGGTATTTATGTTGATCTTTGGGCTGAATCCGTCCCAGTTATCCTTCATAACAATGGGGAAAGACAGGTGACGAAAGGGCGCCTAATAGCATGGTGGGACAAGATGTGGTACTTTCCCTATCTTCGCCAATTTGTCAACAAATACCTTGAGAGACCAGCTGAGCTACCCAAGCTGGCGGAGTATTCTTTTGGCGCCGGAAAAGTGGTTTACAAACCCCTTCCGTCAGAGCTTAAAAAACGAAAGCCACGTAGATTTACACCCGAGGTAGCAACCAAAGGGTTACCTGTCATGGAGTTTGCGGATATTTGCAAGGCAAGGCCTGGTAAGATAGCATGGTATGATGAGGTGTTTAGAGATGGATTAGGGCCTCTGTAATGAATAGTCTCATTTGTTAGTTTATATATTTTGCTACTTATCTTCTGATTAAGTTGGTTTAGGATTAGTACAGTGGCTTAGTCCTAGTGTTGGACATGGGCAGCTGAGATGCTGGGCTGTCACACTCACAGGTGGTCTCGATAGCCTCAACAGGCGACTGTTACGTAGGCCCGATTCCCGGACTAGCCGGCATCAGGATTTAGGTAATTCAACGATGGCCAAAGCCGCAGTCGGCCCCAAAACACCAGACAAAATAACACACGAGCCTAGCTTATCAATCTGTTGACCACGGGCCCTGCCGGGCACAGCCAATTGAGCATCGGGGCCAAGTCGCGATCGTCATGTCGGTCTAACCCTACGACCCCGAAGCCGGCGGTCGCCCTCAACCGCAGCCTCCGACGGCTAGCTGCAACAGCAACTATAAAAGACCTAGCTAGAAACCTTCCATAGCAAGAGCTTCTACGCATCTAGAATCATAACCATCTTTTGATATGAGCTTTCTTAGCCTGAAACGATTAGGAGCTGAAGTCCGTGCAAACACGGGGCGACCAGGACGGGATCTGTAGCCATATGTCTCAACTATTTCTGAATGTGTTGGCTTGCGTGTTCGGCAACTATGTTAGCAAGCTTGTCATGGGCTGTGATACGCTCTAACACTTGCCGTACAATACTGAGTTGGCTTGCGCTTGGCCAGTAGTCGAGTGATCCCAATGCGCCGATATTAGGAGTCAATTAACCGTAAACGCCCTCGCAAGCCTGTAAAACTGATCCTATTCTACATTTGTAAACCCTCTATAACTACTAATCCTTTCAGCTTAGAGCAATATTAAACGGCAATGACTAACGAGAGTGATAGAAATGTTGCGTAAAGCTAGGTAAGAAATACGGTGAATATGCTGGAAACATCTGCTGACACACTCAGAAATGTCATCAGCATCTCTCTGTAAGTGCCTTCTACGCAGCCCATTACTGTTCAAGTCTCCAGGACAATGATTTACTCAAAGCATGTTCCGAATGGATACAAATACACGGTCAGGAGTAGACGTTTAGAGTGGCTGCCAACAGGTTATACTTGAAAGACTTAAAATTAACAGGGAAGAGTCTAAATAGGCTACTTAGCAACTAGTCTCAATAGCATGAGCGAAAAGCTGATAAGTATCAGCGTGGTTTAAATTCTGCTCGGCAGTCAGGTTTTGGGTCAGAAACTCATACCCATAGCCATCGTAATCATCAGTCCCCTTGATAACTGGAAGATGGCTCATTTCGTGGATATGAATTCCGACCTGGTCCGCATAGTGGCATTCTGCACTGGTGACAGGCTCGAGCCAGTACGGGTCACAGTAGACGGTTGTGTTCAAAGGGATTTCTGCAAAAGCATAAGAGCCAGTATCCCTGCACCAATTATCTATATCGGTACAGGAGTAGGTATGGAAGCCGGCGTTGGTTTTGCCACACTCGTCTGAAATCTTTTGGTAAACATCAGTGACAATATGGCGGGTGGCTGGCGTTGCCGACTTGAAGTACTCTAGCATCTTCGCCTCGTTTCCGTTTCGAGCGGCCTCGGCAGCCTTTCCTGCGCGAATGGTACAGTGGGCCAAGATTTTCTGTGCCGTCTCTGCCCTCTCGGCAGAACAGCCTGAAACTACCGACCGTTCGGCAAAGCTGTCATGTGTGCTGCAAGAACCATAATTGCCCGCACCATGTGTTGGTTGGATCCGGCACAGCTTTTGGGCACGGGGACTCACGTCCACACCGCTAGCGGGTTCGGTAGGAGCAGCTGCAGCAAGAGAGGCCAAGATGAGAGGTACAAACGACTTCATGACGAAGGTTGATAGACAAGCTTTGTAGGAAATAGTGCGGATATTCGAATGGGCTTGATATCTTGCAGGAATATGAATATGCTCAGGATGTCAGCGGGAGAGATATTGCGACCTATTCCTTGACTTATGTATTCCTTACTATCATATGCCTGTCAAACCTGATCTTATCTGTATCTCAATTTATGGCATCATGGTCTCTGACTACCTGGTCCCCACTAATGCACAGAAGTTCCCTGAACTTGGACTTTTTACTTTACTAGACTTGTTTTTTTTAAAGTATAAAAGTGTCTCGATAGACTGAATACGAAACTATGCACGGTGACCCAGCTTCAACAAGTAAAAAATAAAACACAATAAAAAAGGACTATTAATATCATTATACTATCAATTATTTAATTATTATATAATACCTGGAATTCACAAACGATATCATAACCTAATACATGTATAAAGGTTATAGTGTGTTGGTAAATCAACCAAGCTGAATGAGAATCATCAGGCTGCAAAGCAAAGGACAGTTCGTAATAATTGAGTTTCTGGAATTACGAATTGAGTTTCTTGGCAACCCCGCTGAGAGGCTGTGCGGTTTTAAATCCGTTTAAAATATAAGCTCTTATGCATAGTATATTTTAGTTTGAGACTTAAAATCCGTATACGGATAATAGGAACTTATGTATTTATGTTGAGATAAAAATCCAATGTTTTGTCTAAACTTGTGCTGTGCTTATCCTAGTGTGTCGGTTTCGAATACAGTTAATGGTTGCGCTTATTCCTGTTTACCTTCTATGGGTCTTCATTCCTAGTGCGTGCGCTCGCCATTTCAGGAAATATTCGGAATTCGTTGTCCCGTAACCTTCTCGGAATAAGTCCACCTTGAGTGCATGGCCCAGTATTTCACAGATAACAAGGCAGTAATGCTCCAGAGGTCGCTTAAGCAGATGACTTTGGACAATGGTTTTTCAGGCGCCCCTTGAAAGACATTGAGCAATGGCTAATCGAATTCGGTAGCTTTGCTTTGCCAACTTTGTACTGGTGGACCAGTCCGGGTTCTTATACTTGGTCCCTTCACTGCTTATTCATCGTGGAGGCCGCCAGAGAACGGATTACAAGCAATTAACCCTGCGGTTGTTAGTTATGGCTTGACAGTTTACTTTGATGCTTGGAATCTTTTATATCACACACCCTGGATAGCCCCAATAGCTTAGCCTGAACAGTGGCACAATGGCATGATTCAGATTGCCCCCAGGGGATGACAAGACTCGCCAGTAACCACGAGGGTTCCCATTCAACCAATTTCACTGCCGGAATGGGCGGTCTAATTTTAAACTACAAGACAGCATATTGTACCACTGACGTACCTAGTATGAAACTTTACGGCCAATGCTACTGGACAGAAGGTCTTGCTTACTCCTAAGCAACTTGCAGCAATGAAGCTGTTGTATATTCTAGCACAAGAAGCTGGGATGTCACGTGTTGTTGGTGGCGGTTGGCCCAGGCGCTTAATCCCAAAAAGGCCAAGTATTGCTATGATCATGGTGATGTAAATACTAAATAGAGTCTGTGTGATGAAATTGAGTGATCTGATAAATTGCGGTATTTTGCCCTTTTGAACGGCTCAATACAAAGTTTTCCCTGACCCAACACCAACCTTCATTCCCTTCCAAGTTTCCCTTTCCAGATGGAGAGGAGAACAAAGCTGGCTGGGGTGAGGCAGGAAACCCTTTTATAGAGGCATCAAGGCTATTTCCATCGGGTTGGATGAGGCTATCGGAGATGTATTAGATTTCTAAAGGTTATTGGGTATTATAGACTAATTCTTAGCTTTTTTTATTGTAAGTGAACTGTGCTGGCTGGGGCCACGATTTGGATACCTCTATGGTTTGAAGAACTGGATCTCTAGGCTGCTAAATAATAATACTAAATCAAGTAGCTGCCAATAGCACTCTGACATCAACTCTTCAAGTACGGGCTTTCCATTAGACCTTTACCATGCAAACCGCCCTTCGGGAAAAGTTTGAGTCTGATTGGAACAGTGGGTGTGCTAGCGGAAGTGCAAAGGCGGATTGTTGAGAACCAGACCATCAGACAGCTACAAGCTAGATTCCAAGCTCCAAAGATATTTACTAGGTGAAAGTATTGAAGGGAATTACGTTATCCAATCAGCAACTATGTTTCCAAATATGCGTTACAAGATGATTGATCAGTTGCACATTCTACGGGGTTTCTCGAAGACAGTGCCACATGCACGAGCAGTGATATATATAAATGGGATCTAGGATGTATAGAAATCAAAAGTATGCTGTCCACTATTTCAAGCACGTGGCCAACACGGAAAGGAAGATTTCCCCAGAGATATCGACAAAGACGTCTTCTGCATCGGCGCTGCTGACTCGAGCGGGCAAGTGTGACCCGAGGTCAAGGATCAAAGCGGGCTGCACTTCATCTTCCCGGGCTTCGACATAAAGGATGTCTTCGAAGCAGGCGGCAACGACGGCTATGCAGAGTGAATGTCCAAGAGTGCCAGACTCGGCGATCTTATGAGCAAAAATGGACTCAGGGGGGTCCTCCATCGCCACGGCGCTAGGGTTTGGTATAATTGTTGAAATGGGGTGGGGTTTTGGTGTAGTGTAAAACACACACCGAGCCCAGAACAACGGAAGAGCTGACGGACGGTTGGGGCCTTTTGGATGTGAATGCCCTCATGAGACGTCTCAAGGGCTAGGTTAATAAATCAATGGCCACAAACAACAGGGTCAAGAACAAATATCATTAATATTATTGGAACCGTATGATCAAACGGTCCCTTAAAGAGGAAGCCACAAAATTGGCCAAAAATCATGAATTGAGACGAAGCTGGGGGTCGGCTTTTGGTGTTGTAACCAGAGGGCCTTTATCTCTAAGTCCGGTGTTGCAGCCGGGCTAACTTTTTAACCGATACCCCAGCTCTAACACATTGTTTCATTTAATACTTTCTAATTGTAACAGTGTGGTCTTGCCCTGGATACAGGGTAATTAGATGAATGGATTCCTGCAAAGATTGTCGGGTCGTTCCGCGGTCACGGTAGTGCTCAGCAACCTAACTCACAAGGCTCAAATCAGGAACATTAACTCCATGGATTCGGTCTGCGTTGAGTCTCAATTCCCATGTGGAGAGTGAAATATTCTCTGCAGGCTCAGAAGGCACCATGTGGATTAACCGTCAGAAGTCGATCATCCATTCGCTCATGCAGTTGGTAGGGACAGGGATGCGAGGCCCACTAAGTAATTTCCACCCACTGAGCGGAACCCACAACAACACAACGGGATAGCTGGTACCAAACCCCTGTAAATTCAGCCTTCAGCCCCTGTAGCAGCTACAAGGGTACCTTGCATTTCTAGCGCATATCGCCTCTCCTATTCCTCGAATTTCCTCAACTTTCCCACCGATCCATGTGTCCCTACAAATCCAAGACCGCGAAAGAGTGTCCAAGATCTTGCAATATAATTACTGGTGGTCTCCGCGTTTTTTATTGTGCATAGAGTCTGTCACATTTGCCTGGACTTTTGGAACGAAGGTCTGCGGAGTCAGGAGTAACTAGCGTGTTAATCAAGTGTGGCTTTTTTTAGGGAATGAACCATTGGAATTAAAATTTGCATGTCTCAAATCAATACCAGAATTGGCCATTCACGGCTGCATCCTAGACGGCTGAGTGCGGCTGACATCTCCTTTGCATGGTGACATGCTCATTTAAAACCCCAATACTTCCACACCCCCAGAGCGACGAGTAGAATTGGCCATTTTTTCTTGGCACATCCTTCAGGAACCATGCGATCCATCATGCGTAACGCCGTCGCTCTGTTGCTCTTGAGTGTGACTTCTGCGAGTGCCAGACAATGCATCCCAGCATCACGCTCAACGACCTCCACATACTCAGACTTGACAACTTCGACTTCGGGCTCAACGACTGTGACTTCCGACTTATCAACTCTGATTATGGACTCGACAACCTCGATTTCTGACTCATCGACCTTAACGTCTGATCTCACAACTTCCACAACCGGCTTCACGACAACATTGGCTTCATCGGATTCCACAACCTCCACGGCCCTGATCACCTCAACAAGTGCAGCTACGTGCAAGGCACTATCAGGTACGTGATGGCTGATGGCCGCAGCGGACGGCGAGTATGTCTGCGATAGATTTGACTGACCCGACGCAGACTCATGCGCCAACACAGACGACTGCTGCTCGGGTTCATGCATTGCCAACGTGTGCACAATACAAACTTGCACCCCATCTGGTGGCCAGTGTGACCTTAATAACCCAGGAGCTTGCTGTAGTGGGACTTGCACCAACTTCTTCCCTCCAAACCCTCCTGTATGTGCTTAAGGGCATGCGGAGGAGCATTTTAAAAGTCAACTACGCTGGATTTTGAATTGGATGACATAGGCTCTGCAGCTCTGATTGAAGACATGGGCAGCGAGGAGGCTAAATAATTCTTTATTGCAATCATGCTGGTGGAAAACGCACCCTACCATGGATCAGCGTCAATTGGCGTTGCTTCCAGGACTTGTGGGGGTATTTGGCTGTGTCCCCTGACTTCATATCACAAATGCCTAAACTGTGTATGTAAACTCAATCTTAACCTTGCTCACGTTATACTGGCTCTCATATCCCACGGCCTGTTGGACACTGGGCGGAACTACAGCAAGGGGTCGTTGAGTGATCCCGACCTGAATAAGAATGGACCAGCCGGCAGGTTGGTATGTGATTGCCTTTTCCCGCCCTGTGAAGCTTTTGTATATTAAGGAGCCTGTAACAAAATTGAGGAACAGATTCGCAGCGCGGACTCCCGAGCTGCCAATCAACTCATCAGTCGGCGCCCTCATGACCTCAGCCAGCGAATCTATTCTCTCCTCAATCGTGTATTGATGTACTGACTTGGGAGACTGGATTAACTACATACATGTGTGCCATCCAACATGCTCCCAACCTCATCCAGCTTCCGCTGCCAAGAGTCAGACTCAAATTTCTTCCCCTTGAGCTTATCCTGGTTGGGTCCCTCAGAATCCACAAACACATTCTGTCCAAGAGTCATATCTCCTTCATATAGGGGCTTGCTCAGATCTTCAAGTAACCCAGGGCCCTCATCGTTAGGTTCTTTATGGTCTTTCCAGATCTTCACTTTGAAAGTTGCCCCTTTGCGAAAGAAAAAGTTTTCCGCTAGGTCTTTATTACTCTCGGCAAAAGGTTGCATAGAAGCCTCAGGAATCTCAGACAAGCCAAGAATCAAACCCTTTGGAAGAAGCTGAGTGACGGCTTTGGGGAGACTCGTGGTGAACTTGACATTGCTGGCAGCCAAGGCGATGTTGGGCGACTTGACCAGCATATGGGAGATGTGCATCTCCTGATCTGAACCGTAGAGGTAGAAGGGCATGAACTCGCTGGGATACTCGGCATCGCGATGGATAGAGTCAAGTGGTCGGCTCTTAATCATTGACTTGAGAGTAATTGTTCCTTCTTCCGACTCATATTTCCTGGAAGGGTTTAGCATGATTCTCCAAGCAACTAGTCAGTAATAGTACTTACTTTAGACCCTTTTCATACATAATAACCGTCATCTTCATCTTGACCCCACCTGAAGGAGATTCGGCTTCGTTGACGACATCAGAGATGTATCGTTTCTCGTTCGTCTCCAGCATGACAATGCTGTCAGCGCTCTCACTTAGCCGCTTCCTATAGAACTGCTGCAATGGCTTGCTCAGAGTTGCGGAGAGTATGACCTGCTGTCGTCTGGTAATAGTGTGGAACGAAGCCCCAAATAATAAAAACACCTCTGGAGCGTCTGGTGAACCTTGTACCTGGAAATGAAGCCGCTTCTTACCAGGGTTGTTCCTCTCCCGAACCACATCGACCTCTTCTTTGATGATATCCTCGAGTTCACCCATAAGTGTACCAATGAAACCCTTGCGAGTTGGGAATGGACTCATGACGACATTTCGGATTACGAAAAGGCTCTGGTCACATTTGGTGACCCCCATTCGCTCCATGAACGTATGGGCACATTTCCCATAGTCCTCGGGTAAGAATTGAGTAGATGTCAAGAAGATAGGGATCTTGGTGGGATCAGTGTTCCCGGAGGTAATGGACAACCTGTCTACAACTCTCTTCATGAGATAGTTGGCTTCCTCCAAGTCGGTGTTGAGGTTTCCATCCTCGTCCTTCCAATTGAGTGCAAAGCAGTTGATGTTGGTATCAGATCCAAGGTCGCGGATGATCTTCATGGCGTCTGCTGAGGCAAAGATCTCAGAATCTTCCTTTCCGATGATGAGATCGCGGATCTTCTTCCTTTGGTTCTCTACTGGGGTAGACAAGAACTTCTTGGCGCCTCCATGCTCAGCTGGAAGCATGTTGAACGGGACGCATATGAAGTCCTCGTTGATCATGGTTGCATAGTGCGCTGACAGCTGGACCCTGTTAGTATGGACATAATTTAGCATAATAGTATATCGAACTTGCCCTGGCACTCGTAAATGTTGCCTCACCGAGCAACTTGCCATAGCCTTGATGGTTCAAGCCAATGGTTTGGTTGGAAAACCAAGCCGCCATGGCTGAGGCACCAGGTTTGCTGGCAGGAAAGACTGGTCAGTCGATATCGCAGACAAGAAATCGTTCCAAGGTGACTTTACCTGCCCTCAACTCCGTAGACGCCAATATTTTCAGCAGAGCCTTGGGAAAGATACGGACCCGACCATGTGACAAGGTGCCTCATCCTGCCGTCTCGGTACACCAGACTTCCAGCGGGATACGGGATGTAACCAGCTTTGTGAGGATCAACAGTGATCGAGTCAGCATCAGCCATGGCCTTGATGTCCTCGACCGTCTTGGGGTCCAAGTACCACTCCGGCTCAGGCTTGGTGTGGGTGAGACCCTCAACGCTGTAGCGTCTTTCGGGGTTCACCATTGTAGCAAAGTAGCCTCCCCAAGCAGCATCGGCATGAACAAGGAACGAGAGGCCGTGTTCCTCTTGGAATTTCTTTCGAAGACGCAGAATCTCAGTCAGTCTGTCAACTGCACCCTCTTCGGTCGACCCAATGATGGCGACTACCGCAAAGACGGCTGTCTTGGTTCTGACACACTCGAGCAAATGCTTTTCCAACAGCTCGATGTCGATTTGGGCGCTATTGTTGACATCGACACCGACAACGTTTCCCGATCCGAGGCCAGCAATGGCTAAAGGAACTCATGTCAACCCGGCTCTTAGTCTTGCACAGTCGAGGAAAGTGTCACTTACCGACTCCTTTTGGCCAGGAATAATGGCGCGTCTTGCTCACAAAATACTTGATCGGTTTTGTGATTTCGAACTCCTTCTGCAACACCTCGCGGCCAATGGTCTGAATATTGTATTCGTTGAGGGCACTCTCGAGGAATTTGCTCGTGATGCCGAATTGCTTGTTGAGTTCGTCCGGCAGATCAAGGATGACATCGGAACGCAGGTTGAGCAGTTCCCATCCCGTCAAATCCTTGAACAGGATCTTGGATGAGTGTTGGCAGTGTGGTGCATAGAATTTCTCGCCGATAAATCGAAGTTTTCCCTTTCTCAGTGCAAGAGCGAGACTCAGAGGGTAGAACTTTAGGTTTCGTGCTATTATGCCATATGTTAGCACTCATGCCATGTGGAGAGGCTTTCCATAACGAGTGAAGCTACGAACCGACCCAGATAGACTCGAGATTTGCAATCGTTCCGTCACAGGTAACGTGTCCCCATGCAAGCGGAGATCTCTGTGGGTCAATGTTATACCCGAACAACTTGGACAATTGCTGACCGACTCGAAGCTCAACCAGAGTGGTCATTGGACTAGCCTCGAGGGCGACGTTGTTCGGGTTGTACAGCATGGTCATGAAGTACCCGAGCATGGACGACATGGTCAAATCAGTACACATGTGGGCTTCATAGCGGGGCGACCAAAAAGGGGCCGAGTGTTCGCCAAGAAGCTGCGCAACCTTTTCGGTGGCAAGACGAAGATCAGATCTCGCCTTGAGGAACACTGGGGAACGGCGGTATTCCTTCGACAGGAAGGCCTACACGGAGTCAGTTGGTTGAAAGAGGTGTGGCTGAAGATGGGGTATACTTGATCCTCGGGATAATAATTTTGTCTTGCAACAAGTAGTTCATCCAGAATCGTGTTGATGTTGGCTCTGAAATCAGGAAGATTTGAACCCTTTGGTCCGATGAAGTGGGCATGAACAGCATCGAACTCGTCCTGACGTACTTCCTTGGCTGGCTCAGACATGATGAATACTTGTGTCTTGTTTTGGTGGATCAATTACTGGCAGATGATTTCGAAGCTGATCTGAAAGGCTTCTTGGATAGTAAAGTCGTTACACCCGATTATATAGTCATTTACTTCTTCAAATGTGCTAATTCACCGACAATGCCGACGTACGAGATACCTCCCTTCCTGAATCCCTTGAACACCATCAAGATGTTGCATGCATCGCTTGTCTCCACACAGTAGCTTACCGGAATGTTGTAAGGCCAAGGAGTGGAGTAGGCTGTGCATCATCTCCACGAAAACACCCGCATCGTAGTATAGCCGGAATCTCCACCGGGAGGTACGAACTCGGCATGGGTGGTCGTAAAGGATTCCTCACAGGAAACAGTTTTGTGAGACGGTTGAGGTCATGTCGCACATTGACCGATGGCCCGTGTCTGATACCTGGCCAACCGGGAAATTTGTCGAGATCCGAAAACCCTGATTCAGCTGCCAAGCCAGGGAGGATTTGTTTGGCAGCTAGTACGCAGAGATGAAAAATGTCCTAATCCTTGACCAATGTATCCTATGTCAACGCTGCTTAGGTGTTTATTACAACAATGCACTAAATAACCCTTTGACCTTGCTGGGTCTAAAATATCTTCAATATGCTCAAAACCAATTTGCATTTGGTCAAATTAGTCTAGAAATTACTCATTAAGGACCTCGTATTATCAATCCAGAAGCAAGCTTTCCCTTCATTCCGCGGCCAAATCTGCTCGGTCTATAAATCAGCCACCTGGCTCCCTTTCGGCCCGGATCTTCGCATACCTTGGTCGGATCGGCACGTCCCGAGAATTTAGGCCGGTGCCCGGGTAACCAAGACCGTAGTTCTCCCTTTGACAAGAGACTCTCACCCACACTAGGACAAAGACAATGACTCGTATAACAGTTCGAATGTATCAACACTTGGAGCTCTTGGTAATTTCAAACTCAACCCAGTTTTCTTACTTCCCTTTAGCCTTGTCATTGTCCTTTGCAAATTTACTATCTTCTTCTTATCATATAAATAGTTTATTTTAACCTGGATTGTTCGGCAGCAGTGGGATTCGAGGTTAACACAAGTTTGGCGCTTCAACCTTGGGTGCGGGAATTTTTACTTATCCATGACGGTAAAAGTTTCAAGATGACAATACGGCATTCATTTAACGTAGGGTTAAATCTCAGATTTGCGCTGTAAATGATGTTAACGGTGCCGCTTTTGAATCGACCGGAATTTGGACTCTGCGTTGCTTGGGCCCCACCTTTAGAGATCTATTGCTCATGGGTTTCGTACTCTGCAAATTTTACCTTTCCTCAAAGTGACCTTATGAGGGTGACTTGGTATGTGGATAAGGCAATGGAGCATCACTGCACCCAAATTCGGCCAGTATATAGATGACATAAACCACCATGTGGTAGGCGATAAACTCAGAATACAGTCTGAATTCAAACGAGTGTGTTTGACCTGCTATCTAAAATACCGCTAACGATCTGCCGCAGATACAGGTATGCGGCCGTGCTTCTTCGTTTGGTGCTTCAGAAAATTGTCCCACCTTGTGTAAGGGCCTGCGGTGCATTTATCACACATGAATGCGTCTCTTTCCTCTTTCCTCTTGTGAGTATCCATATGTCTCTCATAATCCCTTGGCGAGCAAGCAATAAGTACCTTGCCGCATGTTTGGCAGCTGTATGGTGACCCAGGTGGTACTGACTGCATCACCGCCATGTTACCTATGTCGTTTTGGGTCTGAAAGTCATTTCTGTCCCCACGAGCTTCACCCATTTCCAGAGTTGACATTTGGGGATAAAAACGGCTTCCAAACTCCACACTATCAGTGCCCGAAAACGCAATTGTGTCAAAGGACTCCTGGTATCCAACGTCAAATCCAGCAAAGTTTCGATAGGTCGCTTCTGGTGAAATCTGCATATTCTGTTCTGGTTCTTGTGGATGGAGCTCTGCAGGGTGCCCAATCTACAGAGTGGATGATGCAACCTGCGAGATGCCGGCAGAACCAGATGCGGAAGCAGCTTCTATAGAAGTATCATAAATACCTATTCCTGTCTCCGAGAATGTATGTGTAGGAAACATGGGAAAGTCCGAGACAATCGCATCATTAACGAATGTGTGTCCACCAGTGACTTGGTAGGATGTGTCGGGTGAAGAAAGTGACATTGCAACTTGGCCGAAATGACTGTAATTGCCAGTGGAGATAGTATTGCTCTGAGAAGCAGTAGGAAAGGCACTGTATGAAACATCCACTCCTACTATCTGACTCGGGTACTGGGATGATCGCGCATGAAAGTAAGGGTCTAAAGCCACTTTGGATATATCAGCGGTCGAGCATAAGGCAAATACAACAATCGCTCGTGTCTCACTCATACCATCAAAGGATACGCCACCGCTCACCGTGGTGAGCCCGGTTGGGGGACAGGACCCTGGGTAAGACCTTGGAGTCCCATCCCCTTGCGATGAACCATCAAAGCCAAAACTCATATATTAAAGCCGGTTTTCTGGTAATTGGTATTTGTCAATGGGTCGAGTCTTCGATGACAAGATAATTATTCCCCATCAAGCCTGCTAACCTACCTTTTATACATCTTCCTGCCATGTTGAATAATAATCACATTCTAAGACTGCTCTGCCTAAAATGGTTGTCAGCCCGAACACGTGCACACGACGATTGCATGTAGAACAAGTTTGATTGCAATCATTTACAGTGTCAGCTTGTCCAATGGGACATGGGAATCGGGTCATGAGGCCAGCTGATGCTGGAGGCCAGCGAGCTAATGCGGGAGGCTCGACTAGCGTGGGGGTGGTCGTCATCTCATTTGCGAGCAAGGTTGCAGTCAAAAACGCACCCCAAAATGCGCATTACGCAAGACGCTGAAATGCAACTGCGGGGAAAAGATTTGCAGCGCAATTGAGCGGCATGGTTGAACTTGCAATGAGGAAAACACGCATATTGGTGTGTCGTTGGCAGACTGGTCGCTTTCGGAGATGCAGCTTACCATCTGAAACGGTATAATGGCTAATCCACTTCCTGGAGAAATTCATATACAACCGTCCAGTGTTATAATCAAGGTGCTGCCCCGATAGATATGTGTTTACTTGGTGTCACCGACCATTTTTTGCTGGTCGCGCAATTGGCTCAACATCCTCGTGACCCTCATGTAACCACTCCCTAGTATCGTCTATGCGGACATGAAATTACGAAACTCTTCATCAACGTCATTAGTAAGTCTTGGGAGGGGAAGCACTAGGATCACGTTTTAGCTAGGCTTATAGCTCTAGATACTTGCTACAGTTATTGTTCCAAGTAGATCCTTGCACAGTAGAGCATCCACGTCTTAATATTAGATAGCTACATTTATGACCTGAGTAAACTAATAATTCCACTTTAGAATCGCATAACCCGCATAAAACGGCCCATAGCTAAAACGCGGACTAGGAGGCGACCCGCTACACATAATATATGTTTGGTGTCGGAGGACGAGGCATGCCCGCCCCAAGGAAATAATCGGTGTGCGAGTCCTGGACATAGCCTTTCAACGTAACTCCATTTCGATAACCCGGATTATGCATGAGAGTGTAAAGGCGAATATCTGAAGCTTGATCCGTAGTGAATATGATCAGCTCGTCAAATTCCGGATTGGGGAAGATAAGCTCTTCGCGCCAGTCACCTAGGATGTCACCAACAAAGATAGGGTCATGGTCGACCGCATGGGCGTCGAAATGATAGGTTGTCACCAATCGTTGCATCTTGTCGGTCGTGTAGTTCCATTTGTTGATATTGCCATCATTGATGAGCTCCCTAAGTTCGTCGCCGTCCCACCAGACGCTTAGCTGTGGATAAGGGAAGACACTGGCGTTGTTGTTAATGAGCTCGTTGGAAGGCGCATTGTAAGAACCGTAGAAAGACCAGACTTCCATTCCAGGAAAGTCTGGATTAATGTCAGCGGCCATGCCACGACCGTTGTCAACAAGCTCATCTGCATAGTGCTTCCACAGCATCTTCCCAGTCCTAGCGTCGTAGTAATACTCAACCAAGAGAGAGGGGTTTTTCTGCTGCACGCCGTAGCCCTGGAGGCCCTTTCGGGAAGGGTCCATCTTGGCTACGTGATAGCGATCGCCGTGAACGATACCAGCAGATCCAAGAGCATAGCGCAGGGTGCCATCGCCGTTCAGGCAAAATCCGATTTCAATAACCTCATCTGCACCATCCCCATCCACATCAATTATGCGCGTGTTATGACCATCAGGCGCGTCTTGGTCACCCCGTAGCCACTTCCATTCTATCTTCGCCTTTGAACCATCGAACGTGTATGCCGCCTCGATCAAATTGAAACTACCTCCATCTTGACGGTTTTTCATATACACTACCAGATGAGGACGCTCGCCATCGAGATAGCCAACACCAAAACGGACCCCCATTGGACCATCTGAGATGTATTCGTCCGGAATCGGTGCGTAAGCAAGAAGACCACCGGTCCTGCCATCTAGGAAAGCCACGAATTGATGCTCGTCGTCTTCGTATTTGAAAACCTTTCCATCTCCAAATGTGACACCATTCGAAATCTTGATGGCAACCTCTGCGAAGCCATCGCCATCAAAGTCATACACCGTAACACCATCGGCATGACCCAGATCGATGGTGGAGGATCCTGATTCAATAGTACCTTGGTCCTCGCTATTGTGTCCAAAGTTGACCTCCCAAAGAAACTCGCCGTTTCTCTGGTAGGCCTCAATTCTTTGGACGGGCTCTTGGCGGTCCAGCACGAAATCGTATTCTCCATCACCATCGACATCGCCAACCCAAAGGTATCGAATTGGGCCGCCCGATTTGATGGGGATTCGGAAGAGAGGTCCGACCTCACTGTTGGCCTCAAGAGTCCAAGGGTCACTTGCTGGCTGCTCCTTTCCGTCAACCACAGAAGTTACATAATACGTGTTGTCTTTACTAAGATCCGCCGTGGAGTCCACGAAATTGGTCCCCCCTGTCAGGGTCTTTGAGTTGAGACGTTTGAAGCTGCCCGACCCTGTAGCTCGGTAGAGGTTGAATCCAGTTGAGTCTGGCTCTAAACCAAGCAGGCGCCAGCTGACGAAAGCTTCATCATCGCTAGCACGGACCGCCACAACACCACGACCCAGGCTCTCCATAGGCCTTTGAGCAAGGATGAGGGTAGGAAGGGCCAGGCTAGAGGCAATGGCCACCACAGAAGCGAGTCTACCGAGCCACATAGTGAAAAATATAGATGCAGCTAAGGGAAGTAACCAAATAGTAAGGCTAGGAGCCGCTGGTTGAACGTGTTGCTTCACATGTTGAAAAACGTTGACGAGGAACACCTTTATAGCCATGTTTGCGGATTAGATCGATTTATCGGTAAATCCTTCTCAGGATGCATATAGCTAAGATAGTCTACCATCGATATCCATGCTTATGGTCATCGAGAGCCAGGCTATCTTACCGCATGATCTTGTCCGGGTTTCCAGTAAATCGCGCGCGCAATATTACCTCCATCAACCACAGAATTCACCGAGTGACGCAGTTGAATCTTTGAAAAGAAAATAGGGGAGAAGACAGCAAGCGCTGTAGCCCTTCACTTTCCGACAACCGCGCTGCTTAAGCCGACTACCGCATGGAGTATTGAACAAGACATACAAAGACGACGCGTGTTCAACATACCCCGAATTCCGTAGGGATAATTTCATCACGAAGCGGATGGGCATAGGAGGAGAAATTTATAATGGGTGCATTCCTTAATAAAAATATTCCGTAATCGATATATTTCATAATCGATGTATTCAGTTAGACGACATCTTCCGGTTGCGTCGTGGTGGATCTTGGAACTCGGATAAACCCACCTACAACCTCGCGCAATCATCCTTTAACCACTAAGATTAAGTGCCAAGCCCCATATTGAGCACCCGAAGGGGGTATTTTGGTAAGCCAAACTCAGCAACCCGGCGTAAGTCATAGATTTTCCGAGCGCCGCGAGAGATGCCCCGAGGTCGAGATGTAGCCGGAGGGCGCCGGTTTAATACGTTCAGGCTAAGAGGCATTGGCCCACAGCTATGGCCTCAAGGAAAGGTGTTTGGTACACAACCAAGTGTATTGATCACTCGAAGAATGCATCGTGTGTATATTTGAGGGGCTTATGTAGTCGTGGGTATGACGTAACTCTTTCGCGCCCAGGGCTATATAAACTAGCAAGGAAGATGGCAGAGGTAAGAGGGCCTCCATGACTTCCTACGAAGCAAATTGATCGCTGGCGTACCCGAAGGCATACATGGCTAAACAGAGGAAATGTGGTCGCTTCTAGAATCAAGGACACTCATCCTGTTCGTGTTAGTTACAACCGTCGTATCGCTAACGAATCCTATCATTCCGGGGTAAGAATGCCGCCATTATAGGTCGCTCAAGCTGATACTCTACAGGTGGAATCCTGACGGCCATGTCTTGAGAGTGAATGATACATACTATGTTGCCATCTCCTCATTTTTGACATTCCCGGGCACCCCCGTATATCGATCAAAGGACTTGGCGAACTGGGAAATCGTATCTCATGCTTTAGATTCCCCAGAAAAGATGCCACTGCATGGAGCAAAAAACAACAATGGTGCGCCTGACCGAAGTGCATCCAACACGTGCGACTGACCGCAATAGGCCTTTATGCTCCATCTCTATCATACATCGATGGACTCTTTTACATGACTACGATGGTTATGTCGGGATCTGACCCAAAGTATCGAAGTTTTCCACGCATGTTTTGGGTTTCTTCGCCGGATCTCGAGACATGGTCTGATGTCGTATGGGGAGAGCCCAACGGTATAGATCCGCATCTGTTCCAGGATCCCAAGTCCAACAAGACATACCTCACACTGATGGGATTCAATAATGCCTACGATCGGCTCTGGGGAATTACGCAGTGCCAAGTGGACCTTGCCTCAGGCAAATGTTTAGGTCCGTACCGAAACATCTGGAACGGCACTTTACCTGTTGAAGCAACTACTCGACCTGAAGGCCCCAAGCTATTTATGAGAGGTGATTGGTACTATCTAGTTATTGCTGAAGGAGGCACCGGCGTACGGCATCGAGCAACCATTGCTAGATCTCGCTCCCCAGAAGGCCCATGGGAATCATCACCGACAAATCCTCTCATCTATAACGGAATTGACCTGAACCTGACTGTTGGAAATACCGGCCATGCAACCTTTGCCAATACTCCAGATGGTGACTGGTTTGTGAGTTTTCTTGCCTGTAGATATGTTGATGAGCTGGCTGTCCTTGGACGAGAAACCTTCCTTGCTCCGGTCCAGTGGCGGGACGATGGTTGGCCAATCGTAAACAACGGTGACCCTATTCTTTTGAGTCAAATTTATGACTATGGCCCGACTCTTCCCTACCCACGGCCATCATTTGAGGACAGATTTGACAAGGGGGAGCTCGCTCACGGATGGTATCAGTTGCGCTCACCCTACACGGAGAACTACCGCTTCATCCCAAAAGTAGGGCACTCAAATCGCACCAATGGAGTTCTTCTCAATCCCAACGTTTATACTTTAAATGATCGAGATACCCCAGCAGCCATCCTGCGGAAGCAAACCTCCGTTAACATGACGTTTGCAGCAACTCTCCTGCCGACAAGGAAAGGCCTCGGTCCCTTGCAGTCAATCGGAGTTTCGGCGTACTCTTACGAAGGAGCACACCAAAGCATTGGCGTGAGGGGGTGCGCCAACCAGACAGGTCAATGCATCTTTGTTGACTCATGGGTTGGGGTTCCAGGCCCGGGCATCCGACCAAACATGGTGAGCAATCGTCATCGTGTTCATATCTCATGCCTGTACTGATGCCTTGCCCAGACAAGAGAGTTTTCAATGAACTTCACATCAATCCCTTCAGACCTTGATCTTCATATCCGCGCCGAGCCACGGTCGTACTCTCTGGGCTATAGCCTCGGCGCCTCACAGACGGCCTGGGTGCACACCTTTCCCCCAGCGGAATTGCCTGTCGGATTTGACGGTGTGATGTTTGCTCTGTTTGCTAGTGGAAATGGTATGCCCTGGCCCTATGACGGAGCTGAGGTTGGATTTGAGAAGGTTAGAGAAGTGTACTTTGACGAAGGGTTCGGCGATTTTAAAAGTGACCGCGAGTAGTTGGCGCAAAGCTTTTTGTTGCAGTTTCTGGAAGCTTGCAAATGAATATACTAGAAAGACCAATCTGCAATCCTATCTTGAATGGTTTTGTTATTATATAATAGCAAGGATGACAGAATTTTAAGATTGGTGAACGGCAATTATCTTAACACTAAAGACGGACAGAGTCCATTTCCACTTTGTAGCAACCCCAGTCTCAGCAAATGATAACAACTCCTTTGTGTAGCGATTGGCATGAAATATAATTTTAGAAATGCTACGGAATGTCGGTAGTAATTGGTTGGCCAATTTACAAATGGGATTGTGGGTTGCGCAAACGATTATGAGAGATTGGTTAGGTTGTTTTAATTCACAGTAGCAACGCGACAGCAGTAATTTTCAGGCCAGTTGAAAAGTTCAGAAACTTTAGATGCATGCCAGGATAAAATTAAGTTGTCCAATATATTCTTGGCCAAAGGCACTACTAACTCTGGTACCAGAACTGGTTCAGACTAATCCCAAACACAACCACTCGACCAAAAAGGCAAAAAGGTAAAAGGAAAATCTAAAATATCGATAAAATAATGATCGCTCTCTATGAATAAATGCTACTTCGAACCATATATGCACCATGCTCAGTCTCCCGCTCCAGCCACTCCTTGACATCCAATGACTTGGCTCTAAAGGTAGTGATTCTCATCGCCTGTATCAAATTGTCGTCGGTTTATATTGCACACATCGTACAGACTTAGTATTCAGTGGTGTTGGCGTACTCGGGGGTCTGGAAGTCCAGGTACTTGGACTTGAGCTCCCAAGCCGACTCTGGGTAGCCCCAGGCATAGACCGAGCCGGGGCCGTGGCGCTTGACCTTGCCAAAGATCTGCTCGAGGCCGGACTTTACTGGCTCGGGCATGCTGTTCCAGGTGTCAACGGCGACCAAGACGCTCTCAGGAAGCTTGGAGACGACGAAGGCGGCGCCGTTGTCGTACCAAGTCACCACGGCGACGGGCTTGACGACGTCGTCGGAAGAGCGCTTGCTGAGCCCATCGGCCACGTCGGCCCCAAACTCGACGAGTGCGGCCGCCTTTCCAGCAGCGTTGAGGAATCCACCGGCGGCAACGGGCTGGGGGAAGAAACCGCTGAGGGCGGTGATGGCAACGCTGGCAAAAGCGGCGTACTTCATTTTTGTGGTGGTTGGCTTGGTTTTTGTTTAGACAGAAGACTGGCGAGGAAAGGTTTGTGTTCAATGTAAGTCCAGATGATTTGAGAAATGTGAAAAACTGAGTTTGAAGATGCTGTTGGTGATGATCAAATGATGAAAGCCGACGGCGGGAACTTCTTATATACTGCGTCAAGAACGCTGTTACACCTCTGCTCAGCCTCACAGGCCTCACACACCCTTCACAATCTATATTTCCAATAAGCTTATTTTGGTTAATCAGCTTACTTTCGCGTCGCCTTTATTTTCCTGGGTGTGGCTGGCCATGGGTGCTCTTCTATTCATCTTTTTCCCAAGCCACAGCCATCGATCGCCTCTTTTTCTCATCCGCTTCCGCGATTGGTTATCATTGCTGATGTGAGCGGGCAACCTCTCAACGGCGTGCCCGCGCTGTCGGATAATCAAATTCCCGGCTGAATTAGACATGCCTGAGAAATACCTGACAAATTCACCAAAACGCCATTCATCGCTGCGACGTGGCAGTGCTTCCCCCACCCTTGGGGCGGAGTTCGGTTTGCGGCTGAAAATAAAGCAGTAACCTACAAATGAAACAAGATCTCGTGGGTTTAGATGCGGCGAAGTGAGATTAAAGTGATTTTCCCAGTCAGCGGCGTCTAAGTGATGCATCCACACATGAATTGAGCAATCGACGCTGCCTAGTGCTTGTCGCATATATCCAGAGCAAACCTTCACGATTTGGATGTAGCCAATATTCCGATCACCAACTTCCCATCATCCAGCCCTGCACCCACACCTATGGCGCCCTTCTTTTTATCTCTAATCTACCTGGGATTAGCGTCCATCCTCGGCATGGTTGGGCTTCAAACCCGCCATCAGACCTCCCGCCTTGGACTAATACCCATCATCTTCGCATTCAGCGCTGCGGCTTTGTCAGGCATAAACAATCTCCCACTTCCTCCTGCCGCTGCTCTCGCCCAGGGCTTGGTTATGGGTCAGTTCATAGTCGTTTGGTTCGCCCACACGGTCTGTCTCCTGGCCCACGAGTCTGAGGGTCCTGCAAGTCCACCCTTCTCTCTCCGCGCGTGGATATCCGCGTACAAGATGATATTCAACTCCAGGAACGCGCCAATCAACGTTGGACCAATCAATAGTACAGTGCAGGACTCTCCTAGCATTAAAAGTGCTGCGCCTTATAAGGACAAGCCGGAACCCTCAACATCTTTTGGTAAGAGGGTTTCCTTCGCATTCAGCCAAGTGTATCGCATCATGCTCTGTATTGGAATATATCAGTTTTGCGACATCTTCCTGCCTCTTGTCATTTATAAATTGATGGAACTCCTCGGCCCACCTACCACCAGCCTAGCTCAGCAAGCTGTTTTTCTACGCCGCCTCCCGCAAGTATCGGCATTTGAGGTAGCTCTGCGAGTAATCTCCGTCATCGAGTTTATTACTACCACCTGGGCGATGACCAATTTTCCCCACTGTGTACTCTCTATGCTTGCTGTATGCGTCTTGTGTGTGGACTCGCCAGAGGAATGGCCCCCAATCTACGGCGATATCAGAGCTACGTACACCATCCGCTCGTTCTGGAGCCGTTTTTGGCACCGTCTGGTGTCTGCCACATGGGTATCCCTTGCCACTCCCATAGTTCGACATGTCTTTCGGGTGAAGTCTCAAGGGGCTGCCTCTAGGCTTCTAATCACCGTCTTGGTGTTTCTGTTTTCTGGAGCGACCCATGGGCTGGTGGCTTGGCAGCAGGGCTTTGTGTGTGGATGGTGGCATGAGGTTGCATTCTTTGCCTTGAACTCTGCAGCAATCTTGTTCGAGGATGTTGTCAAGAGAATAAAAATGACGGCGATCCCAGCCTGGATAAGGGTTGTGATGGGGTATGGCTGGACCTGGGGATTTATGTTTTGGGCAGTTCCAAAGACGCAATATCCAAAAATAGAATGCCCTTCTGTTTAAGCATGTGGATTATATTAGAGTAGGCGTAATAGACTAGGATGAAAACCTTATTACTCTTCCTATTCTACGATATTAATCTCCAATACAGCGATAACTCTACATGGTAGTCATCTTAAAAATAAAAGGATCTTGGTATTACGTTTGAAGGTAAATATCTCGGGTTTTTATAAGTACCTGCAACAGCTTTGGCACCAGAAAGAAGCCACATTCTCGCTTTGCAAAGCGCATTCCAAGAAATATTTTAAAATGCGGCGTTTATTACCCGCACGATCACTTCTGCCCTAGCTGCCAGTTAATATTTCAGCAAGTCTTTCCGTGTTTAATTTTGACAAGGAGCCACTATGACTAAATTGCTTCTGTCACTATGGAATTTGCTTACATCATCTTCAAACTCGCGTGAGCATCGGGGTCATGGAAACGCCCCAGTAAACAACGCAGCACTGCAGATTAAACAAACCCCTGTTCGAGTGGGAGAACAGGCCAGCCAGACCATAGGGGGACTGATATTGCCTTGCATAAATAACCGTGCAAAGGGGCCCCGGTAACGGAACAAGTCATTCTCCGGAACACAACTTGGAATGCACCCACCAGCGCGACATCTTCCCTTCATGTCTCGGATCTGATACGAGTTTGATTAGGGTGATGTGTTCACAGGATTAAAATCCACCAAACTCCCGGGCCTATGAGCAAAGGATGATGCGATACCTTGGTCTCATTACTTTTTACATCACCCATTATAATGCATTTGTACCAACTTCCTCGCTTTGGCACTGATAGCACTCAACGTGGTTGGTCCGCAATCGTTGCATCCGACCGCCTTCCGTAACATAGGTCATAACATGAGAACTGATTATGGGTTCAACCTTGTAGTATAACCCTTCGACTGCCGAATAGCTACACTTGGATCACCGGCATGGGGGTCTAGCCAACTAAGAGCGTCAAATTAAAATTACATCCTTTTCCACCAAATTTAGACTACGAAATAAGTCCTCACAATTGCCGGAGCTACATGAACCTACATTTCACTTCTGATAACAGCATTGATTCTGGAAGTCATTGATAGAGGGAGATTGGACATTATTCCTGTTAACCATGGCGAGGTATAGGGTAGGATCTATTAGCTTGGTGTTTCCTCACAATAATGGATCTTCCGTAGTTTTTCCGTCATCGTCCTGACATTGATCGTGAGACATCGTGAGACAGGGAATTATGGTTAAAACGAGGTATGTTCTGGAAACATTCATTCTGTAAGTGAACCTGCATCTAGACATTTGGGGTGCTCTACTTTATGCGCACGAGTAGCTTGCCTTCTCTAGTCGTTAGCATCATGGTCTTTTATATTTCTGAAATTGAATTTAAATAAAAAAGATGAAGGGGCCCGAGCTCTTACCAATGTTCAAGCCCTCATACAAGCCAAGCAGTGCTCGTTCTGCTTGGGCCAAACCGCCCTCTATCACCGTCTCGGTTGATTTGATTTGGCCGCTCGTCAACCATGACGCTAGGCATTCCCGCGCTTCTCGATATTGATCTTTGTAATCAAACACAATGAGACCCTGCATCTTGATCCGCATTCTGGTCACCATGAGGTAATTTTTCAACCCGTAATTCTCGCCGTTGTGCTGGCTGACGGCGCCGCACATTACAAAGCGGGCATGGGGTTTCGCGCGCAACAAAGCCTTGTCCAAGATTGCCCCCCCAACGTTGTCGAAGAAGATATCAATCATGTTCTCTGTGACAGTTCGAAACCTTTCGTCGAAGCTGGCTGCCTTGTAGTTTAACGCCTGGTCAAATCCCAACTCTTCTGTAAGCCATCGGCACTTTTCGTCAGAGCCAGCAATGCCCACGACTTTAGCCCCTTTCAAGTGTGCGATTTGGCCCGCGATTGATCCGGTAGCTCCGGCAGCTCCTGTCACAACGACGAGATCTCCCCTTTGAACGTTTGCTATATCAATCATCCCAAAGTAGGCCGTCAACCCGGTGAAACCGAGTACGCCCAAAATATCGGTGAGTCGGCACTGGGGAGGAATCTCAGCTTGCTCCAGATCATTGCTGTGCAATTTGGCTATTTCACGCCAACCGCATCTCGCTAGGGCGAATGCGCCCACTGGATACAGGTTTGACTTCGATGCTAGTACGATGCCAACACCAAATCCTCGCATAACTTCGCCAAGTTGCACGGGCACAGTATAGGACCGCTGGTCATCGATCCAGCCCCTCATAGCGGGATCTACGCTCAGATATAGCACACGCACGATAACCTCGCCATCTTCAAGGTCGTGGATTGTTGGGTGTACGTGGTGCTGGATTGAGAATGTTTCTCCCGGTACAATTCGACCTTGCGGCCGCTTTGCAAGGTGAACTGCCAGATATGTCGACATGGTTAGATATAGTCTGTGACAATGAGGTGTGTCGATTAAGTGTAGTCTCCATTGCACTTGATATATTTATGATACCACCCTACGCGGGCGTCGTTGGCCAATCTCACAAACTACTCGTACTGGGTGAGATGGTGGCAGATGAGGGAACGTCATTTGTCAGCGGCATCTCATCTGCAGCTGGGCGGTATCTAGGGTAGTCATTGATTCAACCAAGTTTTGAAAATTCCACGAATTACTTACCTGAATAGGAAAAAGGGAGTGGGATGCGTTATTCGTAAGAAATAATAAAATGCCGTCGGCATAATGTTTCACTAGCGTCTTCATGAGAAGCAGATATTTAATTGGTTGTAATTGTCCGTATATGTTGTACATAAGGAGACCAATATCCGACCTTCCTGCATCTCGCAATGCGTGCAATTAAAGTCATCGATAGCAGCTATTATGTAGGTACTTGGGCACCCTACGGTTCATATCGTAAGGCTAACCTTTTCAGGGTATGTAGGCACTGGAAAGAGTTTGTCAGGGTTGTTCATTATGTACTTGACAAATCATATTAGTTCATAATCGTGCCCGCTAGAACGGCTAGATTTGAATAGGTCTGAGTGGATAGCCATCGTCGGCAAATCTATTGGGAATTTGACTACTGAAGAGACCCTAATGCTTCGGCTGGCTACAAAGCACAGACTGGCTGGAATTGCTTCCGTCCTTCTGGACGAGAGCACTGTACGTGATAACAGAGGTAATTGACGCAAGGGTCAACCAGGAATGAAACGTTGTAAGACAATATTTAGACCCTACAAAAGGTGCTGATATGGTTGAAAAGGAGATATTCTATTCCCATGAGTTGATTGTATTTAGTAGTCTGTCAACGAGGGTCGACTTTCAATGTACGGAAATGAGTTCAATTAAAATGCCGATGATTTATTGCTTCAAGTTTGAAGATGAAATCTGTTGCATATACTGAGAGCTTGCTTACCTCCTTTCTCCATTGGCGGGATTTTAATCAACATCTTTCACCATCAACCTGCTGACCTTCCCGTAGAATACCTAGCGGATCCACAGTCTCCCAGTCAGCGCCCTTGAAGTTCTTCTTACCGTGAACGAACCAAAACCCAGTACTCGCGAGAATTGCCCCCAGGGTGACTACCCAGTTGTAATTGAAAGTTGATGCCGTCCAATTTGCTTCTGCGGGGAAGCACTCCATCACGACAATCCAGACGGTAAAAGCGATAGCAAAGCAATGGATCCCAACACTCCATTTACCATAGTTGAAAGTTCCTGGCACAAAATCTTCCCCTTGATAGACCCTGAGAATCATTGGCGGCAGGAAATTCAACATGGAAGCAATAACCGCCAATGAGTAGATAATGGAGCTTGCTCTAGGGGAAAACCCAAATAGAAGAATAAGACAGGCCCCTAAAGTTAGGAGCAAGACGCTGTAAATCGGTATGTTCAGTGACTTGTTTACTCGTCCGAAAACCTGTCCGTTTGGGATGCCACCGTCAGTTGCAAACGCAGCCGCAATGCAGGCGGCAGTGTACAACAGTGACGCTGTGCCCCAAGTACTGAGACCGTAGATGATGATCAGGTATACTCCAGCCTTTTTGACCCCCCAGTGGTCGATCAACATAGTGTAGATAGGAAATCCTCTAATTAAGAGGCAGGAATACATTAGCCTTTTTTCTTGTCATTCCATACAAGGATGTGGAAACTTTGCCAGACTTACGTTGCGTCGGTTGCAGTGGTGACCAAGTCCTCGATGCAAAAGGCGGTTATAAGAGTGATGAGTAGCCCAATACCTGAAGTAGACGCGTAGGCAATGAGCATGGACCTAGGTGCAACCACGGCAGCATTATGTGTGCTTTCAGCGACGTATGCCGGGGTAAACCACCCGGTCACCGACCATACAACTGCAAAGAACGTCATGGGGACTGCCATGGCGTTGTCCCAGTCTGAGAAATTGTCATATGTGGCAAACACTTGATGAGCACTGGCGAAAGGCCGTTGCTGAGCACCGTGTGATACGGGGAGACCGACCACAAAGATGCCTAAAAGAACGAGCATAGAACCAGCTGTCAGAGCATAACAAGGACTGTTAGTATCTGAGGCATGTTTTAACTAGGGCCTGCGCTCTTTGCAAAGAGGTGATAAATTCCACTCACCGTTGACCATGGCAAGTACAGCCACTCTTTCCATGCGGAGACAACACATGACTAGCCAATACACGGCCACGGCGACAGCTATACCGACAGTTTGACCACTAGTGGCCACCCAATCTGGAACGAACAGTGCGATGCAAAACGTCCACGCCTGTGCACATGCAAAAAGAACACTGGCAAGGCCAGTAAGTAGCTGCATGATGTTCAACCAGCCAGAGATGTAAGCCAGAGGTCGTGACCACGTACGTGGTGCCAACGCTCCGGTCCACCAGTAGAAAGCACCATTGACAGGCATGGCTGAGCACAATTCTGCGGTCGCCAAAGCCACCGGAAAGAAAAGGAAACACGGGATGATCCAGCCCCACGTGAGTCCGAAGAATCCCCCGTAAACGAGCATATAAGGGCAAATGATGAAAATAGCTGTGATGGGCGTGGATAAGGCCATGACTAAACCAACGGTACCGACTGTTTGGAAAACCCGGCGATAAGTTACTGGGAGATGGATACCTTCTTCAATACTCCCGGGTCGCTCGGATGCAGACGTTGTTTCACGGGTCACCTTTTTCAAGCTAATCATCGTATCGGCCTCATCGTGCGTTTCCATTTCAAAACTTGGCGATTTCTGTGTGCTAGCACCAAGTACAGGTATTCCGGTTGGTAGTAATTGTAGTATCTGTCGTGATATTAATAAGTAGAAAAGTAAGAAGAGGAGGATCAGGAGTAGGAGCGTGCTTCAGAGTATAAGTAGATGCCTGGATTTAATACGAGAACGCAGTGAATATTGCACATCACAAGACTAGCATATTGCGAAAAGGGTTGTGAGCAAAGTTAGCCTTTCCCCAATAGGAAGAAGGGGCCAATCATTAGGTGTTGACAAGAGCAGGTAAGATCTTCCTCCTCTTTTCCCTCAGATCAGTGTAGTTGGCCGGCCTGTAAATCTCATATCTGTCCTCTCAAGGTTGCATTCTTTTTTATCCCTGACCTATCATTAGATTAGGTATTCATCTGACCACCGTTCAGAATACATGTCAATCAAACGGCGCGCTAAGCTTTCGCAATTACCTCATAAAGTAGCCGCCGAATGCGCCCATTGAGCTTTAGACCTTAGCCTTCACCTTATAGCCTCCATAAGACCTGTTGTCGCTTTTTGTCATCGTCTATCCCAGTCATGATACAGGAGGCGGCATTGTTCTATGCGCGGTCATTTTAGGTGCATACAAAAGAGATCACTTGTTTTTGCTTATCTAACTTTGGTCGGCTCACCCGGAGGCACTTTTGCATCTCTTGCCTGAGCTAATGTGATTGGTTTATATTTTCCACCGGCCATTTCGAAGATAATCTGGGCGGGATGCGGGGTAGTGCCGCCACCGGCCGATTCTTTTTTCAAAATTGCCACCACCTCGGGATTCGACAATCCCTTGACTCGAGCAGACCCTGGATCAGAACCGTGATTCCAGTTCATGACGTGACTTGAATTATGCAAAAAGAATAATAAGAATCAATTCATCTACCGGGAAAAGAGTGCATGTTTAAATACCTGCTCATTTTTCGCCACAAAATTGCCCCAAAACCTCATATTGAAGTTCTGTCAATTGATATTCTACTTCTCACCACGGAAACATTAAAAACCAACCAACCAAACTTTTTTTTTTTTAAAGAAAAACCCCTTTGGAGTCTTTATCCTTCGAAAGCCTGAGCTGAAATGTCTGTTCGGTCTATTGTCGGGTGGGAGGCAACTATGAAACTCCCTGAAGAGAAACGTTTTTCCGACGTTGCACCTTGCCCAAGCGAGTTCCCCGAAACACCGGAAACATCGCGTAGCTATTGGATTCGCGAGTATATCATTGATTATGAGGACGAATGCAAAGATGCAAAGCTTCCTGAAGAGGTTGACGTTCTTATCATCGGATCTGGCATCACTGGCGCGGCATGTGCCTATCGGCTCTCTGAAACTGACCAAAACATGCGTGTAGCTATGGTAGAAGCTAGAGGCATCTGCAGTGGCGCCACCGGTCGTAACGGCGGCCATATTACTCGCCCAGAGGCTTACCACTTTTGTACTCTTGCGAAAGTCTTTGGCGAACAGGAAGTGGTCCGTCTACGATCTATGACACTTAGAAATCGAGATATGGTGCTTGAAACAGTGGAGAAGCTGGATGTGGCTGAAAAGGTTGAGTTGAATCTAAGTGGAAGTGCTGCCATCTTCGCATCACAAGAAGAGAGGAATGATTTCGAAGCGGATATGAAAGCTTGCAGACAGAATGGGTACGAGCCCGAGTGTCGAATCATTGACGCCGAGGAACTTCGACAGGTATGAGAATCATATTCACCAGGTTGCATTGTGAGTATTCGTAATTAAAACTAATCATGAACCCAGAGAATTCCCATCACCACCGAGAAGGCAAAGTATGGAGCTGCTTTCCTTCAGAAGGCGGGTACGTTCTGGCCGCGCAAATTCGTGGCCGAAATTCTGCGGCATGTTCGCAAAATAATGCCCAACTTCTCACTCAACACTTTTACGCCTGCGACAGCAATTATTCGGCCCGATGCTGAAGGCGGTTTGTACACAATCAAAACCTCGAAAGGGGATATCCGTGCTCGGGCGATTTTTCACGCCACCAATGGATGGGCCAACAACCTGCTACCCACTCTTCGCTCTAGAGACACTGGCGTATTTCCGACCAAGGCTCATGTCCTGGCTGTTGTGCCAAGCAATCCTAGCCCAGCCCGGACGCTGAAGCTTTCTATGGGGTACGATGACGCAGATCACTGGATGGCCCCGCAGCCAAACGGAATACTGATCTACGGTTACTCTGGTTCGGGAGAGATTGAAGCCGAGTATGATGATACCAACACAGCTGTGGAAGATCACCCTAAGCGCCAGGTTATGCAGGAGTTCCTCCCCAACACGTTCCCAGAAGTTTTCCCTACTTGTGACCTGAAGAAGGACGCCAAATATGATTGGACTGGCGTGTTGTCGTACACGAGCAGTGGTTGCAGTATTGTTGGCCGTCCAGACATTGCATCCCCGGGTGAGTTTGCCGCCGTTGGACATAATGGAGAAGGGATGTCTCGATGCTTCATAACCGCCACCATTGCTACTCAAATGATGGCCCATTGGCTGAAGAACGGAGACGAGACCTCCTACAGACCCCCTGAGTGGTTCCCCCATAGCTACAAGCGGAATATGTAGATGAATACCATCTTGGATCTTGCGGAGGATTTTATTCGTTTATGGCGGAGAATCGCCTTTCCGACGGCCCCACAGTACCTACACGGTTCTTCACGGACATCACAGATAGGGGTTTGGGAATCGTTCTTCAATATACGCATCTTTGCAGATAACATACTATGGGATCCATCCCGTTGAGCTATCATAATTCCATGTATGAACTCACTCATATGATAAATAGTCGTAAGGTAAACAGCCCGACTTCGTGATACCGCCCATTGAGGGCGCCGCGGACCGTTCCCATAGGAGCGGAGACTACTAAACGAGCATTAAATGAAGAACTAGAAAGCTTGATATATTGTAACGCTAGTATTTATAGCATCTGTACGAACTTTGGTCAACAACTGGTGGGAATCAAATTCTGTTCATGTACAGAGCTATAGTTCTCGCCAAGGCAGACCCTTGATTGATAATCGAGGTTTAAACAAATGTCATCAGCAATGAACAAGCCTCGAAAAACTGCATTTATCTGCCCCCAAGCGTGAGTCATCTTTCCATAGGTCATGATGGCTCTATATCTTTAGCACATGATACCAACACGACTTGAAAGAAGGGAAATACGGGTAAACTTCTCCCGTGCTAGCGTAAGGTCACATTTTGGGTAAGGCCGACGGCACATTTCGAGCATGGTACGGACGGAGGTGTAGCCTGAAGGGATTAGCTCTATCTATTAGAACTACAACTAGAAATAGTAAAATCCCCAACTTGAGCCAATACAAGACGCCCGTACTAAACTCTCCGGTGGCCGATTTCTTCGCTGGGCCCACCTTACGTCTGGACGTCGATCGGCCAATTATGGAAAGCATCGAGTTGTTACCCAACGATATAACTAAAATCATTGCTACAAATCTCCCTAGATTTGTACATTGGAACTGATCACTAGATATCACTGAACTAACAAAGACCATTCATCCGTCATGACTACTACCCTTATCAAAACATTGAAGGCCCCAAACGGCAAGGAGATTGAATTGAACACCGGCTTATTCATCAACAACGAATTTGTTCCCGGGTCAGATGAAAAGATCCTCAGTATCTATCCAGCCAATGATTCAGAGATTTGCTCCGTAGAAGCAGCTTCCTCTGAAGATGTGGATAAGACAGTTGCGGCCGCTCGAGAAGCGTTCCTATCTAGTCCTTGGCGCAACATGGCGCCTCCTGCTCGGGCGGCACTAATGCTGAAGCTTGCCGACATGATAGAAGCTGAACAAGATATTCTTGCTACCTTGGAAGCTTGGGATGTGGGAAAGGTCTATAGCATGGTATTGGAGGCTGACATTGTTGAAACTGTTTCGACCATTCGGTATTATGCTGGATGGACTGACAAAATCTACGGACAAACCATGAGAAACACCGGTGTCGACGGGGACAACTTTGGCCTCACTATCAAACAGCCTATCGGAGTTTGTGCGCAGATTATTCCATGGAATTACCCACTGGGTAAGTTTTTGATTATTCCTTTTCCTAGCTTCTTTTTCTTCAAATCTCCTTGAGAACGATTTAGACTCACACATAAACGTCTACAGGAATGGCATCGTGGAAGATTGCACCTGCAATCGCTTGTGGCAACACAATTATACTCAAGGCCGCAGAGGAAAGCCCTCTCTCTATCCTTTGGCTTGCCAGCATCATCAAGCGCGTTGGTTTCCCCCCCGGCGTTATCAACATCATAAATGGCCGAGGGCCAGTAGCCGGGCAGGCTCTTGCTGCCCATACCGAAGTTGACAAGATTGCATTTACCGGAAGTACCGCCACTGCAAAAATGATCATGCAAGCTGCCAGCTCAAACTTGAAGAACATCACACTGGAGGCGGGAGGGAAGTCACCCTTGGTCATTTTCGAGGATGCAGATCTTGACCAGGCAGTCAAATGGGCACATATTGGGATTTTCAGCAACGCGGGACAGGTCTGTGACGGTAACAGCCGAATCCTCGTACAGGCAAGTATTTACGAGGAATTCATCTCGAACTTCTCCAAATACATACAAGCCTCACACACCGTTGGAGATCCATTCGCTACAGGTGTTGATCAAGGTCCCCAAGCATCCAAAGAAGCGCAGACGCGAATCCTGAAGTTCTTTGACAGAGCAGCCAAAGCAGGTGCAAAGCTTGTGCTGGGAGGGACTTCTTTCGACTGTCCTTCCTTTCCGGGCAAAGGAAGCTTTATTGCCCCGACCATCTACAGAGATGTCACTGAAGATATGGAAATATTCCACGAGGAGATCTTCGGTCCAGTTGTCGTTGTTACGCCATTCGAGACTGAAGAACATGCTATTAAACTTGCCAATAATACCAGGTATGGTCTAGGTAGCGCCGTATTTACATCGGAGTTTGCAAAGGCATACCGTGTTGGAGAGGCAATAGAGGCCGGCATGGTGTGGATTAACTCTGCCGTTGATGGAAGCTGTCGAATGCCATTTGGGGGTGTGAAGCAAAGCGGCATTGGGCGTGAGTTAGGCGAAGCAGGTTTGGATGCGTATTATCAGATCAAGTCATTTCATATAAACACAGGAACAAAGATATAAGCCCAATAGATCAGACATGCTTAATAAAAGGCACATACTAAACGAATTCTATTGTTATATCCGAACCAAAAGCATCATACAAAGTTGTAGTCTATTTGATCAGCTGTTGACAAAATCCTATGTAACCAACTGGCAAGATTTTCCAACTTCTACTCAGACATGCTTAACAGCAAAACTTGATAGTTTGAAATGACATTCAAAAGCATAAAAAATAAATGTTGATTCATTTTCCAGTTTCTCTTTATTGAGCTGTGGGAGGGAAGCCATGTTTATTTAAAATGGCACGAGCTGTCTTCTTAGCATTTATAAATTATCCCTTTAAGTGCGAGATAGCTGCACTTGCGTACCCCGCCCCACGCGACCATGGCAAAAGCAAGGTGACCTCGAGTGACATCAATGACTTCTGGAATCAATGCTGTTATCAGCAGCGCAATGTAGCTTTATGTAGATCCGGCAATTGTTAGGACTTATATCATAAGCCAAATTAGGTGGGAAAGGATGTACCTTTAATTTGACGCTCTTTAATTGGCTAAACACCCTGCGAGGTACGGAATTGCAGCTATCCCGCACTTAAAGGGATATGAATAGATCGATAGGCAGTTGTATAATGGAAAATTCAGTTTAAAACATAGAGAGAAAGTAGTCAACAGCGACACTCTCACCCGCCAGTTTCTCAAACCTCTTCTCATCCAGGATGTAAGGTCTGGGAACCCATGACAACACATCTTCGCCCAAAACCATCCTGGCGATCGCATCGCCACTCAGCCAAGCCTTGTCCATTCCATGCCCGTTATAACCAGCTGCAACCCATTCATTATCGCCACTCCGGCCTGTCATGGTCGAGGATAGATTACCAATGAACGGAAAGCTGTCTATGGTGAATCCCATGATACCCGACCAGATCTTGCGCACCTCGACTGGTTCGATATCTTGAAATATGGATGGCAAGATATTCGATAGATGGTCGCCAGCTGTGATTCCTATAGAAGAATCATCGCTCATCAGGAGCTCCTCCATCTTCTGAGTTTCGCCACCAATCCAAATATCGCCTGTCTTAGCATTCTGCTGTGCATAAAATAAGCCAGAATCTAGCACATCGGTTTCTGGAATATAGCGAAGCCTTCGGCGGTACGACCATGAAACCTGATCCCCGATGCGAGGAAAATTAGGGCCTGGCTTTTGAATCGACATGGTACCTTTGAGGGGATACATTTTGCCCACCAGGCCTGGTACCAAACGCCCCGTATAGCCATTAGTACAATGAATGATTACTTTTGAGCGGATGATGCCTCTGCTAGTATTAATAGAATAAATGGAATTCTGGGCATTGTAATCGATGGACAAGACGGGGGTATTCGTTTCCAAAGTAAATCGATCTCCGTGATCTTTCAGCATCTTCTGGTATAGGCCAGTGATGAGACGATATGGCCACAAAGCCGCCGCAGAATGCTGCTCTATAACACCAGCAATATTCTTGTACGCGTACTTCTAAGGTTTCTGTCACTGAAAGTTTTGTTCATAATAGCAAGCAAACTAACTTGAGATGAAGCTTCTTGGTCGGCAAAGGTGTGAGTTACAACCTTTTCAAGGCCTTTCTCTTGCATGGTATTCAATCCTTCCAAGCAGCCGCTTAGTTCGGAATGGTTGTCAAACCCGTGCGTGCTGATCAGGTTGCGAAACTCGGAAACTGTTTGAAGCTCAGGATCTAGCTGAGAAACGAGTTCTGTTAGTCGTTGCACGTTTGCTTCGCTGAATCGTGCAATCTGAGCTGCCCCTTCCTCGCCGACGGCGTGGAGAAGTTCGTTAAAATGCACGGCAACATCAGATATCAGGTTACCACCGTTTCTTCCAGTGGCGCCGCTGACTGCGTTGCGCGCCTCCAAAATGCTCATGCGCAGGTGGGAAGCCGCTGGGTGAGATAGCAATGTGGAAGTAGCACTACAGCCAGTGATTCCTGAGCCAATTATGATGATATCTACCTCGATTGGTAAATTGGCCGATTGCATGTTTGCAATAGTTGGATGTGGAGGTTGCTGCCACCCCGACTGTGTTGGGTTGGGTACTGGTAAGGTCGGGGGAGTGTTAATGAGCCCCTTGAATCGTTCTCCGTAGTCTGATTAGCGTTAGCACGTACACACGGAGAGCGTCAAATTGCAAATAAAATTTCACAGCCATGACTCACCTTGGGGTACCGTCATTTTGACGACTTTGGGTTCAGTATTGCAATGCTCAAAATGTGAGATATATCAAGCAACTAGCGCTACCTGTGTCTGTTGGCAAACCGTCTGCTGGCTCGAGTCAGTCTATCGAACACAACAAAGATCATTTTACTACTCTGTATACATGTCAATATTTACCTTCTAGGAGGATAAAAGACCCGTGGTAAGTTCCGATGTTTGCAGCCGAGTAGTGAGATCAGACCTGCGGCACATTCCCGAACAATACCCCCAATCGGTGAATTTGCCTCAGCAATTGATGATACTAAAAATTGCCGTTTACGAACCAAGTGTCAAACCGGTCATTTTTCGCCTCCACATTTACTAGTCTTCCACCCACAATTGCAGGCCCATTTTATTTGGTCATCGTTGTCCACCGGCCGATTTAAATGGTCACGCTTTTATTAACGATTATTAATCAGAAACTACTTGTTTCAGCCCCAACAAACAGCCAAGTGCACCATGCACAAGAGATAGTCACGAGTATCACCCTTAAAATCAGATTTCAGATACAAGGTTTTTTAAATCAGCAAAAGGCGCCTTTCAGCCGCAGAATCCGATCAAGGTCAATATTGACACAGAAAGAGTCACGACAATGGGCGACATTGACAACTGGGAGGCCAAGATTGCCAGGAAACTTACTCGAGATGCTGATGCTATCCCGCAAGAATGGAGGGTCTCTCCTGCGGACTTGTCGATTCTCGAGCCCTTAGAAGAACACAAAAACAATCTCATCGAATGTGAGATTGTGCGTAGGTCTGGCATTCTCACAGATCGAGAACTTCAGATCACGCAAAATTACACGGTGCAGCAGCTTCTTGAAGCTCTAGCTAAAGGTACTTTCTCAGCACTTGAAGTCACGAAAGCCTTCTCAAAAAGGGCAGCTATTGCTCAGCAAACTGTGAGATCCATTCTTAGATGAGAGAAGCCATGCTCTGCATAACGGTCATTTTCGAAGTCAATACTAATCGTGCCCCAGGTCAATTGTCTTACGGAGATGTATTTCGAGCAGGCACTAAAGAGAGCCCAGTATTTGGATGATTTGAGGAGCCAAGGCAAACTAGCTGGGCCGCTGCATGGGCTGCCTGTCAGTATCAAAGACAGCTTCCAAGTGGATGGTACACAGGCCACTCTTGGGCTTGTTTACCTCATCGATCATGTTTCCAAGGGCAATTCGCCCCTTGTTGATACGCTTCTGAATTTGGGTGCAGTTATCTACGTCAAGACAAATGTGCCCCAAACCTTGATGGTGGGTTTGGCACCTGGCCCAGTATCTTTGGGATCTTCCCCTTCTAACATATGAATGGGCTCAAAGACTGCTGATTCACACAACAACGTGTTTGGCCGTACACTAAACCCATGGAATACAACACTTGGTGCTGGTGGGTCCAGTGGTGGCGAAGGCGCCCTGGTTGCATTCCGTGGCTCTCCATTAGGTGTTGGAACCGACGTTGCAGGCTAGTGATTATTGTTCTGCGAACCTCAAAAGCAATCAGAATTCCATGCTGATTTAGACGATCTAGGTTCAATTCGTATCCCGGCACTGTGCTGCGGAACCTACGGCTTTAAACCTTCAGCTTTTCGTGTGCCTGACGGAGGACAAGTCGGCTCTGAGGAGCCTGGACTGCAAACTATTCCCCCGGTAGCTGGCCCGTTGGCAAATGATATTGACGCCCTAGAAATCTTTCTTAAGGCTGTTATTGATACAAATCCGGCTAAGGTAGACCATACAGTGATCGATGTCCCCTGGAGAGAGATCAACAATATGAGTGGCGCTTCCAGTCTCAAATTGAACCTCGGGTTGATATCCGAGGACCCTCTATTCCCAATCCACCCTACAGTTCACCGAATCTTGGATAGGGCAGTTGGCATACTTCGGCAGAATGGACACACGATAGTCCCAATCAGTGCAGAAGAAGCTCGCCTAGCAGATGCCTCGGAACTAGCCTGGTCCATGTTCAGCTTGGAGCCTATCGCTGCAATCGTGGTTGAAGAAGCTGGTGAGCCTATTATACCGTCGAGAATACGTATTTCAGAAGAGACAAAGCAAATGGACTGGAATTTTGTGCCAGATATATCCGAAAAGGATGATCTGGATAAGATATCCCTACTAAATGCCAAACGAAACGAAATCAAGGCGGGCTGGAACCGTATCTGGACCAAGTATAACATCGACGCCGTCATTGCACCAGGAGCTGCACATACAGCTGTGGAACATGATATGTACGGCTTGCCCGTATATACAACAATTTTAAATGTTCTGAATGTACGTTAACACAGAGAGAGATTCTATAACTGCTGTTAGAAAGAACCGATACTAATAAACGATCTATCAGTACCCAGGATGTATAATCCCCTTTGGCAAAGCGAATATTGTTTCAAACGAAGTATACGAACAAAGGCCCGGTCAGGGAGGTGCACCATGTACGTTTTTTCAATGACTATACAGAACCATGTGCTAGAGGCACGCTTACGTATGTGTTTCCTCTAACCTGTGTGTTGCAGACAAACCAGAGGCTGTTGAAGGTGCACCTGGTGCGATACAAGTTTTTACCAGTGGGATGCGGGATGAAGAATGTTTATGGATTTCTAGAATTATTGACGAAGCCCTGAAGTTAGAGTCTTGATTACTAAAATTGCTACTATTGTTAAGTTTGATGATTCTAATAATAAGCTCTCAGGCTCGCAACATTCCTATCTCATCGGTTCTTCATGATCACCTATTTGGAAATACTCGTAATATTGCTAGTTTCCTTTGCATATACCTCACGGAACAAGGTATCAGTGCTTTATGGTAATTAGCGCTGGGCTGCAAAGCTCTCTGTTCCTCTAATAGACGGGATGCTTTCACGCTTATGGATTAACTGCTCGAGACTATAGTATTAAGATTGAAAGTGAGATTTCACCACGAGCGCAGAATGAAAACTTCAATTAACTTACACCTATATAATCAATCTAAGTTATCGGAATTCTCAAAGGCATATCGGCAGTGTAAGCTCATCAATCGATCTTTACCCACATGATACTACAGTAGCACCGAGACCATAATTAGCGGGCAGCTCGCGATTCTTTCCTTCCCGTGTTACTCCGACTCCAGTAAAACTTGAGCTCTTCCCAGCATGGCCCATTCAGGGGAAGTGATTGGCAAGACATTCACTAAGCAGCTGCCCGAGCTTCGCTTGGGAATTTAGTCAATCAAGGCAGTGTGCCAAATGCTGGGGCTAAGTGGGGCTAATTGGGGCGGTGAGAAATGGCCGTCTACTTGGGACCAGCCCATTTCAATTTTCTCGGATTGGCCAACCTAATACTGGCCGAGGTTCCGATTTACGCGAGACGGTGGTGAAAAAGAAACAAAAAACAGCCACTCCTCACCGGGTATTCAGGCCGGCGGCCAATTAATCCAGGGGACGATGCAGGGATCTAGAATCCTTCCACTATTTAGTCCAAACCCTTATCAGCTAGAATGTATCGATGTAGTCTCAGCACCTTTACAGCTGTCTCATGCTCAGCCCAATATCGTCAGACAAAAGTAACCGCAGGCCACATATCTCGTCTCCAGCATGCAACGCGGACGCGTGTATGTATTTGCTAATTAAAAACTGTTCGCTCAGTGACGGCCTGTTGAATGATGCTGGTACCAATCAAGCACTGGTGCTATGTGACAAGATCGCCACGGGCGCTAATGAAGATGAATATGGGACATATCTCGCCGTCGGACCAAACCACCTTCACTGCACATACTGTCAACGCATTGCGCTGAAATCTTTGAAAGTCGAATGGTCCATCGTATATCACGCCCCTGTCTGTTACCAAGCAGGGCCTGGGGAGGTTGCGGGGTGGGAAAAGGTTTGGCCCTCTCACAGTAGTTTGGCGGGTCAAGATTAAGCAAAGATGGCACCTCTGGTAAGAAACTGTTAACAAGTGCTCTCAATGTATAAACAAAACATGCCATTGATCATTTCAACAAGGCTTAGAAGCATATTGGTGTAAGGTCTGTTATAAAGCGTGAGCCCCGAATATTTGTCGATAAACAGAAGCAACAAAGCCTAGATAACAGCCAAAAGAACCATGTGAGACCTTGAATGTATCAGAATATCCGGCCAAGGCAATCTTCAACACAACATGTCAAACACCTCGACTTCCAGATTCACCCGGAAAACTTCATCCTGCTCGCCTAAACCAAGGCCATCTCTTCCAGTCCCCCTTAGCCAACCCAAGTATCGAAGGTCCAAGAGGTCCGCGCATGCTTGTTTTTATTGCAAACGCCGCAAGGTGCGATGTAACATCTTTGAGCAAAGCCCTTGCTCCAATTGCAAATATTCCCGCATGGAATGTTTCGTACCTCCATCCACAAAAGTCACGCGGGTGAGCTTTATGATCGAGTCATATTATCGAATGGAGAATACCTAACATGATTGGCACAGGTTTACCTCCCTGCACCATCGACGAGCTCACGCGTCTTTACAAAACAAGTCTCATGCAGTTTGTAACTTTTCTGAAGCTCCGTCTCTTGAATGCTTGCCGGTAGAACAATACCAGGCTCCTCAAAGTCATCGAAATGATTTGCCAAGTTTTTTCGAGGCGCCCACTATACCGAGCAACCCATGTCCATCATTAAATTCATTTTCCAGGCAAGCATATTATATGGCGATAGAAATGCATCATCTAGAGCAACTATTTCCTTTCCCTTTCACGGCCGTTATTCTAATACTTCAAGCAATGAACATCCACCAGCTTCAGATGAGTAGTAAGAATCCACTAATTGAAGAAAATGCATTTAGATCCTTTCAGGCGTGTAGAGATCACACCTGGAGAATACGGGGCGTTCATGCTACGCAAGGCTATGTGACGGGTTACCTTGACCAGGTACTAGATGCGACAAAGAGACTGACTCTTAGCCGGCAAAAGAATATCGAGATGAATCCAGAGATGACCAAGGGCTCGGATCACCGGATGCAAACTTATCCATCATCTAATTACCTTGGCTCGGATACTGCATCGCCTCCAAGTTTAACAACTGATACGCCCTATTTGGAACCGTTCGTCGCAACTGAGGTAGGTTTCACATCATTACCTATTGCGCAACATATGTCATATCACTAATTTGTGTGATAGAATTCAACCATGCTGCTCGGTCAGCTTCCCGTATCAACCCCGACTACAGAACCCACATTTCAGGATGATGATTCTGTCTTCACTAGAAATGAAGCGGCACAATCTACGACACCCAAGAATGAGGGGTTTTGTTTGCTTTCGTTCGTAAAGAATCTCCAAGGGCATTGACGCGGTTAATCTCGTCTTCGGTAACGATATTCGAAGCTGCAAGAGCAGCCGTCATAGTAAAAATGTTGTTGTTAAAGGTTCCAGAGTGGCTCAACCCTCCTGTTGATGGATCAAACTGCTCCATTATGGCCAGACTTCCCCCAAAGGCTCCGAAAGGCAAGCCACTTCCCAAGTATTTTCCCAGTGTGGTCATGTCAGGTTTCACACCATAATGGCCCCGCAAACCATTAATGTAAAACCTGGAAGTGACGACTTCGTCAAATATCAGCACAGCACCAGTGGCATCTGCAAGCTCTCTAAGAAAGATCATAAACTCTTTTGTTGCCGGTATCATGCCTCCGGCACTTTGCATTGGTTCAACCACAATAGCCGCAATGTCGGCTCCGAAATGCGACTGTACGCTTTGAGTGTCATTGTATTTAGCCAGAATGAATTTATGTGGCAGATTAATGGGGTTTGAATGTGAATTGAAACTGATTGTGCCACCATGATAACCATTTTCAAATACTATGATCTGGTAAACAACGTTAATATATATTTTTTTAAGGGGGTGATAGTATCGGGGTTTCACGGCCGAAACTAACCTTTTTCTTTCCCGTAAAGGCTGAGGCCGCTGCAAGGGCATAAGTGTTGGCTTCTGTCCCAGAATTACAGAACCGCAGTTTCTCCATGCTGGGGAACCTCCGTTGAACCCGCTCCCCCAGTTCAGCCTCGTTCTGAGTGATGTGACCCAAGCTGAATCCATAGTTTGCCACATGGCCAAGGGTTTCGGCAATTGACGGGTGAGAATGGCCTAGGAAGCCAGCAGAGAAGTCTGATACGAAATCGAGGTACTGTGCACCATCGACAGATTTAGGATGACAACCTTGACCTGATTCAATTACTAGTGGAAAGAGTTCAGCATAAAGCACAGAGCGTGTGTTTCCACCAGGCAAAGTCTTTTTGCTTCTCTGAAAGGCTTTCAAAGAATTGCTGTTGTTCTTGATGTAACTGCTGACATGGTCCTCTAGCTTGCTCGCCCAGGTACTTTTTGATTCATTTCTAACAAGATTTCTGACCTCATGGTTTGGGGGCATGGTGGAGGGTATATGATCCGTGATGATTGATGTGAAGACAGCGTTTCCATAATTCTCTCGCAACGACGTTCCGCTTATAATTACAACGTCCACGTCCATGCGACACCATATATTTAATTGGCTGACGGAGATATTCTACTATCAGCAATAGCATCTCCCCGCCTTGTGTACCGCGGCCGTCGACTCATTAGAGTAATTCTGCCGGGAAAATATTCATTCGGTACATTGGGGGGGGGGGGGCATTTGGTTACTTGGTATGTGCCTTTAGTAGACTTTGCATTTACATCCCCATTAGGTGGACGAAACAACGACAGGCATGAAAATCAAGTTCACTGTTCCGAACGCGATTCTTTTTAGAGTAGCGCTTGGGTTTGTTCATCAAGTAATATATCACAAGCAATGATTGGCAGATATTGCCAACGTTATATCCTGCGGGAGTCCCAGTGTCGGGAAGATGGGGGTCTTTTCGTTGATAACTCAGAACTAACACCGAAATTACATTCTTCGTCATCCCAAATGAGAACGGCGTCGACACTACCGCATATTCTGCCTTCACTACCCTTAACAATCCCTCATGACGGGACCTTCCCGGGGCTCATTGTGGAGCTTGCATATGTGAAGCCATCCCTGAGAATCTATTGTGAAGAGATATTTGAGCCGTATGTAGTCCCTCTGCGCTTCAAAACAACTGATAAAGACGTGGAAACAGCTAGTGACCCACCGCATCTGTTCGGAAATTCCGTATCTACTGAAAACATTGGAAGAGATCCAGGCAAGGCTGGCCTATCCATATTCTTCTAAAAAAGAGCGCGGCAGTTGAATTTCATGCCATAAGGCATTGCGGTCCATCAAGGCAAAGGTATAGCCAAGCCCATAGTTGTAGCCACACCATCTAGACTAACGTATTTGTCATTTGAAGATGCAGGAATCGATATCTGCTGCTTTTCCCTCCAAACATATTGTAAAATTTCCTTTACATGTTTGACATGATTCAGGGAATATATTCTAATCATGGCATCTAGTAGAACGATAGTTTCCTGTGCTCGACCAGCCGGTTCCGAGTCACACTCGGCCCCAGCCACGACTAGCGGCCAAAGCATACAATTACCAATCAAGCTTCCCTGTAAGTCACCCATATCTAACAAGGCGTGCACATTGGACAGGATATCTCGCACATACTCACTCTTAAGCTGCTGGCGATCAGCTCGTATAGGTTGTAGGAGATTGGCGCGGAAGCCACGGTGTCTCCAGAGGTAAATGAAAGCGGCAAGGCGTACAGTCTCCCAAGCCGTCCGTAAGCCGAGATTCGTCAAGGGGGATACTCCGACGGAGATGGTTGGGATTGACCATGTCCTAAGGGCAAGTTCGAGTTCCTCAAACCGGCCGTCTCTGCCTACATCCCTCGACGTGTCGATCAGTACATCTATTGACTATGAGTCAACAAGGGGGGAGAACAAGGGAACCGTCTTTACCTAAAACACCCGAAACGTCCGAAACATCGCCAACTTTGTTGTATGGTTCATTATCGAAAAAGACGTTTTCTTCACAAAATTCTGCAATGCGAGCGATGATGTTAACTAGGGACTCTGGGTGACCAATCATAATCTCTAAAGAGGTAAATTGTCCTGGTTCGCGCCTGGACGAACGGTCCATCATCCAAGACAGCCATGCTCTTTGTGACATTTGTCGTCTGCCGATGGAAAAGGCAGATATGTCTTGATAAGCGCAAGCGCCAAGGAGAAATTGTCCCGCTTCTGTGGAGGCAAGGGCAGCCTTGTCTGCGAAGCGCAGGATGGTAACCATGCCTCGAACATGCTGGACCCAGCATTGGTTGCAGTGAGCCAAGGCAAAAAGAAACAGCAGGAAAGAAGAGGCAAGCAGTCCTAAAACGCGATCTGTATCGGAAAAGTCATCTAGTACCTGGGCTATTTCCGTCTGCAGCTCCTCCAAGGCAGCTTGATAATGCTGAAGGTTCTCCGGAGACCGTTGGGCATGTCGAGATGAAATGGATAGCAGACCGTGGAGAACAGCCGGTGACCGGAGGCTCAAGGGGAGTATTAGGTTGACTAGAGGCTGGCTGCCCTCGTGGATTGCTCTAAAGGCGAGCTGACATCGACGGACCACTACACGTCAAATCCAAGCGACGCGTCAGTCTTTTTGCCTCATCAATCCAAGCTCAGAAGGGATATTAGGGTGTGATGAGACAAACGAACATCTGCGCAGGTTCTGGTTATCGACGCCAGAGACGGTAAAACCCAATGACCTGACGCGACCTCGTAGCAGAGAATTAGGGGATACGTCATGACTTATCAGGGTCGGAGCATGCGGCAGGTCGTCTGTGGGCATAATGCGGCTTGTGAGCAACCACAGGGGGAAGGTTGACGGATTCACTTGCAATGGAGATATCAGTTCGATAGTGGGGGTGATGATGACGTTGGCGCGTTAGGTGTGTGTCTGGAGGACTGAGTGTTCACACAATCTCCGCACTAAGAACTAAAGTCCCGCATTTGTCCAATACGAGTATAGGGTAGGTTATGTGCATGGCAAGGCGATTCGCCTGCGCCATTCTGCACTATCTCTATGCGTTGTGCCATTCCAATTCTGTTTCTACCCTGATAGTTTCTCGTGCAAAGCCTTTCAAGTATCAGAGAGATTTTCGTGATCCTACAAGAGTCTCCATTGGCAGTATTCAGATCCATAGGTCTTATAACCTGAAACTCAGCATCATCGACTCGGACTAACCAACCGGGGCCACCAGACAGCCACAGAGGACTAATTTACCTCTAATACACTCAAAGTATCATATGATGTACCAAATAGTAAACTCTTTCTAAAATAATGCTGACTAACTCTACGGGCGTTATGCTAACAAGCTGAGAGTACCTAGTTAGCCGAGGCGGTCATTTATCAACACACTTGCAGCCAGACGCACGCCAACTGGTTCACAGGGGATTTTAATTGGTTTTATCGAGTGGAGTGGAGATAACTCACTCGTGATAGGATAGATTTGGTATGGCGCCATGGCGGAGGTTCGAATCTTGATTTGTGATAAGATCAATGGGCCATTTCAAGCCACCGGCTAATTTTTTTAATGGCTATTCGGCCTTGCTTGGACTCAAAGCGGGGTCACGATGGGTCCATCCCCCACATTTCAGTTATTTATTTGTTTCATTTCTCTTCCAGATAACTAATGGCTAAGTAACCGCTTCACCCAGTTGTCACAATTGACCGCAGGCCTTTAACACGATGCCTGATGCTCCTGTTCCGAAGGCGTGTGATCGCTGCTGGTCTCTCGTGAGTATAGTGCCGGTTCCCGCCGCGGATGCATCTCTGCTGATCCTTTGACGTGTGTGGCCCAGAAATCCCAATGCGACGGCTTCGACCCCTGCTCTCGTTGCCAACGACTCGCCATTCCATGTCTGAGGGAACGGCCGGTCAGGCAAAGAGGCCGTCCTCGACATCGCCAGCGAGGCCGAAATCAGGACCAAGCGGGTCGCTTCGACTTCAAGAGACGAAGAGTACTACCCAGAGATGACCAACACCAAGACTCTACGGAGCAAATGCTGCAGCAAGTTACACCACGTAGATCCCTACCATCAACTCACGAGGAGCTGGAGGTGGAGCGACTTTATCGATATCTAGATAGAGAAATTTGCACTGACGATGAAGCTCAACTGGAGATCGACTCTGCTGGGGCCGAGAGCGACACAGAAGGTGATTGGCTTGACCAATCTCAAGAAGACGCCGCGCAACGCCTGCCCTCATGCCCCAGAAACCCCAATTCGTTCGTCCAAGAAGACCAAGACCTGGACCATCCGTTGGTGGAAGACCTTGGCAAGTTAGGCCTTGATCAAACTCAGGCTGCGTCCCTCCTCGCACTGAGGCTCAACCGCGTCCCTGTCCCGGGTGTACTTGAGGTTGTTCCTAAGTTTAGTTACCAAGACATGTCCACGGTCGGTGACTTGTTGAGCGACTTGCTGATGCCTGAAAATTCAGAATACTCAAAGGAGTTGTGTTATATTCTTTTAGCTCTGTTTCTTGAGCTACATTTTCCCATATTCGATGCTCAAGAACAAAGGGATAGCGAGTTGCTCATCGACATATTACGTGTCGAGGCCATGAAGCACGTGCCAGTGTTGGCTTGGAAGTCTCGCCATTTGAGACTAAGTCAATGCATCGCGCTTATTATAGCAAGCTATACATGGGGCCTCAAAGTTACACTGGCAGGAATAGCCGTTCGCTGGAACTCGTTGGCCCACGTTATCGCAGCGGATCTAAAGCGTGAAAACATTCCCATGGATCATGGTGATCCTGAGGCCATACACCTGTGGGTCTGGTGTTCTGTGCACTTTGTCACTAGTTCGGCTGATAACTAGTCGTGGTGTATTTCAGGGTCGAGGCTATGATCCAATCCCAAGATGTGTGAGTCTCCACAGAGCGTGAACCATACAGAACTTCCTGCTGTCCGCGTGTGACACTGACGTATTTGTTATGTACCCTACACAGAGTCTTGGAGTTGTTACACTACAACAACGCGCATAAAGAGAACCAGGTATCCCACTCCCTGCATCAAGGCTCAAAGACTGCTACTCCGCTGTGGGTGCCGCCAACAACTTCTGCTCTTGAATATTTGAATGACGATTCATGCGAACACGATATCTCTTATTCGGCTCTTTTACTCCCTCTTGTTGAGTATGGCATCTCGCCCTCTGCACAGCCTGCACATTAAACTGCTAATCATGACATCTTAAAATAGGCCCATTCAAGCTTCGCTCCAATATCCTGATAACGGATTGGTTATGGGCAAAATGCGAAACTTGCTTGAACAATATTACATTAGATTTCCGGCCTACTTGCTACGCTTTGAATTTGTCACGTGTACTTATCAGGCTGAATGCATGATTTGGATGCATGCGATATTCATTTTAACTTGTATAACCCCCTCAGGCTATTTTTAAGCCCTCAACTCACTCACGTCTCTCCAGTTATTGGTCGGGACCTTTTCGATATTCTCGTCAATGATGACGTTCCATCCCAACCAGAATTCTATTCAGCCTTTGAACATTCTCTACTTCTTGCAGACGTCTGTAGACTTTAATCCGATATCCTTAAAAGAGGTGCTAAACAGAGTATTTCCAGATTATCCCAACCATTTTAAGGCTCGACCCAAATGCTCAAACATGCTCGCCGGCGACCATCATGTTTATTCTTCTATCATCAGTAGTTACGGCGGTTGCATTGTGGCAGTTTCATTACCCTGTCGGTGAAGGTTTCCTGACCGTCATTTCAGAAAATACACCAAAAGTTCTCTTATCAAGCGCTGTGCAACACCTGAGGATTCTCGACATTATTTCCGACCCAGGTTCAAGATATGATATCCCGATTATCGAGGCCGTTCATTCTGTGCTTCTGGGAGTCTCCCAGAGCATTAGCCAGACTTCGCACGTGAACATTTGCCAGTCTTTGACAGTCATAAGTCGATATCGATGGTGCCAAGGTGGTTCCGGTATTCTTCCACTCTCAGAGCCTGCGGCTACAGCTCTGGGCCCTCGTTTCGAAGCCCTGGAAGGCGTGAGATTGCCCCGAGTACACTGTTCAAATAATATTGAGGAAAGACGAGCTGCTATACACACGCTAGGACAGCCAACTTTAAGAGTTTGTGAGCCAGGATATTTTGATTTGAGTATCCGCCTGCTGTAGAAGCCAATTCCATCGTCCTTGATAAGATTGTTTAGCCTACGTGTCGTTTCTCTTAATCATGAGCCGATTTACTTGGGTGTATCAGCGGCACTTTCAATTTTGGGCACTTTTTATTGAGAGCCCACACTCCTCAGGCTGACTCAATTTTAACTCAGTATTAAATCAAAGTAACCAGACAATGTATGAATGATAATCGCAGATATTTCCAAACCCCCTATGGATAGGAGATGGCCAGTTGCTTATCATGCTAAACATGTTCGTTTTACGTAGACTATGGCTATCGCTTGTGGAAAACTCATCCTTCGCAGAGTGGCGTGGTGAACTTCATCATTCTACTCAGGCCATAAACTCATCCCCACGGCCCAATGCCTTGTCAAAAGCTTTCAACAGGCCAAGAACTTTCTCTTCAGTAAACTTTTGGCCCATAATTTGCAAACATACCATAGAATCCTTGTACATCTCGGGGTCATCTACACTATCGTTAGTGAAAGATTTGATAACCTTACTCAAAAGACACTTACACTTATCCCAATTGCGTTGGTCAAATGCCGACATTGCTGAAAATTTGACATGTGGGCTTTGGTCAAGCTCATTATTGACCGGACAAACAGGAATAGTCGCACAGGTCCAATCCAGAAGATTGGAAATGGCTTCGTAAGTCAAGTACTCCATGGTTCCATGTGGAGGAGCGACGTGGCCTCCAGATGGCAGAATCAGGGCATCGACAGGCAGCCCTATTTTTGACGACGACGAGGTCTCTCGCCACAAGTCAAGATATTTTTGTTTGATGCTCCTGAACTGCGCACTGTACTGTTCCAGTTCCTTTACGGACATCTCCTCGAATTGGCCCCCCACAAATACTCCTGGCTGAAGTGGTTCCCCGGACTTGGTTAGCTCATCGCGAACATCTCTCCCGCCATTAGCTCGGAAGATCAAAGACAGAGAGTCCAAGATTTCTTGCCCGTCGAAAAAGCCTGGCAAGTCGATGACTTCGTGTCCAGCCGCTCGTAAGCATTGTTTGGCTTGTTCCATAGCTCGGATGATTGGAGGATGGGGCATCACGACGGAATCATGCTGAACGAAACCAAAACGGAGGGGTCGACGACTGCCCATACCCAGCTGAAACTCCTCTTCTCTCCATGGGATGGGTACACAATCTGCATCCAGCAACCAGGGCTGCATTTCAAGTAGAGCCCTTGTATATAGCAACATCCCATCGACAGATCGCGACAATGGCCCAGCGACAGGACGCACGAGCAGGTTCGTGCCGCTATGAAGAGGATGGCGAAATGGCAAGCGGCCAACTGACGGACATAAGCCGTAAATGCCATTGAAATTGGCCGGTGTGCGAATGGATCCCCCGATATCAGTTCCAACGCCAAGAGGGCTCCCTCCCAATGCCACCAATGACCCTTCTCCACCACTTGATCCGCCAGCTGAAAGAGTAGTGTTTAATGGAGTAGAGGTCCGGCCATATATGTAGTTGAAGCATTCTCCTGACATCAGAGTTTGAGGAACGTTTGTTTTGCAGTAGAATATTGCGCCAGCTTTGTGAAGAAGAGCCACGATGGTGTCGTCGATACTGCTTATTTGTCCAATGCGGGATACGTATCCGCACGTCGCCTGCGTGCCTGAAAGATGAATAATTTCCTTGAGACTGATTGGTAGCCCATGAAGAGGCCCCACGGGCTTTCCCGTGTCACGGAAAACCTTATCAAGCTCTTTAGCTCGCTGGATGCCGTTCTCGAAGAAGACTTCCGTCAGGGGATTGGTAAGGTTCTGCGCAATGATGGCGCGAGATATGAAGGCTCTCAAAACAGACTCAGCACTCCAGGTTCCAGTATGCAGATTTTGCAAGAGAGACCTGGGAGGCGAATCGGTGATGGCAATTTCTTTCGCGTTAAGAAGGCCGCATGTGGTCGGGATGTCTTTGACGTAAGTCTTGTTGGCGGCAAGTCCATCAGGTACTTCCAAGCCCCAGCTCTGAATGTCATACCTAAGTTCGAGCCGTCGTTTCAATGCCAATGTTTCCCACATAGGCCTCTTATTCATGTTAATAGATGGCTCAGCCGCCTTGGACTGATTCGCATGTGAAGTAGAAACTTGCATCTTTGCGGAAACTTCTTGCGTATCTTAATAGGAAGGTATTTCTTTCGCTCGTGGTTTATTTAAGCTGATTCTCCTATTATAGGATATGATGTGTCATAATAAGCAAATACTTAAGGCTCCTTATAACCGGCCTAATATGATAAGCCAATGAAAAATAAGCCGTCGGGACTTTTCATAACACAAAAGAAGTATATGCTAGTAAGGTGTGGTAGTTATCTCTAACTCTAGAAGTAAAGCTTTTTACAAACTTTAGTTCCATTAATTTTAGCCTAACCTCTTACTATTAGGATACTTTAGCAAGCAGCTGTAAGTAGCGCTAACTGCTAACCAGCGCTAAAGCAGTGCCCAGGAAATATCTCGGGAAAACTGTAAAGGAGTGGGTCAGAAGGGGCCAATCGGATGTCGGGGCGCTAATGCGAGACATTGAGGGCTGCCGCCCACAAGATCATAATAGAAGGCGCATAAGCTAAAGGCTTGTACTCCTTTAAGTGAAAGTTAAGTAGTATGAATAGAGAGACTATTGTGATCCCTGTTTGTGCTTTACCCTGGTTAGAGATCTATTTTATTATAATTTAATAATTATACTTTTTATAAATTTAAACTAATTATAAATAATAATTAAGTCTTTATATTTAGCTTTTTAATAATTATATTTATAAAAAATATATATTTTAAGCTTTAAATATTATTTAATAAAATTAAAAGCTTATTATTTATTAATAAATAATATATTTATTAGTTTATTAGTATAGTTAAAGGAATAATGCCTTATAAGGCAGGTATATAAGGAAGTATATAACTATAGGACAGTATAGCTATACTATAGCCCTGCTAAAGGTAGCTAGTTAAGATAATAATAATTAATAAAGTTATTACCCTAAAAACTCCCTAGCAGCTACTATTAACCTTATTATAACCTTAGCTAGTTTATTTTAAACCCCTAGGACCTACCTATATATTATAATTAATTTCTTTATAAATCTTATAATATTATTCTTTTAATTATATTAATTATTTTTAATTATTACTTTTTAATATTTTAATTTATATTTATATATTAGCTTTTATTTAATTAATTACTTTTCTTTTTTATATTATTATTATTTATAATATATATCTAACCTAGTATACCTACATTATATTTTAATGGTTTTTTTTTTAGATTTAAATAA